>OY744521.1:188009743-188162243 GCA_963556195.1 Sepiola atlantica | reverse complement strand
CTATCTCAGGAGACCACAAGGGGAATATATTTAAGAGGCAGGAAACATCCGAAAATATGTAGAAGTTGCCAAAAGCTGAAAGTAATATGGTACATGAATAATGTTACTGTTGTACTAATAATTGTAGGAAAACTAGTAATAATTCCGAAAAACTAGAAAAAAATAACAGACAACTGACGCTAAACAGCCGAGATATTCAGAAAAATCCTCGACAATAATAATGAAACGGCATAACCTGCGACGACCGATCAAGTACATGCAGGTAGAAATAGAACCAGAAATATAGAAAAAATATTACACAGGTCCGTCGGAATTGAAACCGCCAGAGATCCCGAAATTTGAGATGCCCCACGCTCCCCATAATAAAATAATATCGCATACACACATATGTTAACACCAGACTCGGTTTCGTTAAGATTCAAGGATGACACATTCAAGGATGAAAGAACGGTCGAGTAGGGAAGGCACCAATCAGATTTACATTGGAAAGGTGCGTAGAGTAATTGCATCTTGGGAAGTCTTATTGTCATTCACATTATACAGAAGGTAAACGGTTAGCATAAGCCAAAAATAAACGCGCAACGGTTGTTGCAGTAACGCAAAATGATTTGCAACCATTATAAAAAGAGACGAAGGGTGATGAAAATCTGGAGATAAATGTTAATTCTTAGTCTCCAAGGAACACCGCTTTCTATTGCCATTGATAATTACTTGTGCGTGAAATCTTAGTGAGAAAATAATAACAATAATAATAATGATAATAATAATAGTAATAGCCATAATGATAATAAAATCAATAACAATAATAACAATAATAAAAATAATAAGAATAAAAATAATAAAAAAATAATAATAATAGCAATATTATGATAAAAATAATAACAATAACAATAATAATAAAAATGATAATAGCAATATTATAATAAAATAATAACAATAATAACAACAACAATAATAATAATAATAACAATAATAACAATAAAAACAATAATAATAATTATAACAATAATATCAATAATAATAAGATAAAATAATAATAGTAATAACAATAATAATAATAATAATAATAATAATAAATAATAATAATAATAATAATAACTAAACGCTAGATAGACACAAAAACAAAATATAACTTATTTAGTAAGATGGTCTACTGAGAATTATGCAAGCGAATACATTTTGACCATAGAGATAAATTGTACATGCACAATCCGTAACGAGTATTAGAAAAAGGAAAACACATACAATCCTCTGGGAAATACCAACGGAGAAAGTCATTCAAGTAAGAAGTCCTGGAATGATAATAACAAACAAACTAGAAAAACATTTCAAATAGCGGATCACAGGTTGAAAACAAAGGAGGCATCAAATAATACATGGAGCTGACCAGAGATCCGAAGGAAATATGGAACATGAATAAAACAACTGTAATATAAATAATGGTAGAAGCATAAGACTCAGTTCCGTAAAAAGTGGGAAAAAAAGACTGAAGAAATTTAGAATTAACAAAAGCAGTGACACCAGACAAAGGACGACACTGACGGAAACAGTGGAAATATTAAGAAAACTCATCGAACGCGGAAACCAACTTAGATCACAACATGTCGTTGAATAATCTAAAAATGGAATAGAATTAAGCTGCGTAAACATAAATAGACAGATGATCAAACGAAACCAAGAGATCTGAAACTACCAGTGTAGGTATATAAAAAAATATTTAAAAATTTAGCAATCAGCCACCTTCTCCTATAAACGCATTGGCACAGGCATCGACTGGTACCACATAAAATGGTCAGCATGATTCTGGGAAGATAGAGTGGATCGTGAAGAATGGGCACCATCCAGAACTTTACCAGAAGAGCAAGTAGATTATTTGAATTCTTGGGAGATTTGTTGCCACTCAATTTTTTAAGTAAAAGAATGGAGGATTTAAGCAATAAATCAGTTGTAACAGTTGTTATTGAAACGCAACCTATTTTGCAACAGTTACTGAAAGAACCGCTCCACTAAGATTCCAGGGAACCGCCCCCTGGAATCTAAGTGACAGCGTGTGGGAGCTTCTAAAGTGTAACTAATAAAGCACGTGAACACGACGCAATACATGAATTCTGGTCGTAAAAAAGTCACTAACCAACGTGAAGTACTAGCAGAAAACATAAAATGTATATATGAAACGGAGAAACCCGATCGTTGACTAAACCGTGAATCACATTAATTGCAAAAGACAGCTAATATAAAGCAATCTTAAGCAATTACAGACCGATAATCTGCCTACGGACAATATTGAACAACTTAGTGAGGAGATCGACCATTACCTGAATAGCTGCAGCTGAGGAAAGTAAAGGTTACCGGAAAGCGAGAAAATGAGTAAATGGACTGCTATACTCTGAACGAAGATAGCCATGGCATAGATCGATTACCAGAAAACATACAGACTCCACCATCCCTGGATAATTTAATGCTTACATATGTCTACAATAACTGACGAAATTATCAGCTTCAGCAGAAAATAAATGGAAATGTGTAGACTGGAAGTTACAGCTGTCAGAGAAATGCCAACAGAGATACGAATATAGAGATACTTTGTCAAGGGAGACTCCGTGTCTACATTACATTTTATCATAAGCATGATGCCAGAAAACTTTAAATCTAGAGAAAGCACACAGTCGTCATTTGGGAGGTCGTGTAGAAGATGTTGTGAGAAAGCAAAATGATTTTCCACGCTGATCGAAAAAGGTGAAAGGTACTGGAAATCTGAGGAGAGTATTGTTATTCAAACTCCAGGGAGCAGCATCTGTCTTTGTCAATGAACGATTACTGATAATGACCCGTGCGACAACAGCCAAGAAGTAAAGAATAATGAATGGGTAAGATAGATATAAAAATAAAAAAAACATTAAATGAACTCATATGAATATATTATTACATAAACAATAAATAAATGAGAAAATGATTGTGACTAATATTGAAAATAATTGTACTTGATTTTGTACATTCGTATGTCTTGTGTAAATTGACGTCCACATTTAAAAGTAAAAAAAAATATTTTCGGACTTCAAATTGAAGAGGTCTGCTTACAGTATAATGTCTTGCTTCTTTTGCAACTTCGTACTTTTACTAACACAACCCGATGTTGATCTTTAAACGGCTTCAGCGCGTATGAGAGAAATAGATGATATTTCGTCTCTTTGCTCATCTTCCTTTTCTGAGAGGTCATCGAGGCGTCAATATTAGCGACAGTATATCCAGCTGTATTCAAGGCATATGTTTTTTCCACTCGACAGTCATTTTGAACGTTGCCCTACTAACGCAACTTGACGACTTGGCAAAGTCACCAGAAACTATTGCGCCCCCACGACTGACCATCAGAAGACTTGACAAATCGACAGTCAGCCTTTGCCCCCAGATACGCCGTCAGACGATATGGCGCCATCACCACGACGACAATTACTAAGTGTCATTGCTGCAGATAGAATGAGAGCTACAACTGCTGATTATTTGTTGTTGCTTCTGAATGCTGCAGCAGCTCCGCCCCGAGTGCAGCAGCAGCTCTGTTCCTAGTACTACTACCCCTGTACGAATCATCGTCATAATACACTGTAACCAGCGGACCAGACTAACACCCTTTCTACTACAGTTATCATAATTATTATTATCATCATACTCATCATCTAATAACATTATCTACAACTAGCGGCAGTATTTTTTTTCCTACTACGACTAGCAGCAGTTACTGATCCTGCCATATAATCTTCTACTAATAATACTGTCCATTACCGCTGACACGAGCTCTTCTGCCATCTGCGACTAGTAGCACGACCTGATTCTGCCTGAAACAACATGATATACATCCCCATCAACTTCATAAACTATTTACCTACAGACATATATATTTATTATCACTTTTGTACACACGAGTTTATTTGGCCTTTTTGTCATCACGTTCTTTTCTTTTCTTGTTAACGGAAGTCGTGCTGCATCATTTGTGTTATAGCTCCTGCTAAAAAATCATCTATAGTTTGGTTCTGATTACGAATATTACATGACTCCTTCCTTTCTAAAAAAAAAAATGAGAAAATTCAACAGCAATGTGTTGTGAGTTTAACAATATTTGTCTCTCAAACATAAAGAAAATTACGTCCGACAGTAGCTGTGTTACTGTCGGACTGAGGTATGGTTCTGTTCAATCCGAGGAGGTTGACCTTCTCATGCCTTCCATTCTCTTTGAGAAGCGGTTAGTTTATTATTAATCGCCTTAGCCGCCGCTACCGAATAATTCTAATGGGGTTGCGAAGGCATTTTTGTAGGCCAGAAGGCCCTTTTCCTAGACCTCTGGCTTAAAAAAAAACTTATTTGACCTTGTGTTTCACCTCTTACAAAGAACTAAACTAACACTCTAATAAAACAAAATGGCGGGCAGTTTAAGTTGAAGCTGAGCAAAAAATCTTATAAGCAACTTTTTTTACAGCAACACATATTTTCTGCTAAAAACTAAAAATATGTGATTTTTCTCATGAAGATTAAAACATATTATAATTCTTTTTTATCAATAATTGTGGAAAATGGTGATTTAAATTTGATGCAAAATATTATTTTTTATATTAACTAAGCATGTAACATAAAATATATTTATGACTTGTATTTTGTTCATATAGAAAAAAGTTCTCACTATCGGTGATACAATGTATATAAATAGTAATAATGCATGTAGCGCGTAGACATAGAATGAACAACTCGTGGTTACTGACAGTGTATCGCCTTGCGTTCATCAGATTGAACGTAAAGAGGTGAAACTGTCAGTTGCCAGATGCTGTTGATTTTGTCTACACTATTTCTAATTGGGACTTTTTTCCTTCTCTCTCTCCCTCTCTCCCTCTTTATCTATGTCTGTATTTATTTCGTCTTCTCTCTCTGTTTGTCTGCCTATCTGTCAATCTTTCTCTATGTCTGTGTTTGTCTCTCGTTGTCTGTGTATGTATGTATGGCTATCTATCTCCATACTTGTGTGTCACTATATACCTTGCTCTGTGCCTTTCTATTTGGCTGTCTCTCTTTCCCTCTAACTGATTTTCTCTCTTTCTGTCTGTCTGCCGATATGACTATTTTTCTATGCTTGTCTCTCATACTCTTTCTGTCTCTTTTACTTACTCATTCTCTCTGTGTGTATTTTTGTCTTATGTGTGTATCTCCCACTGACTGTCTCTGTCTGTCTATGTGCCTATATGTCTATTTATATGTCTGCACCTCTCTCCCTCTCTCACTCTATCTCTCTCTCTATCTCTCGCTCTCTCTCTCCCTCTCTCTCTCTCTCTCTTTCTCTCTCTCTATCTCTCTCGCTCTCTCTCTTCCTCTCTCTCTCTCTATCTATCCCCCCCTCTCTCTCTCTCTGTGAGCCTTCACGGTAAACCTGCAGATGTTTAAATATGCCTTACATACGTCTAGACTCCAGTATAATAATCTCCGTATTTTTTTTATATCGCGTTTTATTATATTAATTGATGTACGTTTTACTATACAAATATTTAACAGCATTATTTCTCGACACACACATATGATGTAGATACTTCATAATCAATGACAAATTGTAGTGTTTGTCCTAAGAAACATTCTAATGCAGTTGAAATAAACTAATACTTAGAAACAATCATTCTTTTGTGCTTTTCAATACCATCTCATTAATATAACTCTCCCTTTGACACTGAACTCTCAAACCGAATCTATCCTGTGAAAGAGTTCGTGGGGATCATCCTATATCGATTCCAACTTTGATCTACGAATATACGTTAATATTTATATACGTGGGTGCTTTTGATATGTGTAGGTTTTTTAGAACAGTCTCGTTTAGACATGAGCGTATTTTAGTTGAAGAAATTAGTTTTAATGGTTCCAACAACATGATAAGCGCGCGTACGTTGATATTAACAAAAATGGAGGTTCTCTTCGTCATTTACAAGAACAATTTCACGCGAACCGACTGATACAAAGAAGGGTTGGTTTTACAGAATAAAACATATAAGTTTTTATTATTAAATTTCATATTCATAAAAGTTTATTTGCAAAAACATATATTATTTTATAAAAAAGGGAGACCGTTGGAAATATTATTATACAAATTCCTAATAAAACCTATAATTTGCGTTTTATGTGTGTTATTAAGTTATTCCTATTTGTGAAATGTCAAAAACTCTACGACATTTAGCCGAGTACACAAGTTTAGACACAAAAGCAGCCCCCCCCCATATGTATATATATATATATATATATATATATATATATATATATATATATATATATATATATAAATAAAAGAAAACTACCCGTTTAAGTACAGGTAAATACAATTACAGGACAGAATCGTTTTGCACCACTCGTATGCCACTATATGGAGATTAAAATCAAAATATAATGATATAGAATCTTATGTCTAGTATCGTTTTTCCAATTTTGATCAACGTCCATTATATGACGTTAAATCTAAAACGTGTCTAAAATTTAAGGCTTAAGGGGTCTTATTCAGAATTGTTAATGAACGCAATCTTGTTTAATTGGTACATAATGATTATAGATCAAATTTTATGCAAATTTTAACTATTTGAATTTTCAAATGGAAGGTTGGGCCACCTTATTTCTTCTAACATCCGTGTAAAATAGTTCAACAAATCTAAAATGTGCTACCACCATTCCCGCTTGTATCAAACTAAATTAAACTAAATATAACTCACATATGTACCCCTTACGTGTAGCAGTTGTGTTCGCAAATTCATAAACATCGGTTAATTAATCTAATGCTGACAAATATATAAACATATAAAGAGACATAATATATATATATATGTATATATATATATATGTATATATATATATGTATGTATATATATGTATATATATATGTATATATATATGTATATGTATATATATATATGTATATATATGTATATATATGTATATATATATATGTATATATATATGTATATATATATATATATATATATATATATATATATATATATATATATATATATATATATATATATATATATATATACCAAACCCTGCAGAATATAAATATTTGAAATAACTTGTTTTGTAACAAATTAATGCCAAATACTATGTTTTTCTTGCATTTTTTCTCAGGAATAATAAAATTCAAAGACATTCTATTGAGAATAATTTACTTTTTAATGACAAAAAAAATTATTATTTACACATTTATTGGCGATACTTCGTGCAAATCATTTTCAAATTTGTATCATTTTACTTTGTCTCATTCGTTTTTTTACTATTGTGAACAATATGCCACTCACCCATGAAACAGCTATGAACTATTCTTTTATAGAAATATGCATGTAAAAAAATGTAAAAGATACAAACAATAAACTGAATAAGGGTGGTAAGTATTATTCGGCAGAACATGTCCCCCAAAGGCTTACTTTCTTGCAATCAAATGGTTATTGTTTTGTTGGGCACCCTTCTCCTCATGTTATTTCATTTTATTTCATTGATTTCTTCTTCTTTTTTTCTAGTGATTTTTTTTATAATTAAGATTTTACGGGGAAAGTAAACATCGCAAGAGCAAACGAGTTCCAATGCGAAAGGTTGTAGTTTTTAGAATAATAATCCTACATTGATTGATAGTATATTATCTCTTGTAATATAATTATATCATTAAATATCCTCTGTGTTTGTCGGTGTTACTACAAATGAGCGTGATTTGTAAAAAAATTTTAAAAAATGAATCTATTGATGAATTAATTTATTGAAAACAGTCTAGCGTTCATTCTTAACTTGCGAGTGGAATTCAATATGTTTATTAAACAGAAATTAAAATATATTACAAATGAAAAAAATATATAAACGTTAATAACATTTCAGGAATGTAATAACAAATATTAAATAATAGTTTACTAATAAAAAGTTATAATAAAATGAGGAGGCAAATAATAATAAATTATTAAAATGCCCCTTTTCGAAACCAACATGCAAGCATTAGGAAGATTCATCGGATGTCCTGCTGGATTAGTAGGCCGAGAGCAGGCTCAAGGCGTTTCCACAAATAGTTGCGATGAAGAGGCACTCGTAAAGAAAATTCAGTTCACGTTAGTCCCTTATCTCTTCATTTTTCTTCTTCCCTTGTATAAAATTACAATGATCGGACCAAGTATCATGCGTGTGTCACTAGAAATAAGCGTGATTTAGGATTTTCTTAAAAAAAAACAGAAATAAATTAATTAATCAACAATTAATTGAAATTAATTAACTAACGGGAAAACTGTGATTAATTCAAGTATTCTGCGTGTGTCACAAGAAATAAGCGTGTGTCACTAGAAATAAGCGTGATTTAGGATATATATATATATATATATATTCAAAAATACATAATGACCGGTTAATTAGTTTAGGAGTTTATCTGGTGCAAGGAAATATATATACATATAAATAAACATATGCACACCTAAACTTATATATATTTATATATATATATATATATATATATATATATATATATATATATATATATATATATATACATGTGTATATGCACCCCCTTAATGTTAGCATTTACCAAAAATAATGTGCCAATGTAACTCACTGTGGTCCTAAAATATATATTCCAAAGTTCATAATGATCCGTTTATTAATTTATGAGGCAATCCTGAACATATATATATATATATATATATATATATATATATATATATATATATATATATATATATATATGAGAGAGAGAGAGAGCGAGAGAGAAGATGTGTTTGTATATTTTTTATGTATCGGCTTCACTCGTAAAATAAGGAACCTAATGATAATGAATTATGGAATATATATTCTCGGCTAAACGTGGGCACATAATTATTTGGTAAAATTTTGCCCTCCTATTTTTTTCACAAATAAGTGAAATACAAAAAAATAACATAGATAATCATTGCTATCCATCAAATGTTGAGTTATGTAATGTAATAAAATGTTAACCGGACCGTGCCCGTGTATGCATATATATGTGCGGCATAAACTCCTAAACGAATGCGCTTATTATCAATTAGAAGATACGTATTTTAGGTAACAGGGTCAGTAACGTGGGCAAATTATTGTTATTTTTTTAACTTTACCATTTTCTGTCAAAACCGCTTATTTTCCCATAAAAAAACAGAAAAAATTAACATCAACATCTGTGACTAAAAATATTGCTCATACCCGTCTTGTGGTGGGTATTTTATTTCTTATTTATAGATTTAAAAGTTACTAAAAATATTGTTGAGATTAAAATTCCAACCTTTTATACGATGTCCGATCGATTTCATCCCAAAGTGATGTTTTTATGACTTCATTGAATTATCGTTTCAAAAATGTAAATATTTTCTTAAAATAAATTAAGAGAAAAAGCAACTGATAGATAGGGTTCTAATAAAAAAAAAAATACAAAAGAAAACTCCTGGACAACGCCGGGTAGATACCGTTATTAAAACTATATAAGGAACAAAATTAATTTAAAACGAATAAACAAAACATTATTATTCGAAGTAAAACTAAAATTCGTTTGTCAAAAAAAGAGTAAAAAGTAATCGAAATATAAGAATGTGCTTTGTGTAATTTCATTCTTTTTTACTTTTTATTGTGAGTTTGTTATTTTACAAAGATTAATTTAACCAAGCATAACAATGAATGTGCGAAGAGTGAACAAATAGGATAGCAGAACATTGATGACACGATATTGAGAGAACTTGTTGTTTTGGAAACTGAAAACAAAAGGAACGTATTTACATAACTGATCAAAATTAAATGTGGCGAATTATTATGTGTAATAGACATGTGAATATGATATAAAAGTCGGTTTAACTCCGGCAAATTGTTTGAGAATGTGTCATACTAATTGTGCTAAGCATGTGGTTGAAATATGTATGAATTCCGTTTATGTGTGAAAACTGATAAATGAGTTTTTATCATTGAACCAAGTGTTATGTTTGTTCCTCCAAACGATTTAATCGCAAGACAGTGTTATATTAACAGGATCAACTGTAGAGACTATGATAAAAAACAAAGAAACAAATCAGTAGTTACTTGGTATACGTTCGTTTTGTAACGTAAGCATTAGTCAATATCTTATGTGGGGCATACTTACCCATACTGTATGAAGTATCATCGAAGTTAGAATATAGAAACGTTGATAACTCAAAAACTGTTTATTTGATCAAGCTGACATTTGTCGTGATTTCTTGTATCAGAGAGCATCAGATCAACACATTAAATCAAGAAATTGAATTTCTATCAACATTTTTACCTTGACCGAAGTTACCACATAAGATGCGGGACTTCATTGGCTGGAATCTGGGCAAAATAGCGAGTCTTTACGATGAACAGGACCGGTTTTATTTCCGAAAGTGTGACTTACACATTTTCCGTAACCTTGACCTAATCCTAAAATGAAATCAGTCCCTCAGTTCGACCAGGTTTGGAGACAATTGGTCAAGAAATGTGA
Source organism: Sepiola atlantica (assembly GCA_963556195.1). Classification (NCBI taxonomy): domain Eukaryota; kingdom Metazoa; phylum Mollusca; class Cephalopoda; order Sepiida; family Sepiolidae; genus Sepiola; species Sepiola atlantica. The sequence continues at coordinate 188,151,769 of OY744521.1, read as the reverse complement.
ACTCAAGGATGTACACAGACAAACAGACTAGACCGAAAACATAACATAAACATAATATTTGAGAATTTGATGTGTCTCTTTTTTGGTTCACTGCTTTTGAACGAGCTTACTTGTAACTAGTCAGCAGGTAATGAATAGTTCGAGAGTAGGTCATGTCTGCTGGCTGATGACAGTTTCTCTCGGTCATCAGCCGTCGTCTGCGGTTTCTTTACATCTTTTATCGATTGTTTTAAAAACTGTGCTTCCCGTTGTTTAATCTTAATCTCTCTTTTGTGTAAATATTTTAATAGTGTACAGACATTAACAACAGTTTTTAATTCCAAAATGTTATCAAACAAATTATAAAATATGTTTCTAATATAATTTAAAAAATTGGCGCGTATTAGTTTTCATATATGTTATGGTCGTTTGGTTTTACGTCATCTCACCTCTCGATGGTTAACTTTCTGCCAAATCCGTGCATGTTTTTGTATGGGATTGAAGAGATGTTTGTTACATACATCCCGTAGAAATCTGCATGGTCGCCAGCCAGTATTATTTAAAATGTTTATATCTCGTATATAAAATTATATTACCAAGCCTTTATCGTATACCCTTCCCTGCAATTTAACTCATACGAATTATAAAGTCATACATATACCAAACGTATTCGGGAAGGTAAAGCAATAGCCCTGACAGGACTTGAATGAAGCCCACGGTCCCGCCCTCTAACCACTATATCACCATCGCGATATGTAGGTTCCATATTAATGTAATTGAGTACAGAATTGCTAATGAGATAACTTAAAAAGGAAGAGAAAATGGTTAACCGGTATTCAGTTGTATTATTTAGATAATTCAGACTACTATTCTCATCTTGGTTGTTATTCGCACAATGTTTCGACCGATCTAACATCTGACCTTCTTCTGGTGCGTCTTGTCGAACTCTGGAATCTGTACGGAATTTAGAACGGAAACTTTTTTCTTTTAATCCATGAGGGTAGCTTGTTCTCATTCCGTCAGCCATGACCGGGTTGACATCTTATGTAATTGGTAATTATATTCTTAGTATCGCCCGTACCGAGGATTTAGCCTTCAATCTCCAGATGACTGTCACTTAGAACTGATTATAACTTAGCACTTTCATCCGTAGAGCAACGGGTCCTAGCAACCGTAATCAGTTCTCCTATAATATGATACAATTCAGCGAAAAATGAATAAATGTATCGTTATTGGGTTGAAGTTGTCTTTAATGGTTATTCTCTCATTTGTTATTTGCGTGAATTAAATAAAGAAACTTGTTAGTTACCCTGAAATGAATTAATAGATAAATAAAACAAACAAAGGGGCTGGACGACCCGGGTTCGATCCCACTCACGGCATGCGAGTTTTCGGGTCTGAAAACTCCCTCTGTCCACCCAGCAGTAAATGGGTACCTGACTAAAGCTCAGGGAAGGTTCAAGGCAGCGGAAGGAGAGGGATGGGCTCCGCCTTCCATACGCTGTGCCCTAGACACGGTGATTCTTAACAAATCACCGCCGCTACGGCCAAGGGCAGTGTGCGATGTCGGCAACGACACCCGTGTGCGTCCAGGCTATTCGACCTTTACCTTTACCTTTTACAACAAACAAGAAGATTTGCATGGAAATTAATAGATGTGCCTTTTGCTATTACATGAATACTGGGATGTTGTATGCGTTTAAATTTGTTTACTGTCGTGTGTTTGCATAGTAATTTAGCTCCGAAACTTTTTGAGTTACGACAACATTTCGTGTTGTCGCGCTGTGACTTATTTTAAGGTAATCTATTAATCTCTTCTTGTCAATTATAAACTTAATACTTACTAGCTTAGTTAGTTTCGTTTGAGGAGCTGTGGAAAAGAGATACTCTCCCTTTTGTGGGCCCAAACAAAAGTTATGTTTTAATAATGAATGAAATATCGTTTCGTCTTCATCATTACAGACATTCCAGTTGTGATTTTTTTAAACAGCATATCAACCTCTCACCACTACAATAACATAACAAAATTAATTTATTTTAAATAGTACGTCACATAAGGACGGACATTCTTAAGATGCACCCATTCAATGTGCGCGTTTTGCAATGAAAATACAATTGCAAAGTAAAACAAGTTTTTCATGTTATGGGACATCTAAACATACTTTTAATAGTATGTTACAATGCAACATTACAATGAAACATGGGGTGTAGGTTGTCAGTCTCGTTGTCTTAGGAAACGTTTGAGCAACGTTTATGTAACGGTTCTCTAATGATGCATAACTATTATTATAACGTTATTTCGTTAGTTGTAAGCGCGCTTAATTCAACCTATCATCGCACACGGTCTGTTGTATGGCGTGTGCGTGTTTGACACGAAAGATGCATTTGATTGACCAATAATTCGATATCCAATATCCTGTAATTAGTGAACGTCATATGTATTTCGTTTAAAAATACAATTAGGCTTTATCTTACTGGTGAACAAGGATGTTGATGTAGATAATTTCAAACAGTTTGAGGTGAATGTCATAATAGACTTGTTTAAAATCGAAAGCACATTTCTCATAAATATCTTGATCTTCTCTGACGTCCGTACACGTTCCGCTGAATGTATATGTTCTCTGCTATTTTATTGCGATTATTACACTGGTCAACAAATTTTTATTTTTTTTCTTTGGCAGACCATCTAGGAGTGTTTCCTGGGGTTTTGAAGGTCGCTGATTACGAATATAACATTGGTTTTGCCAGATTGGTTCTAGTTTAGAAGATACTGATAGCCCCAAATAAGCCTAAACTGCTAAAATTCTCCCTGAAACACTTCAATATAGAAGCAGTAAATAATAATTTTCTGATATTATTGAATCATTATAATGATTATGTATATATTGAAGAATTTCAGGGAGAATTTTTATATAATTATGTATATAGGGAGAATTTTTATATAATTATATACTGTAATTACTTAATAACATGTTCCATAAATATAGTTGCAGTATAAATTAAACAGTAATTAAGAATTTTCTTTTTAATTCCACAGTTGAAAATGAGTTCCAGAGAGAAAATGAGTTCTTCTAGAAGATGTTGCAGATATGAACCGGATGTCTTTTGTTACATCTGTGGACAGTATATGATGGCACAACAAAAGAGGAATATTACAGACTTTGTCAAGAGGGCGTACAAAGCATACTTCGATATGATACTTGGTGACCAAGACAAGTCTTGGGCCTCACATATGGTGTGCAAAACCTGTGTAGAAAGTCTCCGCGGTTGGACCAACGGTAAGCTGAAGTTGAAGTTTGCTGTACCAATGGTGTGGAGAGAGCCCAACAATCATTTTGATGACTGCTACTTCTGTCTCAATGACATGACGGGGTTTAACAAGCACAAGAAAGCAAATTGGCAGTATCCGAGCCTGGATTCTGCTATCCGTCCTGTTGCGCACTCTGAGGATGTACCTGTGCCTGTTTTCACCAGTTTGCCTGAAATCGATGAAACCGAAGAGATTCCAGCTGATCTTTCAATATCAAGTGATGATAGCTGTAGTGACTATGAAGAACCCTCAAATGGCCCTCAGCTTTTCAATCAATCTGAACTTAATGACCTAGTGCGAGACCTTTGTTTGTCGAAGGAGCAGTCTGAAGTTCTTGCATCACGACTCCAAGAGAAAAACATTCTTGATTCTAGCACAAAAGTAACATACTATAGGACAAGGGAAGGCAGCTTGCTTCGTTTCTTTTCTAAAGAAGACGACCTGGTCTTTTGTAATGACGTTTCTGCACTTCTTAACTGCATGGGGATCTCATCATATGACCCAGCAGATTGGCGTCTCTTCATAGATAGCTCGAAAGCAAGTCTAAAAATTGTACTTTTGCACAATGGCAATAAGTTTGCTCCTGTACCAATTGGCCATTCTACCAAGATGAAAGAAGAGTATGATGTTATCAAATTTGTTCTTGAAAAGCTGAATTACAACACTCATAAATGGCTGATTTGTGTGGACTTGAAAATGGTGAATTTTCTGCTTGGTCAGCAAAGTAGGTACACAAAGTATCCCTGCTTTCTTTGCTTGTGGGATAGCAGAGCAAGAATCCAGCACTGGAGAAGGGAGAACTGGCCAGAACGAGAAAGTCTCGAAGTCGGCACAGCCAACGTCATCAATGAGCCTTTGGTACCCAGGGATAGAATCATCTTCCCTCCATTGCACATAAAACTAGGGCTCATGAAGCAGTTTGTTAAGGCGTTGAACAAGGATGGGGATTGCTTCAAGTACATATGCAGGCAATTTCCAGGTCTTTCCATCGAAAAAGCTAAAGGTGGCATCTTCGATGGACCTCAGATTCGAACGCTCATGAGGGATTCTGACTTCACTAATCATATGAACACGGTTGAGTTAAATGCTTGGGTGTCCTTCACAGATGTAGTGACAAACTTTTTGGAAAATCACAAAGCTGACAATTACAAGCAATTGGTCCGTAAGAATCTTACTGCATACGGAAAACTAGGGGCAAATATGAGCATTAAAGTTCATTTCTTGTTTAGCCACCTCGACAGATTTCCTGGTAATCTTGGTGATTACAGTGAGGAGCAGGGAGAGAGATTCCATCAAGACATCAAAACAATGGAAGAGAGGTATCAAGGCAAATGGGATGAGCACATGATGGCAGACTACTGCTGGAACCTTTTGAGAGACTGCCCAAAAGTTGCTCACAAGCGAAAATCGTATAAACGTCAATTTTAGTTTTGTGAATAAAATATTGTTTTGTGTGTTCATTGTAACTAAGAATCTAGTGTATAATGCTTTGCATTAATTTATGATATATAACTGATTATGTAAATGTTTTTTTTCACTTGGAGAATTAAAATTCAGCAAATTTTTAGCAAATTTTTTGTATATCCTCGAAATCTATGAAAAGTGTTCAGTTATAGGATAAATGAAATGATGTTATATCTAACTTAACTTGTTAGATTGAGATTTTACACTGTCTTTGTGGTTTAAGATCATCATAAAAATCAATATCTGACATTTATGCACTATTTAGCCGTTTTTGAACGTTTAGCTATGGTCGCGAATGGGTGATTTCAGACAAACGACCCCCCTGTGATAACTCAAAAACTAGAGCCAATTTGAAAAAACTAATGTCAGATTCGGATTCAGTGCCCTTGAAAACCCCAGAAACCAGTCTTACTTTGCCTGCCAAAAATATTGTGTTGACCAGTGTTATCAGTCTCTTCCCAATGCCTGTGATCAGTTCAAAATCTGTGGAATTCAATGAACTGACTCATTGCAAAATTAATTAAAAGGCTGACAACCGTTTGTAATTGAGAGTTTTGATTTCACATAAAATATAATATTTTTGTTTGATTTTAATATGTAAAATTATTATTTTATATACAAATGTAATTATATGTATAAATGGACATACAGTATTTTGACTTTAATTTTTTGTATAATAATTTTACATATATATTTTTATAAATGAATTGCATTTTATATTTTTCTATAAGAAAATGATTTTATAGATAAATTTAAAGATAAATTAAACTCCCAGGAATGTAGACATGTATCTAGATATAGAACATCTCTTTTTCTTTCTCTCTTACACTCTACTTCCCCATCTCGCTCTTTTTCTGATTTGATAGTGACCTAATCCTAACATATTCAACCCTTCTTAACGCCTTCGCTTTGTGAGCGCATGAAGTGTGAATCGTGGCAAACAAGATGATGAACAAAGAACATTTTTTTGTAGTATATAGATATAATTTTATTACTTATTTAATGTTTAATATATAATTGTTTTTTATATATTTAACATGCATTTTGCTTTAATATGTTAATTTACTTTAAAAGAATACTTAAAATCCCCCTCTCTCTTTCTCTCTCTGTCATTTTCTATTCAGTGGTATGCATTTTATTTTATTTATGAATTTTAAACTCATGATCTGAGACCCAGAAAATATGTTATGAATAGATTAACATTTAAATGTTTAAAATCGTCACCTCAGCTTACAAACGTGACCTCCCAGTTTTTAATTTTCTTTTTCTTTTCTTTTAATTATTTCTCAATATGAACCTCTAAGTGAAGGATCAGACTTTTTTCTATCTGATGATATCTTAATTTCTAATAACTATTGATTGATAGCATCGACATTCCAGTGTAGCGGCTTTTTGTACATGTCTGTATACATACAAATACTTATATAATATGTATATATGTATATATATATATATATATATATATATATATATATATATATATATATATATATATATATATATACTTTCTTACTGTAACGCAAGACTGAACGAAACCAATTTGAAGTTATCAGGAGAAGCTAGACAGCAAATACCAAGTCAGACTTACCCCGCTGACTAAAGTTAATTCGGAAAGAAATCCTATACTACTTAATAAAAAAGATAAATATGGGTGTTTTTATTTCTTAATAACAGTAATGACACTAATAATTTATATATGAAAAATGAAATTACTGAGATAACTTTATAAATGTTTTAGAAATATATCTAGATGGATATCAAGTGCAAACACTGGCAAAGCATATTTTTTTCGTTGTGTTTCACGTAGGGTGTACACTAGTACTAATAAACATATCTGCATAAAAATAGCACAGATTTAATCTGCTAAGGCTGAAGTGCACACGGAGCACAACTGGCGGTGCAGTTACGTTTTCGTTGTTCTCAATAAACGTTTTGGCAATGAAATCGCGATGTTCGCCTGCCCATTCTATATGGGCAACGGGAAACAAAATACAACAATAGTGTATTATATGTACGTGTAGAAAATAAAAATCGTTTGTTTATTCTTTAGTCTAGTTAACTTTTATTAAACGTGCAGATGTGTCAGATATTTTTGCTGCGCCCTGTATAACACTCTTGTCTTCAGAAATGAATATATGTTACCGATTCAAAACATAAGCGTTGACTCGTACACGAACTCGATATAGACAAGAGCATATTGGTAAGATAATTATCCGTCATTTGGTTTACGTCTGTTTAAATTCCGCCATTGGAGTATTTTATCAACATTGTTTCTTTGTAACTAAATCGATACGAGTTTGGTTGAAAATAACGCTTTGTGACAATATGCTATTGATAAAACATTAAGGCGACTTTTAAAGAAGCTTTGTGGAAAGTAAAATCTGTTGTTGTAACTTTCTTTTAGGCGCAATATTTTTTTTTTATTTTTCTTAACTTTTCTATTATCGTCTGCCTAAGCATTTTTCAAATAGAGACAATGCGAAACAGTCTGCCAGCGACAGCTCTGCCATAGTCGTTTGAAAAGAAAGCGAAAAATAATGCTTAAAAGTCAAAAGGTATTAAATTATTTTTTTTTACAGTAAAAGAGAGAAATGCATATTGCCCACGAGAAATGAAGTGTGGACAGACGTTAGTACACAAGAAATAAAATGAAGAAAAAAAAAACATGGCTGAGGGAATAAATTTTAGTTCGGCAGACAGTCGTTTGTTCTGGTGAGGGACAGACCTTCCAGACACAACACGTCTCGATTTAATTAGCAGGGGGCAATTAACTTCCTTTCTTTGTGTTCCTCTACACGCTTCTGCTTATTTTATATGCATGTATATGCGAAGTGTGATGTTTGCTATTGAATACGGTAGGATCTATTTGTATTTTATTCCAAGCCGGGTACGAGGTTATAACTAGAACATCAACACTAACTATACATATCCAGCGTAACTGGGGAGTGTTTTTACTTTTATTGTCGTTTAGCATTTGTAATTATGACGTTTGTGCTTTTACCAACTTCTTTGTTTTTAAATAGGGTTACTTGTGAAGAATGGGTATCCAAAGGATTGGAATATTTACACATTCAGTTTACAGTATAGACAGAGGAATCCAAGGCAGTCACGGAAATGGCTGAATAAGTTTACGATTTGGAAGCTACCTTTTCTTTTTAATGTAAGCTATTTCAACATGTTTTGGAAAGGCTAAAACATTGTGTAACCCTAATACTAATCTAACTCTTCGCATGCTTAATGTCGTCTGCATTTTAACATTTTTTCGAAGCTTCCAAATCGTTAAATACTTCAGCTATTTCAAGGACTGACTCTGAATTCTCTGTCGAAACTCGTGACTAACTAAATACTGTCTTCCGCATGACGAGAGGAGATAATTCATACGTTTTAACCATTAAGTATGTTGTACTACTACTATCGTTATAACGAGCCTCAATAATTTGTAGAAGGTGGCGATTTCGAATCATTAAACATTTTTAATCAATTGTTTCCCATCTGCTTTTTTATTACTTCGCGCCAGTTTCCAACGTAAAACCAAGAGTGCAAGACTGAATAGATTTAATCCTTACACGACGCAACAAATGCAAATCAATAAAAAAATTAAATCGATAAAAACGAAAACGTTTCTATAATCCATGCATTTGAAAAATAAAATAAACCCGTGTATTTTAATTTATTCAATTTTATTTCATTTATTCATTAAAAAATATTTCCAATTAATCAAACGCATTAATTCGTTCATAATTAAATTAAAAGCGAAAAATGTTCTTTTTCTCTTACTTTATGGCAGTTGCAATTTAATGTTAGTTTTTTTTTGTAATTGAAAATGAAATTAAGAAAAAAAAAATACAAAAGAAGAGGATTTCTTTGGTGCTTTTGCAGAATATATATCGAAGAATTCAATGGAAATTTCCGAGGTTTGACGACAAATGCCAGACTTGGCCGATATAGGCAGACACTCGATTGTGGAGAAACATATGTGGATAACCCGACACTTTCGACAGTTTTGTACAAAGAAAGTCACCCGATTTTTTTTTTTCGTAAATAAGCATGATTCTAATTTATCTGCGTCTGTTCTCCATTTACAGTTTTCCACAAAATAGCACTGGAGCCCTACTACTAACCCTAACATAAGTTAACTCTAAGACAAGGTGAAAACAGACCTCACCCAAGAGAAAAGAGGGGAAGAAGAATGAATTTAAAAAAAACAAATTTCTTAATAGCATCACTAGGACTAGATGCCATTCCTCGGATGAGCCAGTGTGTAGTCATTCTGAAGGAATCTTATTTAGGCTTTGCATGTTATTTTGAATATTTCATCAGGATTTACTCACGCAAGTTCGTACTGAAAAACCCCTGTACATAGAGACCCCGAAGACACTTGATAAATGTGTCTAGGAGATATTTAAACTCAAACCCTCTCTCTCTCTAACATATATATATATATATATATATATATATATATATATATATATATATAGTTAGTTATGAACATATATTTATGGCAATTAAGTTACACACAGGCTCCCGCGTTTCATCCCCGGGAGGGAATCTCCAGGCTAAAATTTTAGCCTGAAGATTCCCCCGGGGATGAAACGCCAGAACCTCCGTGTAGCTCAATTGCCATAAATATATTTTAATAACTTACTACCCAGCTCTACTTACATATCGAGCACTGTTGAAATAAATACTGAAAATTGATACATAAAAAATTATATCTCGTTATGAAATTGCATGTGGATACATGAAATACTAATATATATATATATATACATATATATATATATATATATATATATATATATATATATATATATACTATTTCATGTATCCACATGACATTTTATAAGGAGATATAATTTTTTATTTATCAATTTTCAGTATTTTTAGCCTGAAGATTCCCCCGGGGATGAAACGCGAGAGCCTCTGTGTAGCCTAATTGCCATAAATATATTTTCATAGCTTACAATATATATATATATATATATATATATATATATATATATATAGAGAGAGAGAGAGAGAGAGAGAGAGAGAGAGAGACATGTCATTTTACTTCAGTTTACAATTTCAAAAATAAAGTGCCCCCTTTCCTGGGGCTAACACCTGATCTCTATATGAGATACATAGATACCAAAGTATTCAATTTAAGTTCCCCTTTTACCTCTAAAACGTTGACTTAGTAAGGAAGTGAGTGACATGAATTTCCTCTCTCCAATTTACCGATTAACTGTTATGGTATATCTTTTTAGAGGGCTCTTGGTTTAACCAGATTCCAGGACAAGAATTGATCTAGTCTGGTGGAGTATCCAACTAAGTGTTGTGACTAGAGGTAACATCACTTGGAGAAGGTGCGCAAGTCTACGTATGAACCAGTGTATAGCCGTGTCAAGGAGGTCTTATTTGGACTTCAAATACTACGTTATTTTGACTTTTTAGTCAGAGTTTACTTGTATATATGCGTGTCTATGTGTTCCTTGTAGACGTTTAACATTGTAATGAGGAATCATTCTTTTAAAACAAGCTGTGATCGAAATTGTAACTTCTGGTCGGCGCATATGTCAGTGTCGTTTAAATAAGAAATTTGCCTGGAAAACTGTCAATGTCGTGTTCTTCTGACAAAGTTACACCGTCTTATCATTTACTTATGGCTGATTGATGAATTCATACACATATTTTCATTTTAGTAGTTTATTCTGAATAGAATGACACTCAATAAAGTGTCATTTGGTGTGTATATTTTAAAGCATCGCAAGTTGTTTTAGTTCTCTAATTTTGAAACACAATGTCTTATGCCAACATTAATCCTGTGAGATAAGTCGGAAACAAATCCTTATTTTAGCTTAGATTTGAGGTCTTCAATTTTTTTTTTCACAGGGGGCATGATAACTGAAAGAGGGACGATCGCGGATAGCATAATCCGTCTGTTCAAAGCTTGAAAGCGTGAACGAATGCCCGGAGCAAAAAGACGACACATAAAGTTTAGCATTGATGAGTGGCGTGTAATTCACAAAGTACGAACACAACCAACGTATTGCTTTATTCAGTTATAAAAAATAGCGATGTTAGCAAAAATCAAGTTACATCAGACCTAGTGTGCACATATATTATTTTTACCAAAAAAACAGTAGCAAAACATGTTAGTGAGATCTGTAGAACTAATATTTCTTTGTTCAAGAACATCATCTAGTATTCTAATAATATTTCAATTTAAATTGTATCACATCATCTTCTGTTTTATACGTTGTATCACGCAAATGCTACATAACCGTATAGGATTCATAATCGCTATAGCTGATTCCATATTCCGTTCGAGTATCCCTTAACCTAATGACGCACCTGACTCAAAAAAGGCTCCGTTAAATAAAAAGACAGGAAGCAGTTTGTAATGAGTTTATTTTTTTAATTTTTATTTTTGTTTGTAACTCGCGGCATTTTCATAAAACCTCCTCTTTTAGTCTCTTTGTGAACGTTCAACTGTTTTTTTCCCGATACCTTGTTTTTCTTTTTTGTTGTGATCTTCGACAAAAGAAGAATCCGAGAAGAATTTCACAAAAGTTTTCATAAAATGGAAACCTACGCCCAAACTGTCATCGTATTAAAGCATAGGAAGTAAGAAATAAAAGTAAAAATAGATTTCGCAAAAAGCTTTGGAATAAAAAAGACGGAAGAAAAATGAAGATCACCGAAAAGTCAAAAACGTCATTTTTCATCTCATTTGCCAAATTCAACGGAACTCACCTCCGTAGGGTTTCTTTTAGCTGTGCGTTAGAGTTGACGCTTAAAACCGAACTTTTATGTCGCGTTTACGAGATTGAATGGCATGCTGTACATAAAACCGATAACAACGGCATAACTTGAGACCATATAAAGAAGATAAGATGTCTACGTTTGCTGCAGTGGGAGAATTAAGAATTATCTAACTTATAATAAAGAGAAATGTGTATTTATTTGTAAATATATAATAATCTCCTCACACACATGTTAGTACAAAACTGCTCGTCAAATAGAGAACAGAAATCAGACACCCTGCTTTCATTCGTTTTCTTTCTTTTTTCCTTTGTTTCTTTTATTCATACGTTTTTTTTGTTTTTTTTATTCATACGTTTTTTTTGTTTTTTTTATTCATACGTTTTTTTTGTTTTTTTTGTTTTTTTTATTCATACGTTTTTTTTGTTTTTTTATTCATACGTTTTTTTTGTTTCTTTTATTCATACGTTTTTTTTGTTTTTTTTATTCATACGTTTTTTTTGTTTTTTTAATTCATACGTGTTTTTTGTTTTTTTTATTCATACGTGGTTTTTGTTTCTTTTATTCATACGTTTTTTTTGTTTTTTTCGTTTTTTTTATTCATACGTTTTTTTTGTTTTTTTATTCATACGTTTTTTTTGTTTTTTTTTATTCATACGTTTTTTGTTTTTTTTATTCATACGTTTTTTTTTTTTTTTATTCATACGTTATTTTTGTTTTTTTTTATTCATACGTTTTTTTTTTTTTTTTTATTCATACTTTTTTTTTGTTTTTTTTATTCATACGTTTTTTTTTGTTTCTTTTATTCATACGTTTTTTTTGTTTTTTTTATTCATACGTTTTTTTTATGTCTTCTATATCTTTGGAAAACGTATTTAATATTTAACATCCGGTGTCATTTGTTTTTATGTCTAGCGACCAACTCCTGCCCCTCACCATCACATTACACGAGTGTACACCCTTAATCAAAACTTACGGAAATAAAATTATGCTTCACCAGTGTTCGTACTCATATTCATATACAATATATATATATTTTTTTAACTTTCTAGTTTGAAACGTTTTATTTCTTACTTTCTCTTTTAACTTTACCGGTTGAGACGTTGTCTTGTTCTGTTTAGCGGAACGAGCGACAATTAACAAGCATTTTTTGCGTGATAGTTATGAATGTAAGGGCGGACACCGGCGAATCATAATTTATGTTCATCATGTTAACGGGGGGAGGGGGCGTACACAATGGTTAATGATGAGGCCACAGTAAATAAGCAATGTGTGTTCAAAACGCGTCAAGCTTGTTGTGTCGACTTACCTATTAATGCTATTATTAGCAAAAAAAGTGTTGACAATTTTAATGTTTAACATCTATTCATTATTTCAAATTAAACAATGCAATATTCATGGGTTAATTTGAATCTGTGTAAAACTGGAAGTAAGCGTTAGCTACCCAGGTGGGGCCTTTTGGCTAAGATCAAAGTGTAGTATCTGTTCCGATGGATACTGCACCCCATAGATTGGTATTGTCTTGGTCTTCGGGGCTTGATTTACGCCGGTCTATGGGTCTGTCCTGTGCAGTTCTAGGAGGTTCACCCTCCCAGGCTTCGCCTCCCCTCTTTGGGAAGGAGTAAGTTTATTGCTTACTGCCTGAGGCGCCCCTACCGGGGAATGCCGACGGGGCTGCCTAGGCAATTTTTAAACCCCCCTTTCCCGACCCGACCATGGGTCACATCTTACTTGTGGGAGTAAGATAAAAACTGGCCTTGTGCCTAACTCCTGGAGAGGAGTAAATCAATACTCAGGTGGTATGTTGATTTTTCTTTGAGCGTGTGACATTCAAAAGGGATCTAGAAGTGTTTAAACTGTCAATAGACAATTAATGTCTGGCTTGAATGAATGAGATATATAAAAGCAAATAAGCTAAAAATTCACGTAAAAGATGACCTTGCTTGCAAGCGAGATCCACGAGGATCGAACTCTCACAACTAAGCTATGGAAGCAACTAGCAAACTAAAAAAATAGATATCAGAAAATTGACTGTTTTTTATACTACATTTACCGGATGCATTTATTCAATGTTGTGTTTATTTCTACTTTCGTTCATCTTGTTGTGGTGACTAAAATCATTTAAAGTGTTTTAGCACTAAACAAAAATTGAAAGTACTTAAACAAGGTATGTTCTAAAAGATAGAAAAGACCGGTGTTAAGATATTCCTTTTTTTTAAGCAAATTACTATTCAAAGCCGTAAACCAGCCTAACTACTACAAAGAAATGTGTAAATCACTTTATGACAAGCTTAAGTCGCTCGCATGTTTTCGCTACAGGATACGCACGCTCACATACATCAAACACATTAACAGTTTTTCTTGGTTCAATTAGTTATGGGTCCTTTAATAAGAAAGGGGCGCGCGTAAAAATAATGCATTTTTCTTAGAAATATAACAAAACGATACATAGTTATGAGAAAAGAGATGTTCATGAATTTAGAGTAATCTCTCCTAGTAACGTGGCAGAGTGTATTTGAGAATGTTGTTGTCTGTATTGAGGATATTTTAAGACAGATTCAAAATAAGAATTTGGAAAGCTACTAACTAGTAAGATCATTTAAATTCATCGTCCGTATTAGAAATAATGTTGTTATGAAAACATAGGTAAGTGCAAAATATATAATGTAGCTTTAGCTTATTGTCCTGTTTAGCGGGATGAGCGGCAAATAACACGTGTTTGTGCATGACAGTAATTTTGTCTAATAAATACGTTTGGGAAAATACACTGTAAATAGAAAACGAAATAATTGATCTAACATTCATATAGAAAAGAATTTAAAATATTGAACATATTTTATTATCTATCTGTTGGTTAAGAAAATATTCCGGGCAACAATACATGGAAAATGTTCGCTATACTTTATACAGGGTGGGCCAAAATAAGGGTCCTATCTTTAAATTTGAATAACTTGAATTTGAATAACTTCCACAAAATAAAAGTTAAACTCACCAAACTTTATGTGTGTGTAGACTGACCCTTCCGAGATTTTTTGAAATAAACAAAACAAATTTTAGCCGAAAAACACTTCTTAAAACTTACAAAAACTAAAGTATTGTTTTTTACACTGTTTTGAGTTTTTTAAGCAAAAATAATGTTTTCTAAATGAGGGTACGTTCCTTAGGGCTAATACGGCTCATGCTTGCTTCGGAAGGGGTCCTTTACTTATTCTAAAAAAAAAATTTAAAAAAATCAATAAATAAAAAAGTTATGAATTTTTAAAAATAGGACCCTTATTTTTGCCCACCCTGTATATATAAGATATCAAAAAGCCTGCAATTGCAGCCCGGAGTCAGCGACGGCGATGTTTCAGAAGTTCAAAGTTGAAGTCAGAGTTGGTTGCTTTTTGAAACTGATTTAGATTTTAAAACGTTCGATTAGTCTAATATCAGTAATGCCCATTTTTTTTTTGTTTATATTATTTTAATTCTCAACATATTTCGATTTGCTCCTTTTTAATCCTTAAGTTTCATTATTTCCGTGTTAACGTGATATTTAGAGATAAGAGATACTTTCGCAATGTACATCAATTTAAATAAATAAAAATAATAAAATATACATAATATAAAAAAAAATTATAAAATTGATACATAGTTTATTTTATTGATCTTGAAATTTCGAACTGCCCCACTCGTCTCGTGTTACTATGAGAGTAGAAAGTGAAATTTCGGCTTACTTTCGGCAACCTCGTAACCTTCGCTTCACTTATCTTGACCTTTAGTCCTCACATTCCATGTGCGATGTTTGTAACGAAAGGTGACGAATTGCTGTTTTCTGGGTCCGAATCTATCTATTTAACACTTCTCGTTGACTAGTTTTTGACCTTGAAGTAGTAGTCTTTTAGCTTCGTACATCACGTGTATGCGATTTCCATTTCAAAAATAATCAAATAAAAAAAATAAAAAATAGATGATAAACTTAATACCAATCAAGGTTTACTTTATTGCGAAACTCAGTTGATCATGAACTATCCATTTCATTACAAGAACGGAAAATTACATTTTTATAAATAACTGCAGACTTCCGATTCTATGATTCGTGTTGATTCCTTATCAAAATAATATATCTGTTCGGATATATTTTCATAGAGCCGCAATAAAACAAAAACGGGGAGTAATCTATATTCGTACAACATGGAATCCTTTCCTTTATTTCGAATAAAAAACATGACAATTTGGAAAAAAAGGATACATAAGTCAATTTTTCGTCTATTACATCCTTAGATTCCTTTCGTTAGTACACAAATAAAGAATTGAAAAACAAACTGGTATTGTTTTAAACTAAAAGAGACTACACAAATTGCAAGTAAATACACTAACGTACAACGCAGGGTAAGCACAGTTTGTTTTATATGAAAGAAAATCAAACATAAGTGAAATAGTGTTTCACTTATGTACAGTTTATGAGATAATACACTTTCAAGATATCCCTGCTCGAGTTTATCCTGGTTGTTTATGAATGTATTACCTGTTATTTATAACAAACTGACTTTGCACGCTCGCTAGCGCTTCGCAAAGTTCTCTACGTAAAATACTTGAAACCTACATTTAAAATTATAAATGAGAGAGAGCCAGGAGTCACCCATTATATCTCTTTCTCTCTCCCTTGCTTATACCTCTTCAGTATATCTTTCTTTCCAGCTGGCGATTTTAGTTTAATCTATATTACCTCCCTTGAAAATTTATATAGACATATTTTAAGAAAGGTTTTAATAATGTATGTAATAAACATACAAATGAATAAACAATTCTTTTTTTTATGATAAGTCGATGATGAGCGTTCACTTATGCTTGTTGTTATTTGCCTCGTATAATTGAAAATGTCATTTAATTGTATTGTGTTAGTATATTTGTACTAACCGTGTATGTTTCTTCCAGATATTAGCCCTTACGTAGATGAGAACTAGAAATAATTACACTTTGCTATTTAAACCAAATTTGCTAACAACTGAGTATTCGAATACCCAGTCAATTATTCAGTATTTTTCATGAAAAAAATGGTTTTAAACATAGCAATGTTCGATCCTGTTTTGAGTAGCATCTAAGAGCACAATATTAAGAGGGGGGAAATAACCATTTTCATTCAGTTTTTGAAAGAATCCCTTTTTTACGCTATATTTTTTTCTAAAGGCGAATTAATTTCGTCGTTCTTGAGCGAAATTTCCGCTGTCAGTCTACACCGGAAAACGCTTTCATTTTTTTTTTCGACAAGTCGATTTACAAGAAGCAACTTCCAAACTCAGGAAACGATATCATTAAATTTGATGGAAAAAGTATGAATTCAATTTGTAATTTTTTTTAAATCTGATAAAACATAAAAATCTAATATTGTAAAATCCTTAGTTCGTTTTTCCTGGCAAATCTGGATGTAATTCATTTTAGAATTGTATTATTTGCTTAGGGGTTGAGAGAATAAATCACACACAGCCTTTCCTTCTGCGAATCTATAAACTCATTCTGGTCTACTCGGTCAAAAACTGCCGTATGAAACTGACATAATTTATTGACCATAGTCTAATGAAATAAGAATCGAAATCGCGTGCATTTTTAAGCCATCATTATATTTTATTGTTTCATATATTATAGACACACACACACACACACACACACACACACACACACATATATATATATATATATATATATATATATATATATATATATATATATATATATATATATATATGGGAAATGAAAAGGGAAAAACCAAGAGATATTTTTATATGTTCATCAACGTTTCGTCTTTATTGTAAGACTTCCTCAGGATGATAATTTTAAGAAAAATGTCATGCACGTGCGATAGCTAACATTCTCACCCGACTAATGGGCACCATCAGCCCCTTCCACATCAAAAACTCAGGCGACTT
Source organism: Sepiola atlantica (assembly GCA_963556195.1). Lineage (NCBI taxonomy): Eukaryota > Metazoa > Mollusca > Cephalopoda > Sepiida > Sepiolidae > Sepiola > Sepiola atlantica. Next base: position 188,134,363 of record OY744521.1, on the reverse strand, counting down.
TCTTAACAAAATAAAAAACATTAACGTAGAAAAGAAAAACATACACAGCTTAGATGTAACAGCGCTTTACACGAATGTGCCAGGTAAAAAATGCCTAAAATCACTCCACACACATCTAAAGAAAAGCAAAACCGACTTACCATTTCCCCCTAAAACTTTAATAGAAATAATTAGACTCATCACTGACGTAACATATTTCCAATTCAACGACGAATTCTACAAACAAAAATGTGGATTTCCTATGGGCAACGCGCTAAGCGGTGTATTGGGCCTACTTCTTCTTAGAATTCTTAGAATTCCCCCCTTTTAAATTTAGACTACCCCATAACATCGAATACTTCAGATACATTGACGATATTCTTATTTTCCTCCCCGAAGACATACATATTAATAACCTCAAAGACAAGCTTAACACAGTAGAACCCTCCATAAAGTTCACACATGAAACTGAGATAGAAAGCTCGATAACATTTTAGACACTCTTATAATAAAGTCCAACACCAAACTAGCATTTAAAGTACACCGCAAAAACACTCAAAAAACGACTACATTCACTTCTACTCGTACCACAATCGCAATATAAAAACAGGTATGATAGGCTTTTTCCTACGCTCTTAGAATCTGCAGTCCTCCAGATATAGATGAAGAAATAAAACACATTATTAATTCCTTAAAAACACTGCAATACCCCACATATGTTATACTTAATGTTAAGAAGAAAGCTTTACATTTGTTCTCAAAAAACAATATACAAAAAACATCAAACACCAAACACTTCTCTCATAGACAGACTTCTTCTCTTACTCACGCATTCCAATAACACATCCATTTGCAACACACTAAACAAACTAGGCATTCCAACAGTACAAACCACATCACAAACCATAAAACAAACATTAAACACAGCAAGACATTAAAAAAACACATCCCATGCCGGCTTATATACCGTCCCATGTAACTGCCATTAAATTTACGTGAGGGAAACGCAACGTGAATTGAAAAAAAGATTGAGCGAACACAAAAGTGACAGAAAAAAACAATAACTCTCTCAGTGCACTTTTTCCCACGTATTAAGGCACGATCATCCTTTCAAATTTAAACAGCCAAAATCACGAAACAAATTCATAACAAAGTTCGGCGAAGACAACTGAAAACAGCACCAATCACAACCTCTAACACCATCAGACAACGAACTAGTTTAGACAATTAATCCTCCTTAATAAGCAAAATCATCCGGACTGAACAAAAACAAAACCTAGATAATGGCTCACCTTTCTTCTCATCGTTCTCAATTGTACTTATATACAACTCCCCGCATACACACTCACGTACTAACTCCTTCTCACATACATATTCATTCACTACGAATCAAAACTACTTAACCGCAAATAACAGCCTTACCAATAAACACAATCTATACATCCTCACAAATATTTAGATATTTAAACCCCTTTTGCCCTCAATTTAAGCTCAAACCATCAACACATCCTGAACGAAACTACATTTCACTTATCTCTTGCCAAAATTAAAATCATTTTTCTTCTTCTTTTTCTTTTCCTTTTATTTATTGTCATGTTCACAGCACACGTCAACACAATCTTTCAAACTTACTTATATTCACACATTCCTGACATAGCCAGTTGGTCAATACTCCTAGCCTCTAAACATTTCACACCTGGCCACAACGAAACCTCCCCTCACCCTTTTCACCTATCTCACCATTTCGACTACTACTTTCATACTCTTACCCACCCCCCGCCTATTTTCAAGTTATCTTCATCTGTTCAAATCTTCTTCTAAAACTATGATACCACCTACATACCAAACACACAGAGTTCCCCCTTCCCTCCTCTTTGCCCACCCTCTCTAAATCGATGGCACACCTCACCACAACAAAAACCTCAGCCGCCTCTGTTCTCTCCCACCCTAAGGCAAATTCACTAAAACTCTCCCTCCCTTTTTCACTACTGCCTTAATGTACCCACTCAAAGATTTCCATATAAATTTCACTCTTTTCTACTTACTGACTTCTCGCAGCCTGGACCCACGTACATTGCTCTTAGTAGCCACAGCTATTACTTTTCCTTATCAACTTATCATGTCAACCCAATATTTCGATGTACTTGCATGACATTTTTCTTAAAATTATCATCCTGAGGAAGTCTTACAATAAAGACGAAACGTGGATGAATATATAAAAAATATGTCTTGGTTTTTCCTTTTTCATTTTCCATTACGTCGGAATAATTCATCTTTCCTTTCTTATATATATATATATATATATATATATATACGTTACACGTATACGATGAAGTCTACAATATACATTCAACTCTGGTATTATTTTCTTCAAGTAAACACTTTAAATTGTATTCAAGGAGAGGAAAATCAATTGTTGATACCTCACACAGCGGTAAGAGGTGACATAAAGTCGGGGAAGTGTGATGTTATAAGCCATCTCCCTAGAGAAAGAAGAGCGCTCTGACCGTCACAAAATTCCTGATCAGCCCTGTCGGCATTCCCTGCTAAGGGCGCCTCAGGCAATTAGCAATAAACTAACCCCTTCTCAAAGGGTGAGAAGGCAAAGGGTGAACTTCTTAGAACTGCACGGGACAGTACCTCAGACATGTTTTCAAGCTCGTTTCTCAATAAAATGTCTTTAATTAATTGTATTAATAATTGTTATAAATATTGTTTTGGAGAAAAAATATTGTAAATACATATGTAAATTTGAGAATAGCAGTTATAAGTGTATACACATGAAATACCAAACTAAACGAAAATAGCATTGAAACTGTCGAAGAGAACGAACTTTAAACTGGCATGATGATTTGCTAAGAATTATGATTCTTAGCAAAGTCTCATCTAGTGAAAGATTGAAAGTTTTGGATGGTTTATGAGTGAAAAATCTTAAATCTCTAAAATCAACAAAAACATCAAATACATTTCGTTAAATTGAATGAATAAGATATTTATTTTTTAACGAAGAAATAAGTAAAATAAAGGGCGAAAAATATAGTCGCCATCTTTATAAACAATCTTAACTTCCTACCATAATTAGCTTTTTCGTGAGGAGCAAAATGTAGTATTCGTTTTGTGTGTTTACTACTACACCCTTCATCTGTTTTTTAATGAATGTTTAAGTCGCATTTCCAGTCATCACAGGCGTTCTGATGGTACATGTACATCTAATTCGCTGAATTTTTACTTTAGTTACGTAAATTAGCTCGAGTTTGATATCTTGAACTTATTTTAATGTTAACCCTGTTTAGTAAAAGAAAAATAAATTACACGTGAAACGCTAACGCAGAGATGTTTATAGTTAACAGTGCAGGAGTCATGGGACCAAAATGTAAGCGCGCGTCAAGAGTAAAATTGAATCTGTTAAAAAGTTAAAACACAATAAATACAATTAATCTAAAATTGCAATATTAAAAAGATAAATTCTAATTAATTATATAGCACTAGATAAAGTGAAAGAATAAAATAAGGTGCGAATCAAATTTTATTACAATTCAAAGTTCAAGCAAAGTACTTTAAAGTCCTTAACTCATGAGTTTTCAAAGAAAATCGTCTCCTCCTCCGGTAATTGTCTTCTGAGGAGAAGATTTTCTTTGAAAACTCATGCGTTAAGGACTTTCAAGTATTTGATTCGCACCTTATTTTATTCTTTCGTTAAGATACTTTGCTTGAACTTTGAATTGTAAACAAATTTGATTCGCACCTTATTTTATTCTTTAATTTCATCTAGTGCTATTAATGCTCTATCCAGTATATTGAGCTTCATTTTTATCCGGATGTTCACTAATAAAGTATATTAGTTGCCTCTTAGATCTTTTGTTGTATTAACTTTATATATATATATATATATATATATATATATATATATATATATATATATATATATATATATGTATATATATATATATATATATATATATATATATATATATATATATATATAGATATAGATATATAGATATATATGCGTGTGTGTGTGTGTTTATATGTACATGAGTATCTCTTAAACTAATAAACAGATTATATAAAGTTTGGAATGCATATTATCGGTAACTTTGGCACATTATTTTTTTTGGAAAAATTAACATACTAGAGGGTCATATATATAAACTTAGTTGTGTCTATATGTTAATACTAGCAAATATATGCTCCCTCCGGTCGCATAGTTTTGCTAGGCTGCCGCATCAGAAATGAATGCTCACCCGTAAACCGATAGAGTCCCAGTCATATTTATTGGGTGGTTAGCCATTGATAATAGAAACAGTTTGTTAATGAAAGCTTTACGGCGTAAAAGGTCAAGCCGAAATCCTTAACACACTTAAGGTCGTTAAAAATGATAATATTGAAAGTTTTTCAAATCGGAGAAAAGGTGAACTTAAAATAAAAAAGTAAAAAAAATCAAATACAGCGAACACGATTAGTTATTTAAATGCTTTCGATGAAAAGTGTACCTCAATTAAATTCATTAGTATGTGTGTGTTTTTAAATAGTAATTTTTAAATCAATTATTATTTTAATTAAACAATTTGATAAAACCAATTTGCTAAAATCCACCATTTAATAATCTAAATATAGTGAACTGTATTTTTCAAATCGAAGAAAAAGTGTACCTAAAATGAAACAATAAAATTCGGTACTTTTTTACTGTAGGATCCGCGCTTACTTTCGAATCAAAAAGTTTACCTAAACTAAATTCATTATAATGTGTGTTTTTTTTTTCAATAGTAATTTTTAAATCAATTATTAATTTAATTAAACAATTTGATTCAATAAATTTGTTAAAATCAACAATTTAAAAAACTAAATACAGCGAACACTAATTTTCAAATCTGAAAAAAAGTGTACCTAAAATGAAACAATAAAGAAATCGATACTATTTTACTGAAAGACCCGGGCTTACTTTCGAAAAAAAAGGTTACCTGAACTAAATTCGTTATTATGTGTGTGGGTTTTTAAATAGTAATTTTTAAATTAATTATTAATTTAATTAAACAATTTGATTCAATAAATTTGTTAAAATAAACAATTTAAAAAACTAAATACAGCGAACACTAATTTTCAAATCTGAAAAAAGGTGTACCTAAAATTAAACAATAAAGAAATCGATACTATTTTACTGAAAAACCCGCGCTTACTTTCGAAAAAAAAGGTTACCTGAACTAAATTCGTTATTATGTGTGTGGGTTTTTAATAGTAATTTTTAAATCAATTATTAATTTAATTAAACAATTTGATTCAATAAATTTGTTAAAATAAACAATTTAAAAAACTAAATACAGCGAACACTAATCTTCAAATCTGAAAAAAGGTGTACCTAAAATGAAACAATAAATAAATCGATACTATTTTACTGCAGGAACCGCGCTTACTTTCGAAAAAAAAGGTTACCTGAACTAAATTCGTTATTATGTGGTTGTGTATTTAAATAGTAATGTTTAAATAAATTATCATTTAAATTAATCAATTTGATTCAATAAATTTGTGTTTTAAAACATAATGGCTAATAAGATTTAGAAAATATACAAAGCTACAACGTTTTAATAACACAAATCAGTAAAATTAACACGGTTAATGCCAGCGTTTTGTTTACATTTTAAATAACGCGCCCGCCTTGCGTCCATACTGATTAATCAGAGGGAGGTAACCGGTTGAATGGATTAACACTGGTTGTTTAATCAGTTTCGGCGTAGATAAAATTACTACGTATCTCATTTCATATACAAGGTGCGTCAGGTATATGAGAACATATTTTCCATTTTATTAAATGATAAAAAAAATCAAACAAAAATATTCTTAATCAAAAACAATTTTATAAACATGTAAGCTAAGGTATTGTTTAATAATTTCATTCAATGAAATTCCCCTCTACTTCAATGACAGCTTCGATTCGAGACCTAAACCGACTGCAAGCGCGCTTGAGATGGTCCTCATCTATGTTGTCCATCACTCTGACAATGGATGCTTTTAGAGAATCTTTAGTGTTGTGGGGGTGTTTATTAACATCTCTCTCCACGACGCCCCACACATAATAATCGAATGGATTCAGGTCTGGAGAGTTTGGAGGCCACAAGTTTGGAGTGATGTGATCATAAAAATGATCCGCCAACCATTCCTGAGTGTTTTGAGCCTTATGTGCTGGTGCAGAGTCTTGTTGAAAGATGTAGGGCCTTCCATTTGTTACTCTATCGATCCAGGGCTTAACAACAGTATCCAAGACTTCAATGTAAGCAGCAGAAGTGACTCTTAGTCCTTGCCGAAAGAAGTGTGGTGGCATCACATGTCCTTCGTTGCTAACAACCCCCAAAACCATAACAGTTGCAGGAAATTTTGTATGCATGACTGTTGGAACTTCGGAAGGGTCATTACACAGCCATCTGTCGTTCCTTCTGTTTACCTTTTGATCTTGATCAAAGTTTTTCTCATCTGAGAAAAACCAAAGCATGCCTTGCTCAACAGGATGTTTCAGTTTGTTTAACAGCCTCTTGGACCTTATCAAACGATTCTCTTTGGTGGTCTCGGACATAAACTGGCCTCTCCTCATCACATAAGACTTGTAACGAAGATTTTCATGAACAGTCCTTCGAATTGTGGCTTCTGAAACATTCAGGTCTTTTGCGATGGACCTCATTGACTTTTGGGGGCTCTCATCAATAATATTCTGAACTTGATGAATAAATTCAGGTGTTCTAATCGTGTCTGACCGTTGGTCGTGCTTTTTACGTTTAGTAACCTGCTTACAATCACCATCATTTTCCTCTAACTCCCTACGAACTTTATAAACAAAAGAACGGGCGACTTTAAGAAATTGTGCGATTTGTAAATCGCTATGATCTGCCTTTATTGCGACAATTACAGCCTGTCTTTTCATTTGTTCCGTTACATTATTATCTGCCATTTTTCATTATCTGCAAAAAAGAATAAAAATAATTAATATAGCGTAACAATAACGACATTACGCGATGTTCTCATATACCTGATGCACCCTGTATATATATATATATATATATATATATATATATATATATATATATATATATATATATAATAAAAGAAATAATTATGATTTATTAGTAAGATTATTAGCGAGCAAAAATAGCGTAAATTCATGTGCAACTCTGAAGAAAACGATCATGGGTGTATATTTGCGAATACTAATTTATTAGAAGTTTAAAGCAATTAATTATGTAAATTGAGAAATGCGCATAGTGTTTACGGCGGTTTTTTGTAGTAGTATATAAAGATCTGGCGGACTAAGTAAATAGTAATGTTACTCTGATAGAGTTTCGGCTTCAGACAGGCAGACAGACAGATACATAATTCCCATTATTAATAGATATTTCTTTGTAGAAGATAATCTTTTTCTCGGTAACACGGTGAATAACAGAAACATTATGTATTTGTAAACTTTACCATTTAGCGGGTGCGCGACCCAAACTTGCAGCTTCCAGCGAAACACTTTTGAAAGAAGTAAGTTGCAACAAATTCTATATATGGAAAAAGTTGGTCTACATCAAGTTTTGAGTTATATTGAGGAATATATTTATGCGCGCGCATGCGCGTCAATAATATGTATGTGCCTGGTGAAAATTTAAATTATTGAACTTATCATTATGAAAATCGTGGACACATGTTTGTTGCTTTGTGAAAATTATCATTTAGGGCTGCAATCGAAATCGTTTCATTCCCTTCCCCTTTAAGAAAGAACAAGATTACCATTTAAAAGTAATGCTATATTTATTGATTAAATCCGTCGGGTATTTTACTATTATATATAGTCTCGGAAGTTTCTCAACCATTAAAACTATATTTAAAAAAAAAAAAAAAAAAAAAAAAAAACTTATAGTCCCAAGTCTTCCAGTGGAAAATCACTCATGTAAGTCAATTTATTTTTTACAGTTATTATATTAGTTTATTTTTAACACTATTTTAAGGGATCATCAGTTGTTTACCATGAAAAACTGTTTCGGGAATTTAAATTATATATATATATATATATATATATATATATATATATATATATATATATATATATTATAAAAATAGATTTCAACATTAATATTTTTATCCAGCAAAAAGGGTTCAGTTTTAACAACTGTTACGCCAATAATCCAGACAATCAAGTTTTAGTTTGGGATAACCAAAATCTGAATCTTGAAGACATTTCTGATTCATCAGACAACAAAACAAAATTCGCCAGGCTTTTTTTTATCCCAAAAGAAAGACTAATTGTCTGAACTATTGAGGAAAAAGCTGTAAAAATGAACATTTTTGCTGGATAATAAAATATGATTGTTGAAATCTATTTCTATATCTGTAAATGCTCTGGAATTATATATTAATATCTATGGGAAGAGAAGGATGAAGGTAATCCGACGTGATGGTAAAATGAAAAAGGAAAACCAAAAACTGGATGTTTTTTATGTGTACATCAACGTTTCGTCTTTATTTATAAGACTTCATCAGGATGATGATATAGGGAAAAAGATATCATGCAAGCACAGATACATGTAGGGTAGACATGTTGGGAAGAAAAATAAAATAAAATGAAAAATAATGGCAGCGTCTTGCTGGACGTCCGTACTTGTTAGAGAATGAAAATGAGTGGGAGAAAAATATATATCGGGCTTCAACACAATAAAAAACAACCTGTATTTACGTGTATCTATATTATAAATATATCGCCTTGCTGTTACACAAAATTTATCAAGTAAAAAAACTGCTCGACGAAATCATTTCAAGTGTTTAGTGGAAAGGAGAAAGCAAATATCCATTTCGACAACCTGCATCGTTTGAAATAAATTCGGAAAGAAATAATCAACTCCATTTCTCCAATGAGACGTTTCCTTTGTTCTCTTCTTTTTCTATACTGTTTGATACATTTTTGTTTATTTCGTTTTTAAACTAACCAGTGTTTGACATGTTCTTTCTTATGTTATCTGTGTAACTTTACCGACTGAGACGTTATTTTATATGAATATGCGTATTACTACAAACACTAGCTAAGCATACATGTTGACCGAGGGTGTGCACTCGTATATGGTACGAATAGAGATTCTTTATCTGTTTGGAGTAGACACTCTACTCCCAGTTCTTTTACAAATCTTATCTTACATAGTACTAATGGAGATCTGTTATATGTCTGCCTGAAGTCTTACTATACTATTAATTCTATTAATATACTATTGTTTTCCAGTGCTCAATTCAGAGAGGAGTAGTGTAGTCTAAATTCCGTTGGTATGAGACCATTCTACTAGGTATTACCTATTCTTTTCTGGGGTAATTTAGTATCTGTTTTGCGGTCATAATACAATCATCCAATACATTACCCCCTTCCTTGGGGTAGCGTTCGTAAACAAGGAATTATCACAATCGGCTCTTCAGTAGTAAACTCAACGTTTCCATCAAATATACTTGCAAAAATATTATCCTTATGATCGCCTAGTTTTGCTAGTATAATTTCTTGTCATATAACAAACTGCATGTTTGTCTGTAACCGAAACTGCGTCTCTATCTCTGCCACCATTATCATTGCTTTTACATTCTTATGTTAAATAATCTATGTCAAAGTTATTAGTACCTAATTCAATTTTTGTATTCAACACAAGCGTTCGTTTGGGTCAGTGGGAGAGATATTACTAATATTACTTCTAATAGTAAAAACAATAAACCGTTCCACGCTCCAAAATCATTGCACACAATTACATCCAATTCAACACGAAGAAACCTTGGGATACCGAGTCAGTAATACGGGATTAACATAGCTATACTAATACTACTGATACAACTACCTCTTATAATTATACTAATAGTAAACACGTATAACCTAAAGCATATTGCACAGAATTGCTATATAGTAAGAATTAACAGACTTTGAAATACATAATGTGATTTAGAAGGTCGAAATCGTAATTTTAAAGAATCACTTTCGTCTCCAATCGGGTGTTTTTTTGCTGGTTTTATGGAGTTTTCGAGTCCACTGAAAACAATTCTTCGGCAACCCCAACATACACTGAAAGTCCAAGGTTATGGATTTAAATGACATATTCGTTTTTTTAACAGCCAAATTACGTAGGAAAAACGGTGTTGACCCCTGTTGGGAAACTGGAATGATTCTATAAAATACTGTTTAAATTAACACACACAAATACTGCTACTACTACTACTACTATTTGTAATACTACTACTACTACTGGTAATACTATTTATAATAATATGCTCCTTATCTCTTGGATAAAATTTCTAATTTCTCAAAGTCGGGTTAAAATAGTAAGCCGTCTTCAAGTAATTGTTTTGAATGACTCGTTTTGGCCTGAGATTGTGTTTCGAGTAATGTAAACAAAGACAAAACAAATCATGCGGTACCGATTAATGTATGCAATTCTGACAGGTATTTTACTGTTTGTGAAAAGTCATTATCTGGAAATCAGTCGACCTCATCTGTAAACAATTTAGTTTTTTAGTATGTATTATCTGGATTATATGAACTACTATTCTCATCCTGCTTTGCTATTTTGAGAATCTTCAGGTGCATATTTTCCAACTCAGGAATATTTATGACGAACTCGCTAACCTACACAAAATTTTGAACTGGTATCCTCATTAAATCACAGGGTATTTTTCTCATTCCGTCAGCCATGACAGTGTAAAAGTGTTAAGTAATATTTCATTTATTTTTAGTTTGCATTGCCTGTATTGAGGATTGAACCTTCAACTTCCAAGTCATTATCACTTAGATCTAATTGATATTCAACGCCTGGATCCTTTGTGTCAAGGTTTCACTGCTCTATTCCCTATTGGTTCCCGAGTTCGACATAAAAATTCCTGGGTTCGAGAAGATGCACCTAAATAAGGTCGGAGGTTACATCGGCTGAAACGTCGTGAAAATAGAAATCAAGATAAGAAAAATAGTTCGAATAATCACAATAATACAAATTAACAATCACCATCTAAAAAAATCCGAAACTGTTGTGGTTTTTAAATTTGAAGTAGAAACTCTGTAGGGCCTGTTTGGTCAATGTTTATACACTACAAGAATAGATGGATTGAAAAATCGTAAAAGTTAGTGGGTAGATGCACTCGCAGTATACATGTTTTCAGCAGCTATAATAGAAACACTAGACAAATGGAGGTGCGATGACACGTTCAATCAAAAGCTTTTCAATTATATATTGTTTCTGTATATACGTCATCACCCTTCGCCTACAACTACTCGTCTTAGTCACCCATTATTTATCTCATTACTCTCCTTACAGCTTCCCCCTTTAAATTTCCTCTTCTCGCCACTTACGTTTCATTCGCCTTTCTTTCTGCCATCTTAAATATTCACGGTATACGCCAGCAAGATTATTAGACTTTTAGTATTATACAGATAGAGTAAAAAAATATATACTCCCCTCCTTACCTGTGCCAATATATAAAATATATATGGTGGCTCTCTCGCAGTTTAAAAGAAAGCCCCACACAAACATCTTACCCAAAATTCTACGAGATGGTATTAATTTTGTATCGTTTCTCTTTTTACAATAATTCCATGCGAGCTGTGTTCCCGTCCGATATTCATAAACAGCAATTGGCTTTTCGCTTTTATTTTGTTTATAACTTTAATATAAATAAGAATAACAGATTCAGGGCTTGGAGTAGGAGTAAAGAATGCGTCTTCGTGCATTTCCGGGCAAAGCCGGAAGTACCTACCAGTAATGCAAATACTTAATACAACAAATAGCAAGAAGCGGTGAGTTTTTATTTCCTGCAAAATGCATTATTCGTAGTGTCTCGAATGTCACCGAAATTTTCTTCAAAACAAGTCAGTAACTTGCGGCGACGGTTCTTAAAATATTTAAACGTGACTCGTTTGGGATAGGCGATTTTGAAGCAGGTTACAATTTCAGAAAGAGAGGTACCCACCCTTGATCGCAATTAGACATTTCTCTTTAGAAGAATTTTGTCAACTCGAAAATGCCAACGCCCATCGCTGAAATGTTTCACACTTAGACGAACAATCATACATAATTTTAGTGTCATTAATAGGCGCGTTGCTTCCTTGTGTTCAGAATTTAGAAAACACACACACACTTTCTTTATACAGTTTGAAGTAAGAGCAGTTATCATCGCGGTGTATGTGATCTGATAACATAATAATGCGTGAGCCGGATTATGGTGGTTGCACCTAGTAAATACCGCCGAAGACTATAGAATCAACGAAGCCGAGTTCGAATCCTATCGGATGTAGTGTGGTCATGAGAAGAGTTTTCACCCACAATTTCAACTTAGGTAAACTAGTATCTAATAAACAGTTTTCAAAAAGTATTGTTTCGATGTCAAATAAACCAAATATAGTTGGTATGCCATAAAATAGACATCTAATCAAACCTGATTATGAGCAGTCTCTATATTTTTATCTATCTTTCTCTCTCTAATTAGTATTAATATAATCGGCCTTCTTGTTTAAAGGCGATATTGTCATTTCCAATATTTCATAAACAACCCCTTTACTTTCTTCTCCGTCAACTGAATGTTTCTGTTGTTTAATTTGCAGAGTTTCCTTTCGTAAACGCATGAAATATTACAGCAAGCAAACTGAAGTAAAGATGTCGGACACGAATTATACTGATGAATATGTATTTATTTGCGCGCACGTGGCCAACGCTGAACTATAATATCTTTTCACCGTAAAACTGGAAATACATGACAATAAACAAGTCTTACAAACATGTTCTAGGACAAAACAAAGCAAATTATTAATAAGTAAAAATTCAAATAGGTTTATAGAGTTATGCGTTGCTTACCTCTATTTTGCCAAGCCACTAGCCCCAGAGCCAACGTCTATCACAAGCGGAACAAATCTCCAACTCCCATGTTGACTGATTCGAAAAGACCGCCTCTGGGCAAGCAGGCGGTGTAGAGGCACGACAGTTACCCCGTGCGCATGTCTTCCGGAAGAGGACGGTGCTGAATACAAAATGTTCCCTTTCTGAATTATGACTGGGCAACATGTGAACCTCCTACGTTTACATAAAGCATTAGGTCTATCAAATGCCCTTGGAGACTCGCATGGGTTAAGGTATTTCAACAATGAAATTTTGATTATTTTTTTTATATATAATAAAACTTTGTAAAGCTAAACATGCCCACATTCATATATTTTATATAAATAAAATTACCGATCAGAGTAATATCATACTATGTTTTAATGTTAGTTTCAGAACAATCTCACATATATTTCTGAAGAAAAGTCACTACATACTCAGATAAAGACCAGGCCATCATAGAAACATCCGATCTTCAGATCTAATAATATCACGATGAAACTTCACAACATCCAAGTTAAAAAGGCCGTCACATAAACACCAGAATCGTCAAGAGCGATATAGATGCTATACAATATGTTTGATATATCTAAATGTCATTTAGTTCAATTAGATATTCTTAGTTAGTATAACATTTCAGAAAAGTAATGTTTGAACAGAACTTATAGGATGACCATATATTTTAAGAATATTGAAATAAAGTAAGTGAAGTATTAAGATACAGAAAAGAGTGAGGGGAAGAGTAAAAGAAAAGGACTAAAAAAGAATAAAATGATAGGATAGAGAGGAAAAGACAATAACAAAGGAAAGACAACAAAGAAGACAGTAAATATTGAATCGCGGGGCAGAAGGGGTAGGATCTGAGGAAATGATGAATAGAAGTGAGAATCTGAAGGAACGGAGGAAGGTTAGCATAGAATAAGCATAGACTAAGGAGACAAAAAGAAGGGGTTAAAGTCGATACGTAAAGAAAAGAAACAATTATGTACGGAATGGTGGAACGGTAGGAATGACCTGATAGGAAGAAAGAGATACAAGAAAAGAACACACGGAAGCACGAAAAAAGGGCATAATAGAGAATGCATGATATGGATGAAAGAAAAGTGTGCTATCAAAGTAAAGAAAGGCAAGAAAGAAAAAGGGGAAGAAATATGGAATCACGTAAATAAAAGAATGAAGGAACGAAACGAATGAAATAATAAAAAGGACGGAAATATGGGAGGATAAAAAATAAGGAAGGAAAGAAAAAGTCTATTAAAAAAGTAACGAGAAAGAAATAACAACTGTCTAAATTAATCCAATACCGCCCTTTACTTGGGGGGAATTCTTTGTAATATAAAAAAACAATGAAAAAGTATTTGTCAGTAGAGAAATTTAAGCCAACTTACAAAATCAGTCCTTCAATTGTTACCCCGCCCTCAGGCCTTTCCTTGTTTCCATCGCGTTAAACAATTCGGCAAATATTCTTTAAAAGTGACCCGCTACGTTTAATCGGCAACAACATCATAATTCACCGACATTATTCCTAATCAGACCAGACTACACAGGCCGTTGTTGTGCATGTGCATTCAGTCTGGGCGCCGTCCCAAACGAGACGAATCTGGGTTACTCGGTAATCCGGTACCGTTTGATCGTGCTGTTCCGCGGCTCGTTTGTCGGGGTTCTTTTTATTGTTTAGACTCTTTCCTTTGATATTATTTCGTCTTCGCCACCAACTACCACCATCGTCTTCTAAACGGCTTCACCTGTCTATTTCATCAGGTGTCTATTCTTAACAGGATCCTTAACCTCTCTATATATTCAGGCGTATACACTTCCACATATCACATATTTATCCTTCGCCCTTACCCACCCCTTTCTCTCTTCTCTGTCTCTTATCTCTCATATATATATATATATATATATATATATATATATATATATATATATATATATATATAATAATTCATGTAAAACATCCACAGGGTAGTAATCCAAAGAATTTCAACCGGGTTTATAAAAAGTGCTCAATATCAAATACAGCTTTTATATATGATTATTTTTATTTACACAGACATGTAAATGTCTGTGTAAATAAAAATTTTTTTATATATATATATATATATATATATATATATATTTATATATATATATATATATATATATATATATATATATATATATATACAGGGTGGTGCAAAAGTTGCGTATTGGTTTGTTTAGGTGATAGAAACTACAACATTTCAAGTAATTTACTAAGATTTTCTGATAAATAATACATTTACTTGGTAATTTTGTTGCAGTAGGTTTTAAAAATAATATCCTTTAAATGTGCACCATTTTCGGCCTCACAAAGACGGGCTCTAGTTAGGGCATTTTCCATTACAGTCCTTAGAATATCTGGCTCTAGTTCTTGGATTTCATGTCTGATATTGTTTTTAAGCTGCTTGAATCGTTGTAAGCTTGTTCACATATACTCTTTTCTTAAGATAACCCCAAAGGAAAAAGTCAGGGGCTGTTAAATCCGGTGAACGTGAAGGCCAGTTAAAATCAGAAAATCTGCTAATTACGCGCTCGCCAAACAATCCCCTTAAGAGCGCCATACTTTGTCGGGCAGTGTGGGCAGTAGCTCCATCTTGTTGGAACCACATTTCTGGGTTGTCTTGAACAGCTGCCCTTAAAAAAATGTTGAATCATTTGTTGATATCGCTGTGCAGTTATCATCAACGCGACACCTTCTTCGTCGTAAAAGAAATATGGACCGATCACTCTTTCCGAGGTAACACCACACCATACGGTACATGTTAGTGAATGTAATTCACGCTGATGAACGGTTCTTGGATTTTCAATGGCCTATATTCTGCAGTTTTGCTTCTTTACGAATCCGTTCAGATGAAAATTGGCCTCGTCGCTCATTATCAGCTTATGGATGAACTCATTTTGTTCTCTGGCTAATTGCTGAATGTGAACAGCATAAGCTATGCGTGATTGCAAATCTGTGGGTTGTTATGCCTGTACCAATTGAATTTTGCATGGAAACAGATGCAATTCACGCAAAATTCTTTGAAGTTACCTTCTGGACATCCCAATCTGAGTGGCTCGTCTTCGAGTTAAGGTGTCTGGATTTTCAGCAATGCTATCCTCAACGAGTGCTACATTTTGCGCTGTCCGTACTGAACGTGGTCTGCCAGATCGTGGAAGATCACTGACTGAACCCTGCTGTCGAAATCGGGCCACAAGACGATCAATTGTGGTCTGACTGGGAGATTGTCTGACATTATAATGCCGACGATAGGCTTTGTGGGGTAAGGTTATTGAACGATGGTTTCCGAAGTAAAGTTCAATAATTTTGGTTCGTTGTTCAGTGCTATGTTTTTTCATGATAAATTATCAATATTTATTTCTGTAATATTCTGAAAAATAAGGAGAAAATTTGATTAAATGTGAAACTTGTTACTGATTCAAACTAATGCGTGACTTTTGCGCCACCCTGTATATATATATATATATATATATATATATATATATATATATATATATATATATATATATATATATGTGTGTGTGTGTGTGTTAGAGTGAAATAAATTCCAGAACGATAGTTCGAGTATGAGAGCGCAATGTAACAGAGCAAAAAAAAAATAAGTAAAGTAACACGGAATCGTATAATCACCGGTGCAATAATTTATTTCGACCCTCCGGCCTTATTCAAGGAGCCAAACGAGGCGATTACATTTTTGAAAATGAAAAAAAGAGAAACTCACACTCACTATTCAATGCATATATTGAGAGAGAGGAAATGAGCTATTCAAGACGTATATTGAGGGGGGGGGAAGAGAGTGACAACATATTTAATATATATATGTATATATATATATAGAGAGAGAGGGGGAAATTGCACGAATTACTCTTTCCCACCTTGCTGTATTGCCTCCCGTTATAAATCGTTCAATCCCCCTGAAGATGTAAAAATAATAACAAATATTATGCATAAACATATCTCCCCTACTAACATAACCATGAACTCTGTTTCACTATTTACTATAAAAAATTAAAAACAACTAACTCATAAATAAAAATAACCCGACGTTGACGGACGGTTTACTAAAAACTAGTAATGCTGTATATGTATTTCAATGACCAATGGGAGAATGTGTCTCCAAAAACAACACATATATTGGTATGACTAGGACTATTATCTCTCGTCGCTCTACATGTATCCTCTCCTCAGTCGTATCTCTATTTACCCACACTTAGTAGACTACGACACGCCGAAAATTATTTCAGAGACATATTAGTGAAAAACACGTCCATCCTCGCTGTCTCAGATTGCAACTTGCGCCTCCCTATAATTGAATTCTTACTAATTCGAGGAGATTATCCCACCATAAATGACACTCGATATGAGGGGAGAGAAGGTATACTGAAATGGCTTTAATATATTATAAAAAAGTTTTAATCAAGTTTCTCAATAAATTCACCAGTTTTACTTTGCATAACTCTCATGGGAGTAAAAACGTTAGCAGTTTTGGCGAGTTCCTGTTCACACTTGAACAAAACATTAGATCATTGGTTCGTCAGCATGAAAAGATGGATAAAAAAATAAACAAACATGGATTGCCCCTGTTGTTTAATCAAACATGCATATGTAAGAATGTATATGGAGAATACATATATATATATATATATATATATATATATATATATATATATATATATATATATATATATATATAAAGAGGTGTACTAAAAGCGAACTTTTAGGAAAGGTAAAACCCTATGGTGAAGAGTATACAGCTCAATATCCAGGATAGAGCAGGTAGAAATGAAGGAGAGTGGAAAGGAATTAGAGAAAGCAAAAGCCAAATCAAAATTCAATTCAAAAGTTCAAAGCAAGGTATAATCCGCAAAAAGGCAATTTATTCAAGCTAAATTTTCCTTAAGCCAGGCTTTTCAAAGATCAAAATCTTATCATCAGAGGAAGTCGCTGGGATAGATAAGTTGGCAATGGCCAAGATTTAAAATTTGAAAAAATGAAATAAAATAAAAATTGTAGGGAAGGAAACGTAGGGCAAAACTGTGCCAGGGTGCAAGCAAATGTCCGATTGCCAAAAAGTCCGGTGTCGAAGAGTCCAGCGGAGAGGATACGATGTAGATAGGTAGGTCGTTAGAGGCACGAGAAGTAATGAGAAGTAATGAAACTTCTCTCATTACTTCTCGTGCCTCTAACGACCTACCTATCTACATCGTATCCTCTCCGCTGGACTCTTCGACACCGGACTTTTTAACCGGTTAAATCTCTTGTTTTTGTTTGTTTTTCTACTGCATTCTAACTTGTTTGCCGTTTGTCCTTTTTTAAACATATATATATATTTTTATGTATGTATATATATATATATGTATATATATATGTATATACATATATACATATATATGTATGTATATATATATATATGTATATATATATGTATATGCATATATACATATATATGTATGTATATATATATA
The DNA here is from genome assembly GCA_963556195.1 of Sepiola atlantica. Lineage (NCBI taxonomy): Eukaryota > Metazoa > Mollusca > Cephalopoda > Sepiida > Sepiolidae > Sepiola > Sepiola atlantica. The sequence continues at coordinate 188,116,049 of OY744521.1, read as the reverse complement.
TGTATATATATATGTATATACATATATACATATATATGTATGTATATATATATATGTATATATATATGTATATACATATATACATATATATGTATATATATATATACATATATATATATACATATATATATATATATATATTTATATATATATATATATATATATATATATATATATATATATATATATATATATATATATATATATATATAAGACGGTTCGTTTAGTTACCGACCCGTGTCATATTAAAATTATTTCCCCTCTCCGACTGGTTTAATTGTTGATGTTATAATGTTGTGACGTCATCCCTTTTGTACATGATTATCTACTATCTCTATGATTTAATGGATCACGTTCGAGACATAATCTATAAATAATAATGATAATTTAGATGTGCCGTTGACTACGCTGACTAGGAAATATCTATCCAAAATTTCCACAATTAATCAACCGTATCAAAGCTGTGATCGATACGATAGGACTAAATAAAAAATTCTTACATTTGCTTCAACTTATTAACATTTTTGATAAGACACTTAATAACATTAAGTAGCGTTATTGTAATGTTTAGTTTTAGTTATGTTATCTTCGATAGTACGTAAAAGTAAGTCGGATGTAATCCTGACTAATTTATAGAAGAACATACTTTTAAAGATTATTTTATGGTTTTATTTACTAATGAGTCGCCGCTCATCAAAGTTCAAATGTCACTCGAGGGCAAGAGTTAATAGTTTTGTGTCTGGTGGAGGGTGAGACAAATAACGTGAGCATTGCAGACAAATGTTGGATCTTGACAGCACTTGCTTATTTAAGAGGACGGCTCAAAAATAAATGGTATACATTGGACTTGAAACCGACCATGTTGTTGTTAGCTGGGAAGCAGCACTGCGGTATATTCTTCCATAGACGTGCACTTGTTGGAAAGAAACTATGCTCATGAAAGTTCGGTTTAGTTCAAGGTGCACACAGGAATACAGGACATTCGGTATAAGGGTTGAAGCTTGGCAAATTTTTGTTGTAAATGTTTTACCTGGGGAATCAGAGATTAGAGAACTGTTGAACACCTCACATGAAAATAACGATCGATGAGTGAAAAACTAGCACAATCTCGTATGTGAGTAAGTGGTTGTAGGGGCATTAAATGGACCTCCTCCACTAGATTTCGAAGTCGATTTTGTACTCTGCCAGAAGAGAGTGTTTTACGTGTCTCTTCCCCATATGTGGCAACAGTACTCTATCTTAGAAAGTATCTAGCTCTTATAGAATTAGACGATTGCGTCAGGATTAAGATACTTTCTGAAGCAATAGAATGATCCAACGATTCTACAGCGACCTCAGCAAGAAATCTGATGTTTCAACTTAAGATCTGTAGCGAAAGCCAACTCAAGAAGCTTATAAAAACAGGTGGTCTCCTCAAAGAAAGAAACATCTATTTAAACTGGGTTCAAGTAAAGATCCGAGCATTGGTGCTGAAAGCAAAGATTTGTGGTTTATAAAACTTATTAAAATTACCAAACACGTTTCCATCATTGCACAACGTGGTCTCAGTTGGTAGAGAGAAACACAAAAAGAGATTGTTCACTAATGCTCTTCGAAGTGCTGTCATTAATAGTTGTGTCATCTGCATAGATATCAGCGAATAATCTTAGAATGTGATTTGGGAGATCATTGATGAATATCAGGAAAAGCGTTGAACCAAGAATGAATCCTTGAGGAACGCCGGAGTTTCTATAATGTACTTCAGACGTGTGCCCATTTACGACCACTTTTATCAACCTATCCGAGATAAAGGAGTTAATAGTTGAGGATATATTATTGTGAAGAAAACCTTTCTATCAAACCCTATCAAAGGCATTTTATATATAAACAGCTTTCGTCAATAGATTCACTGATCCTGTGTGATATTACAGTCAGCAAAGACGAAATCTATATCACTTGTCACTGAGTAGATATTTTTTGGCTGTTGTGGCTAACAAATTCTTGATTGATCAAAGATTCAAACAATTTACTCGTGACGCTGATTGATCTGTACTGAGATTCAAAAGACCGATCTCCAGTATTTTTAAATACTAGACCAACTGATGACGTTTTCAAAAGTGATGGGGAACATTTCTCCTTTAAGCAATGATTGAAAAGATTTATAAGAATAGGAGTTTTTAAGCACGATGATTGAAACGCTGTCAGGACCAGTTGCCGTGCTGGCAAGTTTGTCAACATCTCGGAGAGATATATGGTGTCGCTCAGAGTGTGTACAGTGATAAGCAGGAAATTCAAGATGTAGGCGACCTTGATCGCAAAAGGGTGGAACTTGATGCAAAGATGGTTTTCGAAAATCTTGGCTTTGTCACCTCTGGTCCATTAATAATTGTTACTAGTAAATACATTTCTTGATTCGTCCTACTGGACTGCTTATGTGTTCTTACAACGCCCGTTGCACAGCCGAAAACTATAACAAACATCTATAGAGAGCTACCAAATATAGGCTGGGTTTATTTGCAACTAAGGGAAAGAAGAATGTATACTGTCGGGTGTCTTTTTCGACTCGTCCTGGATTGCTTCTATATTATTACCTTGACAATAGCACAGCCTAAAACCATATGATGCATGTCTATGGTATAAGTAAATATAGGCTGGATATCTTCTCCACTGGGAAATAGAAGAAGTACAATATCGGGTCTATTTTCCGACTCATCCGGAACGGTTTTTATGTTGTTAACGTCTCACTCATCGTTGTCTAGTTGTATGTTTATTGGTCTGACTCTTTCACCTTCTCACTATCCGTCTATCTTTCACACTCTCTTTTACTCCCACAAACACTCCGTGCCTGTCTATCCGTATGTTAATCTGTCTTTGTTTAACTATGTATTATTCGCTCTATAGATATCTGTCAATCTCTTTCGCTTACCCTCTATCTCTCTATTTGTCTGTTTCTTAATCTACCTGTCTGTTTATCTCTATCGCTTATTCTCCGTCTATTTATCAATATCGCCTCTCCCCCATACCTATATATGTCTCATTCTTTCCCTTTATCTCTCTCTCTCTCTCTCTTTCTCTCTCTATCTCTCTTTCAATCGGGTTGTCAATGTTAAAATCAATTATTAAGCCGAGACAACCTGACAGATTGGCGAGAGAAAAAAAATCAAGTATGCGGCGCGGAAGGGACGAGTCATGTGGTGAAAAAAGGGGAGAAAAACATGTAGTTCAACTGAAAAACAGAAAACAACCTAAAATCAAGAATGACGTTAACAAAACGAATTAAGGGAAAATGGGTGGGAAAAGACAAATACAAATGTTTTCAAAAGATACAATTAAAGTAAGAGAAAATGAAATTAAATATAATGAATGAGTGACGATTCAAGAAAAGAAAGAATGAAGAATAAGGAAAAGACTAAAAATAGAAGACATTTATCACGACAGGATATAAATAAAACTAGCGATAGAATGACCACGTGAAGAAAACATATGTTATTGTCTGCTTATTGAAAGAAACAAAAGGGACAGAAAAACGGAGAATAAAAACGAAAGGAGAGTAGAAAGTGGACCGTAGGTTTACTTTCAGCAGCCTTGCCACTTTCGCTCCCTTATTTTGTCTTTTATTCCTCACATTCCATGAGCTATGTTTCTGAAAAAGGGGGACAAATTGATGTTTTCTGGGTCAGAATCCAACACTTATCGTTGTCTAGTTTCTTGACCTTGATGTAGTATAGTTGTTAAGCTCCTTACACCAAGTGGCTTCACACCTTGTCTGGAGCGATTTCTATGAAAAAAAAAAGGGATAAAGGGGAGTAAAATAAAAACGAGACAGAAAAGGAAGAAAAGGTGTAACGAAAAAATAACATAAACTCAATAAAACAGACTAATTGCGAAGGAAGAAAAGTGAAAATTATAAAAAAGAGAAAATCAAAGCAAGTATAAACACGAAAATGAGACAAATTTTAAGATAAAAAGTGAATTAAAATTATAGAAGATAAGTTTAAAATCCTATAATAATATGAATATATGAATAATCGAGTATAATACCTGTCCCAGGAGAGGTAATAGTAATCCCCTTACTTCCTCTTACTAAGATTAAGAATAAAAATAAGATATAATGATGCTCATCGTTATGTTTAGAATCCTGCTTATTTTGATCAACATTCATTTAATGATTTTGATTCTAGAAAATGTCTCAAATAAGGGTCTTAAGAAGAAATGTGTTTAATTGGTAACTATGTATTACGTCCAATGCTAATCTGATATATTTGAATTTTTATATCATTCATATCATTCCCCCTAATAAAACCTTCAAACTACTCGACAGAAACACACATTTGACAAATATTTATTAATTAATGCCTAATACTTATTCTTAAACTTTCACAAAAATGGGAGGTATCTTAATTTTGTACGAAGGATTCTGTCCCCTTTTTATCTTTTTTGTATAAAAGTAACTTAACCTAAGTAAAGTTCAGATTTGGACACCTTACTCTTAACAGCTTTGTTCCGAAATTCATAATTGTCGGTTAATTATTTAAAATATAGCTTAAGTATGTACAAATATATAAACATGTAAATATACCTAACATTATGAATAACCAGAACGCTATTATCACCGATAAAATCACTTACATAAATACACCTAACATTATGAAAATAGCGATAAAGAAGGATTGAAATAATATATATACAAATCACAAATATAAAGAAATATCAACAAAATTTAAATAGAAGTGAATAATGGTCAATCTACGATTCCCCCACTTTCAAACCACAATGATGTCGTTTGCACGGCCACTGATAAGGCTGAACTACTCGCACAGCGTTTCGCTTCTAACTCTACTTTAGACTCGGGTAACCACCCTCTCCCTGAATTACCATTGCGGACTGAAGCCACACTTGATAACCTGGTCATCACCCCATCCCAGGTCAGAGACATTATAAAAAGCCTTGACACCTCTAAAGCTTGTGGGCCTGATCTTATACCTGTAATAGCAATAAAGAAATGCTCTGCTGAACTGGCCCCTGTTCTCTCCAAACTCTACAACAAATGCCTAGCCGAATCTTGCTTCCCCGATAGCTGGAAAATTGCCTCTGTGGTACCAGTCTACAAGAGTACTGGGAATAGAACCGACCTTCAGAACTACCGCCCAATCAGTCTACTGCCGATCTTTGCCAAAATCTTTGAGTCCTTAATCAATCTAGCGATAGTACGTCACTTAGTTAATGCCAAACTTCTATCCGACCGCCAGTATGGGTTTAGACAAGCACGATCTACTGCAGACATCCTAACGGTCATCTCTGAACGCATGTATCATACTCTCGACAAGGCAGGTGAAGCTAGGGCAGTAGCGCTTGATATATCCAAGGCCTTTGACAAGGTATGGCATAAAGGGCTTCTCCTGAAAATACGCTCATACGGTATTACTGGGCAACTACTTAATATAATTAGATCCTTCCTAAACAAAAGAAAAATCCAGGTTGTCCTCGATGGCCGTTCATCTAAGCAACATGACATAAATGCTGGTGTGCCCCAGGGATCTATTCTTGGACCTTTGTTGTTCCTGATCTATATAAACGATCTCCCTGATGACATAGTGTCTGAGATCGGTTTATTTGCTGACGACACCACGCTTTACTCTCGCCATGTTGGAAAAACGGACGCGATCATATCTGAGGCAATGGCTGCATCCTTAGAAAGTGACCTCCAGGCTGTAGTGGATTGGGGCCATAAATGGTTGGTGACTTTTAATGCCGCAAAGACAAAGCTCCTTTCCTTCAACAACTACAAGAAGCCTCTCCAACCACCGATTGCCATGGCAAATAACACCCTACCTGAGAGTTCATCATTCAAACTCCTTGGCCTAACCTTCACAGGTAACATGAATTGGAACACATACATTGAAGACATTGCCAAGGCTGCCGCAAAGAAGGTTGGCTCCCTCTACCGTGCTAGTGGACTCCTTACACCTGACATTATCCTGTATCTCTACAAAGCCACCATTCGCCCATGCATGGAGTATTGTTGCCACATCTGGGCTGGTGCATCATCTACTAGTCTCTCCCTCCTTGACAAAGTTCAAAAAAGAGTAGTCAACCTAATAGGTCCCTCACTGTCAGCTAAGCTCCAGCCCCTGTCCCATCGCCGCAATGTAGCATCCTTGTGTTTGTTTTACAAATACTTCAATGGATTATGCTCCGATGAGTGTGCTGCTCTGGTGCCCCCTCGACGTAAATTCACTAGACTAACTCGACATTCTACTAAATCTCATTCATTCACTGTGGAGGTCCCCAGATGCCGGAGAGCATTCTACTCAAATAGCTTCTTTCCTCGTGCTGCTGGCCTCTGGAACTCCCTCCTTGCCCCCTGTTTCCCCGACAGTACTGACATGCAGAAATTTAAAACTAATGTAAACAGACACCTCGCTGCTCAGATCCCAATTTAAGCTGAACCACCAATCCTTTCCCCCCCTTTTCCTTTTTTCTCAGTAGCCCCTTACGTTTACAGTGGCATCCTGCCTTGTTTGGGGTGAACCATGTAAAAAAAAAAAAAAATATATATATATATTAAAGGCAGGTTTTGATATGGTTTAGTGTTTTACAGCAAATTAATTCTTTTACATATCGTAAAATATTTATAGTGTACTATTAATTGAAAGCAAGTTGCTATTTTATTCAGAGCTATAGGAAAACTTATTTCCGAAGGTATTCGGGGGATAAATGGCTACAGTACTTCTGCTGGGATTTGAACACAACCTGGCTGATTCAATAGCCCCGTTGTTACCCCTCCAAGGAGGAATAAAGAAAATAAAGAGGAAAAGAAAGTAAACCAAAGCAAAATGGGTACATATAATAGAAAGAAAGAAGGTAAAGGAAAAATTTAGAATAAAAGAAAAGAAATAAAGAAATAATTAATGCGGCAATCGAAGACAGAAAAAAGATGTTAAAAGATGTGGGATCAAACAAATGAAATATGATCGGGCATAAGTCAAACGGAAAGACGGACAAAGCTAAATACATGAAAAGAAACGGCGAATGAATGTATAAAGGTGTACATATCTTTAAGTAAGTAAGTAAGTCGACCGTAGTCAAGGGCGACCTGAAATGTCTCTTTACATTGGCTACTAAACCGAGATCGATACCTTATAATACTGAGTGTTTAACAAGGAGGCCTCAAGAACTATTTTTTGGAATCTTTGTTTAAACTCATGGTAGAATTCAACCCCGGTTCCCGGCCCATTGGCGAAGATTAAAAAAATTATTTTTAATAGGTTGGTATTATTCATTGCATATATAGAATAGAAGAAATGTAGGGGAAACAGGATAGAATTTGTAAAACAAAGAAAAGATGAACTTTAATAAAAAATAAGGTATGAATAGAACAAATGATTAAATAGCGGAAAAAAGTACAGACATCATTTATGAGAAAGGAGAATCTAAATGGAAAAAAACATAACAAATTGAAAAGGCATAAAAGAAATAAACGAAATAGTAATTCAAATGAACGGACACCAAAAGAAGGAAAATAAATCAAAAATACATAAATAGAAAAAGTAAGAATTAAATAAGGAATTATTATCTCAAATAATAAAAGACCAAAAGTAAGAACAAAAAAGTTATGGATTTTCATAGGTAAATAAAAATAGATTGAGAAAGAAGAGAATTTCTGTTTTTGTTTTAAGTTAAGAAAGAAACATTAAATTAAAAGTAAAAAAGTGCATTGGAAAGTGCACAATTCCTTAATTTATCAGGATCTGTGTTTATTCTAGTTAAAATTATTTCTAGAAAGACATCAGGTACTTATGTGAAAGTTGCCAACATATTTAGTCAAAATCTTTATGTGGTACGCACTGGATTCGAACTCAGCACACCAAGTCTATCAGCCCGTATCGTTAACCACTGAGCCACCTTTAAAACCCCAAAAGTGAATAAAAAAGAGCAAGACGGAAAAGAAGGAAAGTTTAATTTAAACTAAGGAAAATACAAAAAGAACTAATAAAAGAAAAAAAAAGGAAAGGAACCATAAAGAAAAAGAATGATCATTACGGAATGAAAAGGAAAAATTGTTAAAAGAAAAAGAGAACAAATAAAAATGGCCCAAGGTCAAATTGTAAAGCCCCAAAAATGCAAAATTGAAAATCACCATAAAACATAGGACAGCCTCGATGAAGATCAAATGTAGGGATCAGTAATTCGTTATCAAAATTTAGCAAAAAGTCATTTAAAGTTGATCATTGATCAGACAGATGGCATTTGTTGGTATATCGACGAAGGGAATTTGAAGAAATGAACTTGTTTGTCATTGAATAAAAAGAAGACAACAAATGCCGTCATGAACGTCGGTTCGAAGAGGCAGATACCGGCCCACCTACTCAATTATATGAATAGCCCAATGTACACTAACACGTGCCGATATTCTAGAATCCACACGCAGAGAAACGTGTGTAAATACATTCGTGTCGACTTTTATACGGAATGATACGCTTGTATATGTACAAGGAGCATGCGTGCGTTGTATGTAACATATTGAATGGGCTTGTGTCTAAAGTATTGCGTCTGAATGTCGAACTTGTTGGGCTATTTTTACGTCGGCCACCTTATAGGTTGAGGAACGCACAACCGATTTCATGACTACTTTCTGTCATCACATAGACGAAATTGATAATGTGGCTTATCTAATACATAAGGAAAAGCCCATCGGATTGTCGAAGTAGGCCTAAATAACATTTCAACTGACAAACAGATATTTGACTAACTATTTTTTTACGTAAATTTTACTTTTGTTCTCTGACATGAAATAACAATTCTAATCGATTACATATCCTATCCGACCCGATATTTTCTTTAGAAAAAGAAAGTTACAGATTTACACCGTAATGTTCACCTGTTAATCAGCTATTTTACTTAACTACTATAATTGCTTCGTTTGTTTCTAATACGCAAAATCGTAAATGACAACCAAAATCTGTTCGGATTTAAGATAATAAAGGTAATTATGCAACAACCAACAGACGGAAGAACAGACGAGTTGGTTGGTCGGTTGTTTTATTTTACAGCATATTTACATTTTGGTATATTTTAATGCTGAATCCAGTTTTTTTAGTAACAGTTTTCATGCTTCAAGTTCTTAATAATATCAAATATTTAATATATGCTATTTTATATAGTTAGTTTGTAGATTAATTTATTTGGAAAGCGTATATTTTGTAGATAAATGGTTTGCAATTGATAAATTCTATTAAGCCAGAAAGGAGTGCTGACAGGCGTCATCACTCCAAGTTAGAGTTGACCTGAGACTAATGTAAATTAATAGGCGATTCAATATGTCCGAATACTCCCAAGTTTGGCGTCACAACCGGATGCAGTTTTGTGTGATATATGTAAAATAGGGTAGAGAGAGTTTTTGTAATTTATAGGGTTTTAAATTGAATAGGCAGAAAAATGTTTAAAGGGTTGAAAATTATGGATTTGACGTTGATTTGTAAGGGTCGGGGCGAACGTCTTTCTCAAGGGTATCCAAATCAGTTAAGTGGTGTACACAATACAATGTTAATTTAGCCATAGATAGGAAACTTGAGGTACAACTATTCGGATGTGATTGGATATGAGAGTAATAGGATGAATCCACACAGGCTATCGTATTAGGGTCTTATCGCTGGATACACTTTACGGTCATACGTAGTAAAGGCAATCGTATCGTCTCATAGCGTCCTAATTGTTCCTAATGGTTTTATGGAACACCATCATGTTTTTGGTGTTTAGTCGGATGCTGTCTTGTTTCTTCTTAGTAGTAGTCGGTCATGTCGTCCCCATTCATTCCTGCGGTCGCAAACACATGTTTACAATTTTTACAACTTCCAGTATGAAATAAGAGATGCTTTATCAACTCAGAGTTCTGTTATCGGCCCTGCGACAAAATTCTTATCAGGATGGCAATAATGCTTGTTTCATGGGACACATATTTATATTTTTATATATAACTTTGACCAGAGAATTCATAAAATCGTGTTTGCTAATTAGCCGTCATTATGTATTTCTAATTAACCACATAAGCTAGCTCTTAGTGGGTGATTGGCACAGGCTTAATTTCCAGGTCTGATGTTAGTCGGAGAACAAAAAAAATGGTCGAACACCTTCGTTCCCCTGACGTTACATACGGATTGCGACTCTACAGCTCTTCCCTAGTGTGGCTTTTCCTTTATAACCCTTTCTGACCCATCATCATATATCACCAAGATTAAAAACAGATGACTACGTTTATTTGGAATCTCATAGATATAGACAGGCAGATGCGATCGTTCTTTGTATTTCGTATAAATAACTAATGTCTACATGAAATTCAAATAAAACAAAACACACTTATTAAAATCAAAATATTCTAACGTGTTTAATCCGTGAGGGTAGAGACGTCCCTTTGATTGAAAGGTGCAAGAATATATTTGTATTATGAACATGCCGTGAGCGGGTATTTCAACTATAAAAACACAGACACACATATGTATATATGTTTTTCTTGTTAAAATAATCGATATAAAGCCACACAATGCGACTGTTTTTTAAATAACTTTCTTTATTTTGAAATTTAAATTTTTCCGACAATAAAACGTATTTATTAAAAGTAAAAGACATTGAATGTATTTTTTTTCTTTCGTCATAACATTTTAGTCACGTTAGAGTTGTAGTAAATCCGTGATGTTATGAATGGAGTCTGGATCAAATGTAAAAACTTAGGGGAATCTGCGGCTATGTGTGGTATAGAAATTAAGTAATGTTCTTCTTTAATAAGCATTGTTGAAAATTCGAATTGTTAAAAAAACAGTAAGAAAGCAGCAATTCAACACTACTATTTTTTAAATACATTTTTTTCTTTTAGATTTAAAATATTCGGCGATTAAACTTTTTGCATCAGAAGCAAATATATTCAGTACATCTTTCTTTCCCGTTTTTAGCAACATGTTAAGTAACTGTTGGTTTGAGTAAATTCATGAGATTTTATCAAGGGGGCCTGTGTGACGTTTTCACGGTTATGTTAGCAATGCAAATTTTCAATAATGTTTACTAAAAAGCGACATACATTAATTCTCACTCTCTTTCTCTCTCTCTCTTTCTTTCTCTCTCCCATCTATACATATGAATTAAAAAAGGAAGACAGAAAACCTAAAACTAAACGTCTCGCCCAGCTGTCTCGTGGGCTTTGTCTCGCTAGGCGAAACATTCTTTTTCTTTTTAAATCATACCGCCGGATGTATTTTATCCTTTTATCTGCCAATTAAGCTACACATAGGCTCCCGCGTTTAATCTCTAGAGGAAATCTTCAGGCTAAAATGATTTTAGCCTGAAGATTTCCCCCGGGGATGAAACGCGGGAGCCTCTGTGTAACTTAATTGCCATAAATATATTTTTAAAACTTACTACCTAGCTCTACTTACGTATCGAGGACTGTTGAAGTAAATACTGAAAATTGATACATAAAAAGTTATATCTCCTTATAAAATGTTATGTGGATACATGAAATAGTAACATATATATATATATATTTATGTATATTTAGGTATATATATATATATGTATTAGTTAGGTATGTTTATATATTATTATGCACAAGATTCACTCCTAAACTAATGAATCGATTATTATGAAATTGGGGACAGAGCTGCTAGGTGTGGAGTGTGTAATGTGGGTTTAATTTACTAAATGCAAAACAGTTATATAGCTCCCCCGATGATTGTTAATTTTTAAACCATATGAATTAGACATTATTTAATAAATATCCCCCAAATTTCAGTTTAATTGGATTATTTAAAAAGATTTATGGGGAATAATATGAGCCCCACTCTCTATTTGAAAATTCAAATAATCAGATTTGCATTGTATTCGATCCTTAATCATTAGAACCCTATTAAGCACGATTCCCTGAATTTCAATTTCTTCTGAAAACATCTTAAGCCTTTCATTTCAAACATTTTTAGAATGAAAATCAATTACATGATTTTCATTAAAATTAGAATAAGTATTCTAAACATAATGTTTAGTATCGTTATATCTCGATTTTAAGTTTTGTAAGAGAGCATAAAATTGGTGCTGAATGGTTCCATTCGCGAAATTAATTTTACCCGTCTTGGGACGGGTATATGTTAGACTTCATATGAAGATAGGTATGCATATATGGTTATATATTTGTGCGTACAGCATTCACTCCTAAACTAACTAACACATATTTAGTTTGACTTTGTTTTCTACAAAGGAAGTAAAACGAGGTGGAAGCCCTTCTTAAAAATTCAGATGCGTTCAATATTTTGTAAAATTTTAATAAGAAGAATTAGACATCAATTCAAAAAAATGTGCCCCAAATGTTAATGTGTTTAGGTATATTATATGGTGTTCAGCCAGGATAAAATAGGCACCACCTTCCATTTTAAAAGTAAAAATGTTTAAAATTTGTATTGAATTTGATCCATAGCAAGATTCCCTGAATTTTAATTCATTTTTTAAGCTTCACCATTAAATTTTTTGAAATTGTTTAGCTTCCAAATCATGTAATGTATTTTAATCAAAATTTGAATAAAGATTCAAGACATAAACTTAAGTATCATTATATGTTGTTTTTAATCTTTGGTGAAGAACTGTTATCTTCAGGAATTAATTTTACCAATCCTGGAACGGCTATTCCAATAGTAAATATAAGTATATACAAAATGTCATCGTGTTAAATTATTTTCTATTATGTTGAACTGTCTATGTTAATTATTACGTTGTCTAACTATGCATGTTCGGTGGCCATTAGATTGAGACACTAGAAAACATCTCCACGGATCGTAAACTTAATAAAACCATACCTCACATATAGGATAAGATTTTACGCAGGTGTTACGTTCTTAGACTACAGTCTTGAATTAATTGAGAGGATGTGCCACTGTTCTTATACCGTTCTCACCTCAAGACACCTAACATATCCTCAGGATCCAAATCTCAAAATTAAAATACATGGAAAGTAGAAAATAAGAATGAAATGTTCCGCATTCATTTCAAGGCAACGTCGTGGGCGACTGTTAGTATGTATTGTATATATATATATATATATATATATATATATATATATATATATATATATATATGAGAAAGGAAGGATGGTCCTGCGCTCCCGATCGTGGCCACAACTTCTTCTCATCAACCCATCATGTCAACCTAATATTTCTACGTACCTGCATGACATTTTTCTTAAAATGATCATCCTGAGGAAGTCTTACAAATAAAGACGTAACGTTGATGAATACATGAAAAAACATCTTTTGCTTTTTCCTTTTTCCTTTGTCATATATATATATATATATATATATATATATATATATATATATATATATATACAATCACTAGGTTTCCGCTGTAAAAATTTTAACAGGAACTTGTCTAGCTTCTGCCACTGCAAAGAACGTTCCCTTCTTTTTCTGTGTACTGAAATCCAAACAAGAACTTACATGAACATAGTTTCTTTTTTCAAGAACTTTGAATCCGTGGAAAACTATACCACGGGGTTTCTTCCTTGCTTACTACAGCATGGTCGTTTCCATGTCCAATGTAATAAATATTTGTCAAACAATCTTTTACATAATAAAAGGCTACCCTGTCCACCCATACTTTCTAAACTTTTTCTAGCATTGTTCATCATCCAAGTTACAATCCCATTGACGCTTATCCTCGAGTGGCTTTAGTTCTTGGTCAGTAGTGATTCATTAGTATTAAAACCATCAGAAAATCATAAGACAGTATTCGGAAAGGGGAACAAACGGTTGATATAAAGTCTGAAAAATGATAAAAGATTTGACCAATGTAATATTCTAAGGAATGTTCTCGAAAACCGTGATGACGGAAGTCCTTGATGAAACCGCAAATATGTTGTGAAGCTGTAAAAATAAATGTAAAAACAAAAAGAATTCAAACTCACTGAAACCAAAAAGACATTTTGAAAAAAAATATTTCTTTCTTAGACGAAGCTTTAGAAAAACTATTAAAATTAAATCGAAAACATAATAAGCAACGAAAAAAAACTCTAAAAGGTAAAACAACGATAAAAAAACATACAAATACATAAATTTAAATGGTTTGCACGGACACAGACGTCACTATCGATTAGGAAGGACGCGTCGTCTTATTCTACTCGTATCAACAATGTAATACCTTAATCGTATATGTTAATTCAAAAATGTTTAGATTATTGAATTTAAAGTTTTTAGGAGGTAGGACATAAACGGCCAAATTGATGCACCACAGCCTATGGAATCGGTCATGCTGAATTCGAATCCTGTTCGTTCTATTGTTTTCAACTATTCATTAAAACACTTTCGAATATTGTATTTTTCTCCAGCTATGCGAAATTAGCAATGTGTGTTCAACTAATCATATCCAAAGTGCCATTTACAATATGTGTCATTGTCCAGCAACCAAATCAAAATTGAACAAAATATCGACTTAATGCATAAACATTAACTCGAAAAGTATGAAGACTTTTAATAAAAACGCACACGAAATCGATGGACATTTAATATATCGTATGTTGAAGTCGTATGTCGAGAGTGTGATACCAATTCACCAATTCGGCAAGTGAGTCATCTTAATGGACAAGAGTGAATATATTAACAGAGTCTAATGTTGGACATCAGCTACCCAGGCATAGATGTAACAACCTTTTTTTATGAAATGCAGGTATTTATTCAGTCTCGAGATACAATGGACACTCGATATAAAAGGTGCGTGGACAGGAAGTCGAAAGTGGAGCAAGGTGTTCACAATCTCTACCAGCACCACTCCTGTAACAGCATTTTTAAGCCAGTGGCAAAGAGAAGTCCAAAATATCTAGAAAGAATGTCGATATAAGCAGATAAAGACTTGTTATTTGAAAGTATTTCGGAGACAAGATAGTCTCTATTTACTTGCCTCCCCAAGAGATCAAATTAGAGCTAGGATCGTGAGATATTATGGTTTGGGACAAAAATAAAACTTACATTATTTAGAAGGAGTTCTCAATCACTGACCGAGGATATACAGGATACTACACTTTCATCCTAGTCTGAAAGTCAAAGCTCGAGAGTTACTAATCTACTATTTAATCCAATAGCTTGAGGGGGTATATGAATTCATACCTTCCCCAAGTGTACAGCGAAAGTGATACAGTAGCCTCGACATAACTCGAACGCGTTACGTCGAAGTCGCAGTTCACGCCCATGATCACGACACCATGCTGCTTCCAATTGGAATATGAAATAATACGCCAACAGACCATGATAGCTTTTTAAAATATATATACAATTTCATTCCAGGACAAGCAATACAATTTTAAACCAACAATAAATAAACAATCATGGCTGCCATTGTGACGACAAACCAAAACAAGTCAAATTATTTATAAAACAATAATGTGAGAGAAAGAGAAGCAAAGAGACAGATAGCTATGTGTGGCATTGGTGGATAACCTCCACTTAGTATTTAAATTATTTACAAGGTTCAAAATGTTCTTATCGTGTTTTTTAATGTCTACAAACTTTCAGCTTTTCTACGCGTGTAGCGTTGCAGAATGAACTAGCATCTGGATGCAATGCAAGGACAGTATCTGTGATGATTCGTCGTGGATTTCTTAATTTGTCTTGCGTTACTTTTAGGATACAAATGGAAAACATCAACATATTGTGGTAGTCACGCGTGTATCCTTCCACACGAAAAAGACGAGAGTCAGATAAGTGAAAGCTAAATTTCGGGTAGCTGTTTTCGTGTTCCTCCATGCCACGTGTTCTCGTTTTCTTATTGCTTTCTTATGCATTGACTTTTATAAATATGTCTTCTTTGTTATAACAGACAGAAATGTATGGATGTATTTATATGTGGGCAACCTTGTGTTCGTTGGCCATTCACTCAGTGACAAGTATTAGATTACAATGAGACAACCGAGTTAAATCCACTAAAACCGAGCATAGTGTGACGCCGCTTATATCGTTACACATTCTTGAGTATTCCAATTCTTTTTCTTTGTCTTAGTTAGAAACATCCGAAGGACATTAGAAAAAATGTTCATATCAGACAACGGCCATGTGTTGTGCATTGTTTCTAATGAATGTATAGATAAATTATTTTACATATATATGAACATCCACTATGAAATATTCAAATTTATTGATAGATTTATTCAGTACTTATTTTAACACCCCTTCAATAATTAGCAGAGTCTTCTAATGATTATAAGAAAATATGATTTAGTTTATAGCTTCATAAATTAACTCATGTTTTGTAGGCTGGATTCAAATTACCTGATGGGATCTAGATCAAGATATGAATACATTTATATAAGAATTCGCCGCATCATCTATTATTTACTTTATATGTATGCCAGAAGTATACCTGTCCCAGGGTGGGTAAAAATAATTTCCAACGAGAACAGTTATGCATTAATGTTATGTCCACTTACGAATATTAAACTCAAGATATAATGAAATAACACCTTATGTCTATTATACTTATTCCAATTCTGATCAAATCTATGTCATGATTATTATTCTATAAAATGTCTGAGGCTTAAGTTTTGGTGTTTTACGAAAACAAAATTGAAATTAAGGGTATCTTGCTTAATTCCTGTCTAATGACTATGGATTAAATTTAATGCAAATCTTAAATATTAAAATTTTTAAATGGGAGGTTGTGTACATATGTCATTTAAAATACTGAAATTTAGGAGTATTTATTAATTGCTATCTAATAAGTTTCTGTAAAAATTTCTCAAAGATTTGAGGTATGCTAATTTTCACGAACTCCCTTTGTGTTAGATTATATCAAACTAAATGTCGTCCACATTACGACCTATTACGCGTAGAAGTGTGTCTTGTAAAATTCATCATGAATATTTTGTTGTTTAGGAGTGTATGCTGTATATAAAAATGTATTAATATACATACATGCCTAACTTTTAATGAATAGAATAATGACTTAGGTTACTTACATTAACAGTATCAGTGTGGCAACGTATTGGTTTGTTCATGGCCTAGTCTAGGTCCTAAATAACTTGACTTTGAAATAAGCAACATACTTTTACGGTGACACTCAATATATGCCAAAATCTTATAAATATATAATAGTTACTTATAAAAATGTTAATATTGGATATAATTGATTCGGATCTATAACAATTTCATTACTAAGTATCAAATATGAATTTATATCATACCTCTCTCTCTCTCTCTCTCTATATATATATATATATAGATATATATATATATATATATATATATATATATATATATATATATATTAATATATATATATATATATAAAGAGAGAGAGATAGATACATAGATACTAATATTTTTACAAACAGATATTAAATTATTTATACCTACATACGGCGGCGTTTCAAGCTTACTCTCTCATCAGTGTATGAAGCGACAATGTCAGACGATCACAGGGCGCAAACCCGGTTAATAAAGGCAACCAAAACTCCGCAAGCTTTTGCTCTATCCCCACGGCCATCGGAAATCATCACGTGATACAGGTTAAATTTAGTTCTATAAATAAAGAAGACAGTCTAGAGGGTTCGACGAACATTATTGGAACCTTGTTTATAGCTAAGTAGCAGTTAGTTTTTAATATCTCCGAACATTGCTGAACTTTAATTTCTGAAACGAGCCCTCCATCTTGTTTTGAAGAAATCGCCAACTACCATAAGTGATAATGCAAAGCCATTCCTTAAAATTAATTGAGCACTCTTCGGTAGTTTACATTGTTTATGTACTTATTAATATTACGCTTACTCGTGGATAATGTCTGACAGCCGAATTGTTAGAATTGTCGACTGTAAACAAAACGGCCGCGTTTCGATCTCAGGGTAAAGCCGCTGCATATAACGTTAGGCAGCAAAACAGTTTGTTTGTGAATGATTACAAATGGCTCCCTTTTTTAGTTGAGCATTCTTGTAAGTTAAATCTCCAACTAAATTTAGCGATAATGTAAATATATTCGGTAGTTGACAGTGTTTATATAAAAATTGATATTTCGTTTACCTATAGCTCATGACTGAAGTTTGAATGGTTAAAATTACTGACTGTTTATCAGACAATCGAGTATCGTTCTCGGCTTGAGGCGCTTGCACGTAGATAACTATACTTGAAGAATATAAACAGGTATAAAGATTTCATCCACGTATGCGAATATCTGGTCGTACTTACTTTATGTATATTACCAATCATTACGTCTGTGTTATAGTATGGTATTTTAATACGACGGTGCCGGCCTAATGCTTGGGTACCCACTTGTTGGCTTGTATGTATTAAATATATATTCTTGTATATGTGCTTCAGTGAACATCTATATTGAATACCAACCAGTCAGGCAAGGTAGGAAACAAACAAACGGGAAAAAACTAATATAGTATAATGTATATGTGTATGTGTCTGTGTATGTGCGTCTGTGTGTGGATGGGAGGTGTATTTTTATATGTGTGAGAGATAAAAAGTCAGAATGGCACTTTGAAATAAACAAATAAATATTGAAAGTAACAGTCCAAAAATGGCAATGAAAAGATAGTAATAAAAAAGACAAATAAATAACAACTCGCATATGAAAACATTCGCAAAAATACGGAAAAAATAGGCTGGAATAATCCTCTCTGTTCTTATAAAAAACAAAAGAACAATAAAAGAATAACAAACATAAAGTAAAACAAAAATAATCTATGACTATACAAAAATAAAAATCAGATCAAAAAATGATGAAAAAGTATGTGAATGTAATAAAAGTAAAATGATAAAAACTTAGGAAAAGTGTAAAAAAAATATGCAAGAACAGAAAATGGCGCGGAGGTGGAGGAAAGAAGTGCGAGAAAATGGCCAGTTAGCAAAAGCAAAATGGCGTCAAGACAAAAGGTGCGCCGGTGTTCTGTCTGTGATTGTCACAAGACGGTCGGGGGATGGGAGGGTTTAGAAATAGTAACAAGGACAGTGAGATTTTGAATAAAAGAGATAGAATAGGGGGTTATTAGGAGGGTGTGACAATGAGATACAGTGAAAGAGATTTACAATAGAATGAAAATATGTAAGAGAGAAAAGTCGAGCTGATGCGTAGCTTAAAGGGGTGTTAAATAGTGGTTGCAAACAGTGAGAATAGCAAAAAAAAGAAGAGGAAAATATGAAGAATAAATAAAAAAAACAAAAAAGGCAAGGCAAACAGATAAATAAAAATCTCAAGGAAGAAAAAGAAAAAACAATAAACAGACTGATGAAAGATATAAAGATATTAGAAAAAGAAGAAAGGAAGAAAAATGAAGGAAACCAATGAATAATATTATAGAAAAAAAGGCAATAAAATGAAGAAAAACAACGACGAAAAAGACGAGAGATTTAAGAATAGTATCAAAAGAAAAGAAAAAATCAGGAAATAGGAAAAAGGCAAAGCAGAAAATATGTTTTATATGTTCTGCTTTGACTATTCCCGTTTACTCATTTTCGTAAAGGCAATGAAAGAAAAACGAAAGAAAAACTTGAATGAAGGACAAGAAATATATAAAGAAATTAGAAAAGAATAAAACATAACGAACAATGAAAAAGTACGAATAGAAAGAATGATAAAAACGAGAAACTATAACTGGAAAGATAAAGACGAATAAAGAAAAGGAACGAATGAATACGCATGAGAATAGAAAGAAATATCATTTAGGGGTAAATGAAATCAAACCTGAATAGAAATAAATAAATCACAGGAACAACATTAAATAAGATTAACGAAACATGTAAAAGAAACTTAAAACATATAAAGAAGGTAATTTTTTTTTAAATGCGAGTAAAGAAGCAAAGGTGTTGGAGTGAAAAAGAAAATCAATAAATTGGTCGGATATGATAAATACAAATAAAAATGACAGAATTAACAATAGAGAAAGTACAAAGCAAGGGCACATATAAAAAACAGAATTAAAAGACAGAAAAAAAAAGAAAAAAGAAGAATAGAAAGAAAGAAAGAAAAATGGAAACACTAATAGTAAATAGCAAGAAAATCGAAAAGAGAAAAGGAAAGAATCGGGAGGAAGAAAATTGAAAGATGAACAGAATTGAAGAAGGAGAAAACGCACAAAGAATAGGGATAAAGAAAAATGTGAAAAGGAAAAGTTTAAGAAATGGAAAGAGAAAATGGTGAATAGAAAATAAGAAACGTAAAACAATGGAAAATCTAGCGAAAATGAAAGAGAATTATCAATAAGTAAACAAAAAAAAACGGAAAGAAAAAAGACATAAACGGATATAGTAAATAGAAAAATGATAAAAATAACATAGGAGCACGAGAAAATATTAGAGAATAAAGAAAAAGGAATATAAAAGAAAATGAATTGGAAAGAATTAGGGAAATAATGAAAGACAAAAATGACGAAAAAGTATAAATACAAAAAGAAAAAAAATTGAAAATAGTCATTTGGAAATAGAATATGGAAGCATCTAAGAGTAAAGGAGTAAGGAAAGAAAAAAGTAAAAAGACAATTGGCACGAAAAAAGAAAGAAAGATTAAATATTTTTTTCCAATTTTTTAGTTGAGGATTGATAATTTGTCTAATTTACATTATTAAGACTACTTTTCTCATCTTGGATATTACTCTCACAACGTTTCGGCCGATGTACCCTCTGACTTTCTTTAGGTGTGTCTTGTTGAACTAGGGAATTTTACGGAATTTTGAACGAAGCTCTTTATTCAATACAGTGGGTAGCTTGATCTCGTTTTGTCAGCCATGACTGAGTTTAATTCTTAAGTAATTAGGAAGTTACATAGGCCGAAACGTTGTCAGAATAACAGCCAAGATGAGAACAGTAGCCTTAATAACCAGATCATACTAAAATAATTACTTAAAAAGGGAGAAAATAGCAAATACAAATAAAGGAATAAAAATTAAGAAAGAATAGAAAATAATTAGGTGAAAAAAGTAGAAATGCATGAAAGAAAAAATAATATGATGGTCGTGCAAATAGGACCGAACAGAAAATACGGAAAACTTGAACTAATAAGATGTCAAGGAATAAACGTGTTAAAAACAGGCGGGAATTAAAGACGAACAAAATAACAGAGCCAGAAATATAAACGAAAGAAAATTTGATCAAGAAAGAGGGAAATGAAAGTAATACACCTTTGTCAACAATTAATTTATTTAAAAAAAAAAAACAAACATAAGAATAAATAAAAGTAAGAAAAAATCGTTCCAAAGAAAAAGAATCAGATGAAATAGAAAAAAAAGAAACATGACACATTTTCCAATCTTTTATATTTGTCTGTATTAAAAAATATATTTTCTTATATATTTTCTTATAGTTTTCATACATTTTCTCATATATTTTCTTATAGTTTTCATATATTTTCTTATAGTTTTCATATATTTTCTTATAGTTTTCATAATTTTTCTTCAGTTTTTTTCATATATTTTCTTCAGTTTTTTTCTCGTTATCTCCCATCACCTTCATGCTCTTCTTTGTTATTTCTTTCTTTTTTCCTTCATTCCTATTCATTTACCTTTGTTCTCTTTTTGTTACGTTTCCGATTCTTTTTACTTATTTTCTCATTTTTATCTTTCTTTCTATTTCTTTAACATTTCTTTTGTGCTTTCATTTTTCTCTTTCATTCAAATGTCCGTTGTTTTATCTTATTTTTTATCTCATTCTGTTTTTACAATTCCAGTTTTACTTTCTTTCTTTCTTACTATTTAAAATAAATTTTCTTTATTTCTGTTTCCTACTTTTTTCCTTTTTTCTGATATTCTCTGTTTTACATATTTCCTTATTTTTCTCTTTATTTTTTATCCCATTTTTCTTTCTATTTCTACATACTTCTCTTTCTATTTTCTGTTTCTGTCTCTACTTTCTAATTCTCCGTCTTATTTATAATTCTTTTTTCCCCTTCCTTCCTATTTCATTTCCTTTATTTTCACTTACATAGTTCAGACTCATCTCTCGTCTCTGATTCTCATATATTCTTTTTTACTCTATTTATCTGTATTTCCACCATCATTTTCCATTATTCTTTCATTTTTGTTCTTTCTTACCCATTATTTCTTCGTTCTAATATGATTTCCCACTTTTTATAATTTGTTTTACTTTCTCTCGTGTGAAACGAAAAACGGAGTAAAACATCACGAAAAGAAGACGAAGTAATTAAAAAAATATATAATTGCAATGCGTTTGGGTTCGTGAGCAAAATAAAAACATGATAATTAAAACGATCTGTTGTCGTTTTGCTGTTCCCACCAGCGTCAATCGTTCGTGTTCGATACTCTGTAACGACTTGAGATTTTAGACGAGGATTAGCAAGAAACACTGACTCATTTGTAATGCTGGCGCTACATAATCTTCTTACGTGTGCCTGGCTTTGGACGATCTGGAAACAAGCTTAGTGGATATAAAGACAGAGGCCGACTCTAAAGCTCGAAGCAAAGAAAAGAAAAAAACTTAACCAGGTGAAAGATGGACGAAGCATACGAAACTGATAACACGTGTATGTAACGAAACTAGTAAATGTCATTCGATCATCCAGTTTCATAATGGAAATGCAATTTCAAACTTAAATGTGATGACGAACAGATAGACCAATGGACGGCAAGATCCTCTTATAGAGATCTGTGGGCGCATATTAATCCTTAAATGCTTTATATTTGGTCCCCCGATTTATAAAATCGGGGGACTCATGTTTTGAGGCATGCCCGCCCGGATCTTTCTCCGCAAACATCTATTGAATTTCTCTGAAATTTTGCATGAAGTTGTAACTTTTGGCAGGTTAGAAAGTGACATTCTCCGATTTTTGAAAAAAATCTGGTTAGTCCCCCGGGGAGTCACAAGGCACAAAAATGGCAAAAAACGACATTTTTGCCCCATAACTTTTCATCCATCCATTCAATCTATCTGAAACTTGGCCAAAATGTGGAGGCAATTGTTCCTAATAGAAAATAAGTATCGCTGATCTTGGAAAAAATCTGGTTCGCGCCCCAAAGGGGGTCAAAAGCTCCCAAAATGGCAAAAAATGACCCTTTTCTCCCATAACGTTTGATCGATCCATTCAATGTTTCTGATACTTGGCCTGAATGTAGAGGCAATTTTTCTGGATATAAAATGAGCATCATTGACCTCAGAAAAATTCTGGTTCGCGCCCCCAGGGGGTCAAAGGAGGGTAAAAAATGCCCAAATTGCCCAAATTCATTGCATTTTACACTCGCCACATCGAGTCACATACAAAGGGGGACCATGCACGCGCGGCTTGTTTATATTAGTTTGAAAAAAGTGAAAAAACGTTTCGTGAGGGTAATCTAAAGAAGTATAAATGATTTTTTGAAAACAGAATATATTTATTTAACAAAAATAAAATGAGGTGCAAATGTGCAACACATTGCATAAAAGTGTACATGTATAATAAAACACGTACATCTAAATAATCATAATATACTAGAGATTTATAAAATTATATTTACTTACCATTATAATAACCAGATTTAAATGTTTAGGCTCTTGAATTAGGCAGATGATATACTGATAGCACTCGCTCGTGACATCAAAGACACTGATTATCTATTGGGCAGGTGTGCTGGTGCAACATAACACTAATACTTACTCACACTTGTCAACAGG
Source organism: Sepiola atlantica (assembly GCA_963556195.1). Taxonomy (NCBI): domain Eukaryota; kingdom Metazoa; phylum Mollusca; class Cephalopoda; order Sepiida; family Sepiolidae; genus Sepiola; species Sepiola atlantica. The sequence goes on along the minus strand of OY744521.1, from coordinate 188,092,452 downwards.
CTCGTTGCATATGTGAAACAAGTTGCAGTTTGACACATTTTCATTGCATTTTATATTAAATAAGCATTTTGTTAGAATGTGTCATATTTAAAAAAAAACGTTGAAGGGTTAAAATGATGCTCGAACCTTCAGGATAACAAACACACGGAACTGACATTTCAGAATTAAATGTGAAAAAGCTACGGACAGACTAACAAAGCTACTTATAGCGATGTTTGATGCTCTTCAAGATGAAAAAGAAACAACATATCTACTATAAAGCTGTGCCTCGTTACGTCACTCATTTAACGCCGGTTAGTTTTTTTTTAATCAAGAAAAAGTAAATTTGCAAAGCTCGTTAAATATAAAAATATGAAAAGAGAAAATCAAAAATTAGTGTCTCTCTGCTCGCTATGTCTCTCCTTTTCTGAATTTCTCTCGAAGGAAAACCTCGAAAGAAAACCGAAATATTCAGATAGGGACGTCATATTTTTACCTGAGAGTTAGAAAGGATCACAGTTCCTAAAATGACTGCAAAGTTTAATGACCACATTAAGAACATAGTTTCAACAAAAACTGTTCGCCGAGAGGTGCACCAAGCCGGATTTTGCGGGAGAGGTGCCATCAGGAAACCAATATTTTTAAGAACAGATATTACAAAAAGGTTTGAAGTGGAGTAAAAACTCACAGAATTGATTTCTAGGCAGTAAAAATGTTAGTTTCTACAGCGATTCATTATTTTCCTTATTTTCAACCAACGACCTAATATACGGTGTGCCTTCGTCCAACTATTAAACATGGAGGATGATCTACGATGATCTGGAGGCTATACCTTGGAAATCCGTTGGATCAATAGTTTTCCTTCATGGCACAATTAATATTCAAGATTATGGATGTATATCTGATAAAAATTATCTTATAATCGCGAAACATTAGGGATTATAATTCACAGTACTGAAGTTGATACTGAATAACACGAGGAGCATTTTAGTGAAGAAGAACATCTGATCTGGCCACTAACGTCCGGAGATCAGTATATTATAGAATATTTATGGTATATTTTATAAAAATAACTGAGTAGTTGCTACAATAACTGAAGAATATTTTGCTAAAGGATGGACAACAATACTTTTGAAAACAATTAAAGCCATTTACCAATCCATACCTGGTAGAATAAAAGCGTAAATCACGGCCAAAGTTTGTCCTACCCACACAAAAAATATATTTGTTTACAATGTTATGCTGTTTCAAGTATTTCGTCCAAACACTATATATATATATATATATATATATATATATATATATATATATATATATATATATGTTATTATTTAATGATAACTTGAATAGTTTAAATTATTACTTGCATACGAATATGTTTAATCCTTACGGAATCATTAGGGTAAAGATAAGTAAGTAAACCAATCGTACAATACGAACAAGAGTCGCATTTAACTGAAACGTTATAATCAATGAGTCTACCGTGAATGGCTACGGACGATATGGTTGATAGTATGTATTGGGGATGCTGACAACTATAGCCAGTTGTCATAAATGTGTTCAACGGGAAGAAACTTGCATTATAGCTTAGCGTTGATAGCTTCTATTATTACTCATCAAGGGTCTAGCTTATAAGGGGCTACAAATGATTATTTTAAAATATTTCTTATTATTTGTATCTACATACGTATAGGTTCATCCTCACGGAATCATCAGTGTAGAGATAACTATACAATCCAAGAAGAGGTTTGATATGTCTTGTAGCCAGGCAGAAGTGTGTATCTTGTATACGAATCTATACCTTTTTGAAAAGGTTGGAATCACCAGATCGTCGAAGAAGCTATGCAAAAACAAGTATTTTTTTAATTTCATCTGATGCTGCAGTTGCATCGAACGTGAAACTAACTAAAATTCACTTTCTTGTATTTCTGGCTAAAATCAATGTGTAGTATCAGTTTTGTCCGAAGATAATATTGCGGGTCTACGTTCGTGCCGGACGTCTATGAAATGGTAATATGTCATAACCTCAGTCAAGAGATCGACCACGATAACCTGATATATTCTGAAACTATATTACAAAAATATTTCACGAGTCTTACATATATATATATATATATATATATATATATATATATATATATATATATATATATTACTTGGTATGTGTAGACTTGCGTCTGTATATGTACATTCGTGTATATGGGTGTATTTATAGTGTTTCTCAGGTTTAACTGATATATGCACGTTTGTTGATGTTCAGACAAGCTGGTCAGAAGAAGAGGTAGGTTTGTGATGTCTTGTAGCCAGACCGACTTGCGTGTATTGTATACGGATCCATTTTATGTTTTCGAACAGCTGTTGTAGGTGAAGTACAGGTTTGTTTGTAGTTGGATTTTTTTAGATTGTTTATTTATTTTAATTTTAACTATTTTGTATTTGGTGCTATATTTACGCTTGTTTCCCTGTTTAGTTTCTGTGTTTTCAAGTGTCATTTAAGATTTAAGATATGTTTCAAGTGGAAAAATATATTCGTGCATATAGGTATAACTGAGAAGTAATGTCTAAATCGATAGTTTTTCCACAAGACGGATTAATACCGCATATAAAGTAGCTGTTCATTGTAGATATAAATATGGTTTCACTTGAATATATGTACGTCATATATAATAAATGAAAGTATCATAGCAGTAATAGTCATATACGGTTTATAAAGAAATTAAAATATAAATATTGAAGTAAAATTTAAAAAATTCATTGAACATATTAATATAATATATGAATAAGTTTATACTTTAAAAAAGCAAGTAATCAAGTAGTACAGCATAAATAAATATGCTCTACGAATACTGCACTGAGTATTTAGTACTATGAGGCTTCAGATATGAACAAATGTTGAAAATATATGTGTAAGATTGGTAGATTTATCGATGTTCGTGGATCTATGTATGAGTGTGTGTATGTATAGGCCAGTGTCTATGTGTTTACATGACTATTTACTATTCACTACTATTTCTATTCTTACACGGACTTATCAATAAGTGTGTAAGTAAGCTTGTATTATGTCTACTTTAATATAGCCATATGCCCATGCACACATAAAACATATAGATAGGTATGTGTATGAGCATGCGCTGGTATAGGTGTATAAGCGTATGTATTGTTATGTATGTGCATGTGCTCAAACATATTTTCAGAACCAGATCTGTTTATATGTGCGTCCATGGAAATGTAACTGTGTGTGTGCTTTTATATACATATTTATGATAAAGTGTATGTATACCGACGAGTGACCATATATATATATATATATATATATATATATATATATATATATATATATATATATATATTATTAGTCCACATCCGGGTAACCTAGTAACAACTTCTCTCCTTATTGGGCTCTTGAAGGGCTTGTTTTTTCAGCTAACCTGTATGGAGTCAAGGAGATTGCATGCTGGGGGTTCTGTCTCTTTCAGACTCGGTTTGTCTTGAAGTGATTTTACATTTATTTTCCTTTTTATTATCATGCCTTCTACAAATTTACACAAAAATACCTTACTATGTTCTATAGTAACACTAGATGTCTCAGGTCAACCTTTCCTGATGTTGTCTTTTCTCTTACAAATCTCGTCACATAATTGCTCTATGTTAGACTAATCTGGATGCGTCTATTGATAGCAACTATCTATATGTGAAGGGTTACTTGCCTCTTGTCCGCTTAGACTCTTACACGCATTTGCAGGGACTTGCTCTTTTTCTTCACAAAAATATCCCCATTGCACGTCTCCGCCGCCTTGAATATCATAGGTGTCTTTTTATCTGTCTGATGTTGTCTTTGCTGCACTTCACCTCCTATTTATTTTTGTACCGTTCCCCTTCTAACAATGACTGATCTGTTATTCATATCCAGTAGTATTGATTATGCATTGCACATTCATCCGTCAAGCTCTATCTTTGTATTTAACGACTTCAATGCTCATAATTCTGACTGGCTCCCTCACACTAACCGCACCGATCTAGCTGGCGAAATCTGTCTTAACTTTTTCTCTGTCTCATGACTTGTCCCAAATTGTTACCTTCTCCACACGTTTTCCTGATAAATATATTCATCAACCATTTTTACTTGATGTTTTTCTCACTTCTGTTCCGGACTTATGTTCTATTTCCTCTTCTCCTCCATTTGTTTTTTTCTGATTATGCTGTTATTAGTGTTGAGGTTGAGTTTTGGGTGAAGTCTTCTATAAAACGTCCCTTCCATAGAGAGACGTTCAACCACAGGAAGGCTGATTGACATGGATTTCGCAGATTCCTATGTGACGTTCTATGGGGTCCTATCTTTGGTGTGTCTCAGAATGATACGGCTAGGGAGGTTACTGACTGGCTTCTTGTTGGAATTGGCACCTTCAATCTCTCATCACAAGTTTCAAACTAAACCTCATCTCGTCCATGGTTTTCATCTGTTTGTGATTCTGCCATTTACCATTGTAACGATTGCTGTAATCAGTATTGTCGAAATGGTTCTGAGACCTCTATACAATCCTGCAAAAGAGCTAGAAATGCCCGTAAGAGAGCAATCTCTGAGGCTAGCTATTCTCAAAGGATTCATGACTCTATCTCATCTCAAAGGGTTGGCTCTTGTGTCTTTGGAGAATCTACAATAGTGTCCTTATATAGTGCAATTCCTCTACTTTTTAATGAGATTCATGTTATTGTATCTTCTAATGATAAGGATGATCTATTTGCTCGTCTTTTTGCTAACAACATTTCTCTTGATTATTCTGGTGCTGTTCTTCCTGATTTTCGTTTGAAAACTGACCAGTGTCTTAGTTCTGTTATTATCACTCAGAAGATGGTTGCTCAAGTTCTTTCTGATCTTGACCGATGTAATGCTTCCGGTTCTTAGTCAATTTCTGTTGTTGTTCTCAAGCGTTGTTCTCCGAGATTTTCTTGTAGTCTCTCTAAATTATTCAATCTCTGTGTTTCCCTTCTTGTTGGAAAGCGTATTTAGTTGTCCCTATCTTTAAAAATGCTGGTGATCAGTCTGACCCAACTAAGTATTGTCCTGTTAGTCTCCGCTAGGTTATTGGCAAGGTTTTTGAAAGGTTAGTTAACGGAAAATTTGTTCATTTTCTGAAAAGTCTGGCCTCTTTAGTGATGTTCAGTATGGCGTTCGTGGTTTTCGTTACACTGCTGATCTTTTAACTGTGGTAACTAGGCGGATATGTAAATTTATAGATAATTCGGGAGAGGGTAAAGCCATTGAGTGTGGCATTCTTGTCTTCTACACAACCTTTATGGCTATGGCATTGGTAGTGAGGTTCTTGACCTTATTAGGTATTTTCTTTCTGATCGAAGCTTGCAAGTAACTTTGGACAATGTCTCTTCATTCTATTTACATATCAATGCTGGTGTTCTTCAGGAATATATTCTAGGCCCAACACTGTTTATTTTCTATATAAATGACCTTGGACAGAATATTGTTCAGAAAATTAACATATATGCGTATTATACCACTTTCTATTCGGTGTTGCATCTCGCCCATCACACTAAGATCAGTCGAAATTTGCAGCTGATCTAGAAGTTGACCTGAGTTCAGTTGTGGAGTGGGGCATTACATTACTTTTTTTCCTGTAATTCCGTTAAAACTCAGCTCGAGTCTTTCAATCGTAGACGTGTGCCTTTTTCTACCTGATACTCTCATGGATAACGTTTCTCCCGAGGAGAAATCGACTCTGTAACTTATTGATCTTTCTATCGCATCAAATCTTTCTTGGAATTCATACATTAGCTCTATTGCTCTTTTTGTTTCTCATAAAATCGGTTCTCGCTATAGCTACAAACACTTTTACAGACCTGAGGCTATTCTCTATACTTACAAATCAACAATCAGACCATGTATAGAGTACTGTTTTCATATTTGGGATGGTGACTCTCTGTCCCATTTTAGTGTTCTTGATAAGGTGCAAAACGTATCTATAATTTGATTGACCCTATCCTTTCTTCTTCTCAACACCCTCTCCCTCGCACAGACGTGGTGTTGCTAGTCTCAGTCTTTTCTATAAATACTATTATGACATATGTTCGTCAGAATTACGTGATATATTCCCTGCTTCTTTTGTTTCAGCTTGTTTAACTCGTTGGTATATTAGTCCACATCAATTTGCCGTTTTTATACCTCATTGTAATACAGCTTCTTATACCAGTAGGTTTTTTTCCAAAAACTGAAGGTTTGGAGAACTCTCTGCCTGATGACTGTTTTCCTCCTACTTATAGCCTTGGTCTTTTTAAGACAAATGACCAATAGGCATATCCTGTCTTTGTGATAATCATCTTACATTCTTGTCAGCCCCTTACATCTAGTGGCTTCCTGCCTTGTCTGTGTAATCTGATCAGTGCGTAAATGGCAGCATCACACTCCCACTCTGTGTAAACTTACCCGAACTTGAACACGCAGAAATGTTCAAAGCTAGAACAACCAGTACTTATTATGAGAGAAACATTTAAGTACCACTTAAAACTTTAAGCCCTCTAACCCCAGATAAACATAGCCTATCATTCCTAAAGCCCCATTCACCAAGCTCCTACTTTCCAAAATAGAATATATTTTATCTGTTGAATAGGCTCTGAGAAGTTAACACAGACCAAAAATCGACTTGGTGTTGTAAAACACACGAACACACACACACACACACACATATATATATATATATATATATATATATATATATATATATATATATATATATATACTATTTTATAAAGTTTAACGTATTTTTATATAAATGTTTCAGCTTTTTAAGTTCGTCAGTATGAAAATCAAGTAACTGTAGCACCGGTCGAACGATTCAAACCCTAGATTGAAGTATAACGAATCTCGGCTTCATACCAATTCGGCCGTCGTGACGATCACACTATAAACATGAAAGAAATTGAAATAATTTCCGACTAAAAAAATTCTCGTATCACGCTAATTGGTACGAGATTTATTTTTGTCGGAGATTATTTTAATTTATAATTGCATGAAAATTACATATTATCATCCAAAGATTATCTAATATCCATTGAGCCTCAAGCACTTGAGTTTGATAAAATAAGCAATATATATATATATATATATATATATATATATATATATATATATATATATATACTAGCTGACTACGCTTGCTAGCTGTAGCCTCACATTTATTATATATATATTAATGTATATATATGTGTGTGTGTATGTGTGTATGTGTGTGTATTAAATAAGGTATACATTTCATGGAAATTGGACCTATTTTAATTTTCGGTGGACCTATCGTTTAAATTTCAGTGTTGGTGGTGGGGACGGAGTGGGGGTGCTTGTGCCCCTGGGAACCATCTTAATATTATCAAAATTTGCTGAAACTTTGGGAATATACATCATTTTTTATAATTTACCTATAGTTTAAATTTCATTTGAATCTATAGGAAAACAGTTTTTAGTGGGGGAGGGGGATGCCGTCCGGGGGCCTCCATAGTTGTAGTGATATTTCTTATATAGCATATGATCTTTATTGAGAGGTCAGTAGTCCACATGCCAATTTTCAAGCTATTCTGGCTAGAAGTTAGGATGAACATAAGACTAAAAACTGAGGCGGAAACATACCCACAATGAGTTACTATTTTATATATGTACTAGCATGCCTACCCGGCGTTACCCGTGGCTCTCTCTTTTCCCTAGTCGTACCATTTCACCGCCCCCTCTCCCCGTTTCCACCTATCTGTTCCGTTCAGCGAAAGTTGTCTCTTCCTCAACCACTCCTCTCCCAGGGCAAATGTATGACATATTTCTATTAAAAATACAACCTCTGTCTGCGCCTTCTATATATGTACTTATCTCTTCCCCGGTGTGCATACTATATACGTACCCTATCTCCGCCCCGGTGCACATACTATATACATACCTATCTCCGGCCCGGTACGCATACTATATACGTACCTATGGCCGCCCTGGTCCGCATACTATATACGTACCTATGGCCGCCCATGTCCGCATACTATATATATACCTATGGCCGCCCTGGTCCGCATATTATATATGTACTTATCGACGCCCTGGTGCGCATACTATATATGTACATACTGTCGCCCGGTGCGAATATTAAATAGTACCTATCACCACCCCGGTGCGAATACCAAATACGTACCTATCTTTGCCACGGTGTGCATACTACATACGTACCTATCCCGTTCCAGTGCGCATACTATATGCGTACCTATCTCTACCCTGGTGCGCATACATAAGAACTCATATGAATGTGCGCCTGTCGTATCAAAGAACCAAAATTATGTTTGTTCATGTTGTGTCGCTATCATGAAAAAATTACTCATATTAATGCGCCCCTGTCGTATCAAAGAAAAAGAATGAAGTTCATCCATTCATGTAGTGTCACTATCATAAAATAGAACTCATTTTAATGCGCCCCCGTCATATAAAAGAATCCATACGGTGCCTTTGTGCTCCTGTTCATGAAGAAGAAGCAGTAAACGTATTCCATAGAGGTGCAAGACTGCACAAGCCCCCTAAAAACGTATTTCATAGGGGCGGTATACTGCATACTACAACACCTCCACACGTCTCAAAATGGAGGAGATAACACCACCCCTCCTAAAAATATTTATTTTTTGTAAGAAAAAAAGAAAAAATTGTTTATCTCCACATTTTTTTAACTTTTACCCTCCACTACCCCAAAAAATATTTTTAGTTAAAAAAAAATTCTTCCCCAACCCAAAACAGTTTTTTTTACCCTCCCCCACCCAAAGAAATATTTTTAGTTAAAATAAAAAATTCTCCTCCGCCCCATCAAAAGAAAAATGTTACTCTCCCCCCAAGTAAATATGTTTAGTTAAAAATAATTTCCGCTCCCCCCATTTTTTTACTCTCCCCCACGCAAAGAAATATTTTTAGTTGGTAAAAAAAGATTTTTTTAAATTTCCCGCCCCTCCCCAAAAACTTTTTACTTACGCCCACCCAAAGAAGTATTTTTAGTAAAAAAAAAAGAATTTTCCCCTCTGCCGAAATAAAATTACTCTCCCCCACCCGAAGAAATATTTTTAGTTAAAAAAAATACATTTTCACCGTCCCTCTCCTCCGCGAAAAAAATAACTAAAATGTATTTCTTGTTTTACCTTATACTGCAGAAGCACCGGTTTCTCCTATGTACTCTATGCTGCAGAAGCAGCGGTTATTCCTATGTACCCTATACTGCGGAAGCACTAATATTTCCTATGTACCTTATACTGCAGAAGCACTGGTATTTCCTATGTACACTTTAGTGAAAACTATGGCGGAGTATAATTATTTCTTCCTTTAACTTCACTGATGAATATTCCGTAATATACATTTGTAATTTGACTTGACATAGTTTCCTATATATACGCAACAGTTTCGTCGATTGTAAAACGCCTTATGTTGCTGGAATACATAGAACAAATATAACAGATTGATCTGAGCTAAAAGGCGAAAGAACTATTAAAATAATGTTGTTATTTTATGACAAGGCATCATTTAATTAAATGAAAAACAAACTGGTTCATTTTTAATGAGGCTATTAGTGTAGTATCGATTCTACTGTCATAACAATGTCCTCCCATGTGTTATCCCCTCGTGTTTAAGGAGTGGGGATAATCTTCTCAGGTATTACATCCTCCTTTGAGGGAGTGGGTAATGTAGTATCTGTTCTGTTGTAATGATACAATCCTCCCAAGCATTAACACCTCATTTTTAGAGGCGGAGGGGAAGATTTGTTCAAGGCTTCATTTTCTTTGTTTGGGAGGTAGTTTATTATATTTCTATTTGTGATGATACATTCTTCACAAACATTACTACGCTTCTGACGTGCAGTATAGCATATGCGCTTTCCTCACGATACAATTCACCATTTTATTGGTGGGGTTTGGCGGTAGTGTACTATCTACTCTGTTGCCATGATACCATATTTTCAGGCATTAACTCATCTTTTTAGGGGTGGGGGTTATGTTCGTTCGTCATGATATCATCCTCTCAGCAATTATTTCCTCCTCTTCTGGTGGTCAGTGTATGAAGTTCGTTCATTATTATATCATACCCCCAGTCTAGAAAGAATATGTGCTCGCAAGAAGCATATACTTGCTAGTAGATATATAAACATATATATATATATGTGTGTGTGTGTGTGTGTGTGTGTGCGTGCGTTTACATTCACACATGTATTTCAAATTACTTTGAGAATTAAGAAAATGAAACCCCCGTTATAAATTATTAAAAGCATAGAAAAATCGACAATTTTCGCTTTTATTTTGGGGTTTATGCTTTCTTTTAGCTTGTGTTATTCATCGTTGTATTTTCTCTCAATTTTTTAAGATACAAAAGCGGTAATGTTACTCAATTTAATGGAACTACCAGTAAAAAATAATTTATATCAGTATTTCTTCCCGGAGTCCATACACAATTTTAAATAAATGGGAACTATTTCTTGCTATAAACTGGGTTTTATTTTTATCCTGATAGCAGAGTTAATAATAGTATGAGAAATGTGAGCACTAACTATTAATGATCTGTTTTTAATCATCGTTATGTCGAGTCCTAGTCTGTTACTTATCATTTGAGTTCACACTGTATTATGTACTATGATTACGATGTTTTAATGCAAAAAATGTTTTTATTTAATATGGTTGTATTTACTTCCATTAATGAAAGTTATAACTCTAGCCAGATGTCCGACTCAATAACTATTGCACCACGTAAAATGGATCAAGAACATTGTATTCGCAAGAGCAAGGATACAACTAGGAAGTAAGCAAGTCTTACTTGATCTTTTCTTTACTGATTATGAAGCGAGTTTCGTTTACAAAAAAGGGCAACCCGACAAACAATAAGAAACAAACAGGAAACATAAATATGAAAAATAATAAAAAATAGAAAACACTGCGCCATTGAGGTGTAGATTAAATAAGCGTATATTTTATGAAAAACGTAGTGGGGGAAAAAAGAAGACCAAAAAGTGAAAGCAAAATGAATTATAAAAAATATGCAAGAAAGTATAAAATCAGAAAACTTTGTGCTAATATATGAACATAAAAAAGTGTAACTAAGCGAGTAGAACGAATGATGGACGTAATAGAAGACAAAGAAGAAAAACGAAATAAAAAGATGAAAATAAATTTGTAAAAACGGCGTCAATGAAGGCACGAATAAACTGTGTATAGTAGAGTGAAAAGAAGGAGAAGGAGAAGAAAGTCTGTCGATACTCAAGATTGAATCAGTAAAAGTTAGGTTTTGGATTCGGTCTGGGAGGCGAGAGGTGTGTCCGGTGTTGTCCGCCAACGCCGTCAACGATAAAAAAATAAAATAATAATAATAATAATAATAATAATAATAATAATAATAATAATAATAATAATAATAATAATCATAATCATAATAATAATAATAGAAGAACAAAACGACGTTATTTTTTCTTCAAAGTGAATGAAGAGTGAAAAATGAAAATGTAGGAATTTCATCCAGACAGACGGAGAACCGTTGCAATGTGCGAGGAACCAAACACGAAAATGGCATCGAATTATGAGGAATGGTGTAGGAATTTGAAAGCATTCAGGAAGGTGTGCTGGGATGTGTGTAGTGGTTGGGGGGCTTGGTGGAAAGAATTGGAACGATAATGGAAGGGGGAACTGGAAAGAGAGAGAAAAGGATATATATATATATATATATATATATATATATATATATATATATAGAAAGAGAGAGATAGAGAGAGAGAGAGAGATAGATAAAGAGAATGAAGAGATTATCGATAGGAACAATAACGAACACAATAAAACAGTAATACAAGAATACAAATTAAGTAAAGAATGAAATTATAGTGCATCTAAAGGGAGAAGTTATTCGAATCATTTCAAAGTGAAGAATAGTAAAACTTAAGAATAGTAAAACTGTACTAAGTCTGACATAAGGACACGATCATGGTGGTCTCAGTGATAAGAATATCTCAAGCTAAAGAGAGGGGTAGAGAGAAGGTAATGGAATAAGATAGAGAAATTAGAGATATAAATCGTGAAGAAAACAAAGAAAAAACAAGAGAAAGTGTGTAATTAAAGGAATTGTGCTTTAAAAGGGGCCACATTCTAGAAAGAAAGATTAAACACAAGTCTGACATAAAATCATCGTGATGTGAGCACCTTGAATACGTATATATGACTATACAAATTTAGCGGAATACGTGATTGACATAATGCATATATAGGGACCCATCTACAGGATCTACTCCGTTCATTTCGAAAAAGTAAAAAAATAAGAATTACCTAATGAATCGTTTAAAATAAGGAGTATGCTTTAGAATTAGATAATTTAAAAGGGTCGTCATGCCGTAAATATAACAAACCAAATTAAGACCCATCGGCTTAAAATTAAAGTTAGTTGAGCGCATGCAGCATTGATAAACATCGGTATGTATTTCCTTTGGTGGAGCCAAACCTTAATGAGGTTGTTTAATCACAAAATGACAAATCAGACGATTTGGTGTAATCATTTCTACTGGACATATTTATGACTCCGTACTGGGTTCTTTGGAGTTCGCAGATCAAGACAGCTACGCAGTAAGACGCCTACACACTTCTTTGCTACATGTCGACTAGAAACTCAGAGCACTGTTGTTATCCTTTGACGATAAGCAACTCCCAAGAAAAAAAGACAGTCGACACATACTTACTCTTCTTAATTCGTTTTAACCAAAGGACACATTCAGTGTTCTTATTTCTAGCCACATAAACTCATGTGTGTATGCACTATACATTCATAAATAGTTTGTTTATAGAAAAGCCTTGTGTTTTATTTTCTTCGTTAACGAAACTTTCTAACAAATTCACATAGAATAGAGTCTTGCAATTCACATTAAGGTTCGTTCCTACACGCACATGTCTAACAAGGTTAATCAGCAAAAGGAAAATCAAGTTAAATATAAATCTAACTAGGTTAATCTAACAAGGTTAATCTAACAAGGTTAATCAGCAAAAGGAAAATCAAGTTAAATATAAATCTAACAAGGTTAATCTAACAAGGTTAATCAATCTTACAAGGTTAATCAGCAAAAGGAAAATCAAGTTAAATATAAATCTAACAAGGTTAATCTATATAAATCTAACAAGGTTAATCTCACAAGGTTCATCAGCAAAAGGAAAATCAAGTTAAATATAAATCTAACAAGGTTAATCTATATAAATCTAACAAGGTTAATCAATCTTACAAGGTTAATCAGCAAAAGGAAAATCAAGTTAAATATAAATCTAACAAGGTTAATCTAACAAGGTTAATCAATCTTACAAGGTTAATCAGCAAAAGGAAAATCAAGTTAAATATAAATCTAACAAGGTTAATCTATATAAATCTAACAAGGTTAATCTCACAAGGTTCATCAGCAAAAGGAAAATCAAGTTAAATATAAATCTAACAAGGTTAATCTATATAAATCTAACAAGGTTAATCAATCTTACAAGGTTAATCAGCAAAAGGAAAATCAAGTTAAATATAAATCTAACAAGGTTAATCTAACAAGGTTAATCAATCTTACAAGGTTAATCAGCAAAAGGAAAATCAAGTTAAATATAAATCTAACAAGGTTAATCTAACAAGGTTAATCAGCAAAAGGAAAATCAAGTTAAATATAAATCTAACAAGGTTAATCTAACAAGGTTAATCAATCTTACAAGGTTAATCAGCAAAAGGAAAATCAAGTTAAATATAAATCTAACAAGGTTAATCTATATAAATCTAACAAGGTTAATCTCACAAGGTTAATCAGCAAAAGGAAAATCAAGTTAAATATAAATCTAACAAGGTTAATCTATATAAATCTAACAAGGTTAATCTCACAAGGTTAATCAGCAAAAGGAAAATCAAGTTAAATATAAATCTAACAAGGTTAATCTAACAAGGTTAATCAATCTTACAAGGTTAATCAGCAAAAGGAAAATCAAGTTAAATATAAATCTAACAAGGTTTATCTAACAAGGTTAATCAATCTTACAAGGTTAATCAGCAAAAGGAAAATCAAGTTAAATATAAATCTAACAAGGTTAATCTAACAAGGTTAATCAATCTTACAAGGTTAATCAGCAAAAGGAAAATCAAGTTAAATATAAATCTAACAAGGTTAATCTATATAAATCTAACAAGGTTAATCTCACAAGGTTAATCAGCAAAAGGAAAATCAAGTTAAATATAAATCTAACAAGGTTAATCTATATAAATCTAACAAGGTTAATCTCACAAGGTTAATCAGCAAAAGGAAAATCAAGTTAAATATAAATCTAACAAGGTTAATCTAACAAGGTTAATCAATCTTACAAGGTTAATCAGCAAAAGGAAAATCAAGTTAAATATAAATCTAACAAGGTTAATCTATATAAATCTAACAAGGTTAATCTCACAAGGTTAATCAGCAAAAGGAAAATCAAGTTAAATATAAATCTAACAAGGTTAATCTATATAAATCTAACAAGGTTAATCTCACAAGGTTAATCAGCAAAAGGAAAATCAAGTTAAATATAAATCTAACAAGGTTAATCTAACAAGGTTAATCAATCTTACAAGGTTAATCAGCAAAAGGAAAATCAAGTTAAATATAAATCTAACAAGGTTTATCTAACAAGGTTAATCAATCTTACAAGGTTAATCAGCAAAAGGAAAATCAAGTTAAATATAAATCTAACAAGGTTAATCTAACAAGGTTAATCAATCTTACAAGGTTAATAAGCAAAAGGAAAATCAAGTTAAATATAAATCTAACAAGGTTAATCTAACAAGGTTAATCAATCTTACAAGGTTAATAAGCAAAAGGAAAATCAAGTTAAATATAAATCTAACTAGGTTAATCTAACAAGGTTAATCAATCTTACAAGGTTAATCAGCAAAAGGAAAATCAAGTTAAATATAAATCTAACAAGGTTAATCTAACAAGGTTAATCAATCTTACAAGGTTAATAAGCAAAAGGAAAATCAAGTTAAATATAAATCTAACAAGGTTAATTTTACAAGGTTAATCAATCTAACAAGGTTAATCAGCAAAAGGAAAATCAAGTTAAATATAAATCTAACAAGGTTAATCTCACAAGGTTAATCAGCAAAAGGAAAATCAAGTTAAATATAATAAACTAACTAACTAATAAAAATAGAGTAACTCAAGAAATTCCAGGACCCAACCCTGAATTATTGATTTATCTGTTGCTTATGGTTATCCGGCTCGAAAGTACAGCTCATGATGTTAATGTAAATCGGTTGTGGAGCTTGTCAATTGGAATTATGGGAGAAATTTAACTATCAACCCGGAATTAAGGTTAGTGTTTGGACTAATGAATTAATTATTTAAAAAAAAAATTAAACAAAGAAGTTGGACCATTAAAAGTCAATTTCGATATATCGCAAAATAAATTCAATGTTTTTCCTCTGATTAATTGGATTATTATGTGGTTATGTGGTTATTATTCTTATTTTGGTTGTTATATTTAAAATGTTTCGGCCGCTGCAAACTTTGACCCTTTTAAATTGGATATTTTGCGAACTCGGGAGCCTTCGTCGACGTGGATATTGACGGTGAAATACAAATTATCAATCGTCATGAAATCAAATCAGAAGCCTTTGTTTTAACAACAATGTTAAGGAAGTAAAAAGTATCAGGAGTTAGATAATGCCGCATGCTTGTATAGACTAGATTATTAATCGCACTTAAGTCTTCATATCAACCTCTCATCTGTTCTTTCTTGCTGGTTGTCATTCCTTATAATTGAGCAAGACACACCAACAGATAGAGTGATTCGGGATTTGTTATCGTATGTCTAACACATACGAAATCATCTGTTCGTTCCACAACCCATCATTGTCAATTGTTTTACTTCTAATATTCTAAGAGTCTCGTCTGGCACAAGTCTATTCAGTAATTTACAGTATTGCCTACTTTAGTGTGTCTACACTAAACCCTATTAAAGAAACATTATTAAATGCAACCATAATATTTCCTAGGTTAAGCTGTATGATTTGTAAAGCATTATTAATTTTGAAAATATTATCTTTTCTTTTAGTAACCTCCAGTTATTTGACCTAATATATGTTGTTCTAGGTTTCTGCTTAAATTGGTGACTCCTTGCGGATATGATGTTCAATGTGAACAGTTTGTCTATGTATGTAATTTGGTACCCGCCTAACTGGGAGTAAACTCACTATTTATACGCTTCCATCTGCAGCAAGTGAAGACATTCTGCATCCATATATTCCAGCAGTTCAAGGACCTCTCATGGGTCCCGCGCGTCTAGAAAATCTACGGAGAGCTTGGTTGAAGTTGCTGCTCTCAAGGCGAAGTTGCAATATAATGAAAGGGACGCAAGCACTGAGCCGAATTAGATAGAGTCAGGACCGAGATGGAGCTGCACATATCCCAAGGCAAGCTGGATGTTCTGGAGACTGCACAGGATTATGTGGATGAAATAAGTCCCCCAGCATCTGAGGACAATACTGACCACAAGGTGGAGAACTTTTTAAGGTCACAGGCAGTCACTAGCAAGCCGGTGTTGGATGCCGCTGGACCATCTTTGACCGGGTCGGACACCTTGTTCGAAGAGTTGACACTCAAAGAAAAAACCTGTCAGACTCGCCTGAACCCCAATACACCACATTTTGTTCCGCGACAGCTAGTGCAGTCCATACCGACAACCAGCAATAAATATATCAATTAATTGACAACTGATTATGGTCAAACACAACTTCCGATGGGTGGTCATGCCATTCCTAGTGAATATTATTCACAGCAAACGGAACGGGCAGGTGAAGACACGTCAGATGCATTGAAGGAGTTTGTGAACTCTCTGGCTGAACAAGTCGGTTACCTCCATCTGAGCCTACCATATTATACGGGAATCCACTGAGGTACCCAAGCGTCCCATTATATAACACAGAGACAGACCTGAAAACTGGCCACGGATCAACCCCACAGATGGAACAGCCCTACAGAAGTATGCAGACTTCTTGAGGAAGTGCCACACCGCTATGAGAAGCATACCAAGTCTCCGGATTCTAAATGATGAACGCGAGAACCGGAAGATATTCCGAAAATTACCTGATTGGGTCATAACGAGATGGGCAGGTGTCGTGGCACAGTGGAGAGAGGATAAGGGTAAATTTACCTTTCTCAAGTAGTTTATGGACTTCATCAATAAACAAGCCTTGATAGCCAAAGACCCGCTAACCTCATTCCAATCGGTACAAGGTGACCGGCCGATTAGGGAGACACTCTTTTTTGGCAAGGGAAATCCCCCACAATACACCTGAGAGAGCCGAACCCTTGCGACAACAGAAATGAAGGCTGTATGCTTTGCCAAATGAGTCACAATGTAGACTCTTGTGCTGCCTTCAAAACCAAAACTCTCATGGGTAGAAAACAATTTATCAGAGAGAAGGGACCTTGCTTTGTATGTGTTCGTGGTGGACATGTCGCTCGTAGATGCAGACAAAAAAGGAAGTGTGCCACCTGCTCTAGGTTGCACCCTACATCCTTGCATGGCGACATCAGATTGCACAAAAGAACAAATGGAGATATTGAAAGCAGTTACGGGCCGGTTGGCAGCACGTCCGAAACACCTCTGTTAAATCATACTGGGTCATCCAGAACAACTTCAATGATTCTTTCCGTGTATGTCTCGCATGCAGATAAGCCAAGTTGAGAACGGCTTGTGTACGCTATCCTGGGCTTCAATCGGACACAGCATTCATATTGCAGAACACCTGCGAATCACTGGGGCTGATGGGTACACCTGTGAAGTTGAAATTGTCTGCCATGCATGCAGAAAACAAACTAATCGACAGTACTAAGGTACAGGGGATCGCAGAAATTTAGGCTACCTAGTACATATACCAGAAACATAATGCTAGCCAACCGAACACACATCCCTACACAAGAGGTAGCAGATTGTGGCCACATCTGAAACATATTGCGGGTTTAATTTTGCCTTTGCAGGAATGCGAGGTCGAATTGTTGATCGGTTACAACTGTACCGAGGCATTAACCCCTAACCGATAACGGACCATACGATCAGCAAACGTCCCTTGGATGGGGTATAGTGGGTGTTGCCGACACTGCCTGGGAAGGTGCAGATTGCGACAATGTCGGAATTAGCCATCGCATTGTCGTCAAGGACGTATCAAGGGGCCTCTCGCTGCTCGGCGATATAGGATCAGAACATACAGTGTTATCATTGAGAAATAAGATCAAATACATCATCGATCCAATCAGTTTGATAAAGATGTTCGAATTAGACTTCAGTGAGGATTGTGCATGGTTCAAATCCTTGTCGCAGGTGGATAGGAAATTTCTCTCGATCTTGGAAGAGAAAACCACAATGAAGGGAGGACGCTACGAGATGCCTTTGCCCTTTCGAGATGCGATGCCTCGTTTGCCGAACAACAGTGAAATGGCGTTACAACAATTGCGAGCTCTAAAGAAACGCTTTCGCAAGGATCAATCTTAT
Source organism: Sepiola atlantica (assembly GCA_963556195.1). Lineage (NCBI taxonomy): Eukaryota > Metazoa > Mollusca > Cephalopoda > Sepiida > Sepiolidae > Sepiola > Sepiola atlantica. The sequence continues at coordinate 188,073,957 of OY744521.1, read as the reverse complement.
CACGACCAACACACGAGATTTCCAGGGGATCTGATTGACAAAGGACGTGCCGAAATGTTGACTGCAGAGGACATGATGCAAAATAATCATGTATGGTACCTGCCTCATCATGGAGTCTATTATCCGAAGAAACCAGGGAAGCTTCGCGTCGTGTTCGATCGTAGCGCACGATATATGTCGCAATCATTAAATGAGCTCTTGCTGCAGGGACCCGATTTCATCAACTCGCTTTGCGGAGTGCTTTGTCGGTTTCACAAGGAACCTTTAGCCTTTATTTGTGACATCGAACAAATGTTTTTGCAGTTTCGAGTGGAAGCTTGTAATCGGAATTATTTGAGATTTCTGTAGTGGGAAAATGGCAATGTGGACAGCGAACCATCTACATACTATATGACTAGACACATGTTTGGTGCAGTGTCATCTCCTGGATGTGCAAATTTTGCACTTAGAAAAATTGCAACGGAGGAAGAATCAGACTTTGGGATGGATGTTTCAAGCTTCATAAAAAAGGTATTTTTATGTGGACGATGGATTGAAATCCGTTTCGACTCCAGAAGAGGCTGTAAGCCTGATAAAAGAAGTATATCCGTATGTAAAAGAAATGGTCTTGTTCTGCACAAGTTCCTCTCGAATTCAAAAGAGGTACTAGAGGAAATACCACTAGATGCTCGAGCAAAGGGACTGACGAATATCGACATCCATGAGGATAGCTTACCTATTGAAAGTACTTTAGGAAGTCAACGGTCTGTTGAGTCATACACCTTTCAGTTCAGGATTGAGCTGAATGACAGACCCCTTACCAGAAAAGGCGTATTATCAACCCTTAATTCCGTGTAGGACCCCTTGGAATTTGTCGCACCTTTTATCTTGATGGGAAAAAGGTTTGACAGGTGATGTGCATAAACCAGTCAGACTGGGACAGTCCCATTCCCGAAAACCTAAAACCACGGTGGCGACAGTTGATGGAAGAGGTAAAAGATTTGGACACTATTGTCGTCAAGAGATGCCTGAGGCCTGTAAATTTTGATGAGGTGGTTACAACGGAGATACACCATTTTTCAGATCCTAGCACCATAAGATATGAGCAATGCTCATACTTGCGTTTAATCGACCGTAATCAGAAGGTGCATTGCTTCTTGCCCATGGCAAAACCCAGGATTATACCCATAAAATACGTGACCATATACAGACTCGAACTTATGGCAGCCCTCGTTTCAGTCAGGATCAGCTCAGCACTGCTTGAAGATCTGGACATTACACACGTTATAGGGTAGTTTTGGACAGATAGTAGGGTAGTTCTCGGCTACATCGGAAATGAGTCTCGGCGTTTTCACATCTTTGTTGCGAACAGAGTTCTACAAATCTGTGACCACACAGAGCCGTATCAGTGGAGTTACGTTTGTTCGACAAACAACCCTGCATATATGGCATCACGTGGAGTTGATGAATAGGAAAATGTGGTTTGATGGCCCGGATTTTTTCTGGGATTTAAATACGCCATTTGCCGCATGTCAGAAAGATGGCCAACCAAGTCTACAAAGCGATGACACAGAAGTAAGGTCGCATACCATTAATGTAGTTACAGAACCCACAGAACAAACTTCTATAGTGGATCGCCTAAATTATTTCTCTGATTGGACAAGAGCACTGAGAGCCATAGCCCTTTGCTTGAAATATAATGACAAACTGAGTGAGTCGGTGTCCGCTAAGCGGAAAGGCATCATGAAAGACTAACTGGCAGTGACAGATCTACAAAAGGCTGAAGTTTTAAGACAAATACTGTTGGAAGCCTTTGGTAAGGAACTACAAGATCTAAACAAGTCCACTGGCAAAACCACAAACAGCAACAACAAGAATTCTGGGCGTTTGAAATATATATCCTCATTGTACCGTCTCGATCTTTTTCTTGATAGGAATGGTCTGCTTCGCGTTGGACGTTGCTTAAATAAGGGAAGTTTCTGTGAAGATCAAAAACACCCGGTCATACTCCCCAGAAAGTCCCATATAACCGAGATAATTATCTCCCACTTTCACCAAAAAATCCACCATCAGGGTCGTAGCATGACTAGGAATGGGATTAGGTAGGGTGGATTTTGGATCATTAGTTGTAGCTCAGGGCCGGAAACACCGTGGTGGGACTTAAGAACAAAAGATGAGTGACTTGCCAGCGGGCCGAATCCAACCAGAACCACCCTTCATTTACAATGGTGTTGACTTTTTGGGCCCATTCCGTGTCAGGGATGGCCATAAGGAATTGAAGAGGCATGGTGGTCTCTTCACATGCATGTCGTCCAGGGCAATTCATCTGGAAATGGCAACCTCACTAGACACAAGTTCATTCATAAATGCATTGTGGAGGTTCATATCCATTCGTGGTATAATCAAACAGTTAAGATCAGATAGAGGGGACAATGTTGTTGGCGCGAGCCGTGAAGTCCGCAAGGCTGTGGAAGAAATAAATGACGACCACCCCCAACACCATCTTTCAAATTTGGGATGCGACTACATCTCTTTAAAACTAAATACACTTTCAAGTAGACATATCGGTGGCGTTTGGGAACGGCAAATCCGCAAAGTTTGGAGTATATTCTCCTCTCTTAAAAATGATTTTGGTGCTAGCCTAGACGACGAGTCTCTGAGAACTTTCCTTTGTGAGACCATGGCTATCGTCAACTGTCGATCACTTACAGTGGATAGCCTAAATGACCCCCTCGCGGAAGAACAGCTGACTCCAAATCATCTATTGACGATGAAATCAAAGATTATACTACCACCACCTGGAAATTTCCCAAGGTCAGACTTATACTGTTGGAAGAGGTAGCGAAGGGTCCAGTATTTGGCAACGATATTCTAAACACATTGGAAGAGGGAATGTTTGCAAGCACTTCAGGAAAGAACAAAATGGTCTAGTCCACAGAGAAAAATTTCCATTGGAGATGTTGTCCTAATCAAGGAGGATCTCACCCAGAAACTCTTGGCCGCTTGGGCTGGTCACAGAAACTACTTCCAGCAGTGACAGTTTGGTTCGTTTCGTGAGGGTTTCAGTCGGAAATGCAAATCTCAACAAGAAGGGTTGAAGAGACCGACCGCTACAGACATTGGAACGCCTTATAATCAAATTAGTTGTCTTATGTGAAACAGAGACCGGGGAAGTCCCCACCAAGGAGCCATGACTTGCGTTTATCCCCCCCTCCTTTGGTTCAAAACCTGGAAAATAAGTATTCCTTGTTTGGGGGAGCCATGTGAATGCAAGAGTTTTCTATGTTAGCTGATCAATATTCAGGTGGGGAACATTTTGTCTTCAGCACCGTCCTCTAGCTCAGAAGAGGTATTTTTTTCAAATCAGCCAGCATGGGATTCGGACGTCCGATGAGCTTGGTAAAATAGAGGTAAGCAACGCAGAGTTCTCTGAACCTATTTAAGTTTTCGCTTTCTTCCAATTTTCTTTGTTTTGTTTCTTAGAACGTGCTTGTAAGACTGATTTATTTCCTGTATTTACAGTTTTACGGTGAGAAAAAAGGTGTTATATTCAGCGTTGGCTACGTGCGCGCATAATAAATACATTCGCATGTACTACTCGTCTTCCGAGATTTTTTTGTCCCAGATTGATTGGTGTTACACTGACTATACATTAAACTGTACGATAACATAAGGGTGATTTTCGAAATAGAAAAACATGTTGATCCTTTTCAAGCTTAACTTTACAAAATTAAAATTTCATGAGCTTATAATTTCAATCATCTGTATTTTCTGCAAATAGAAATTGATTTAAATAATTTGTTGGGTCCAACTTCTTGTGATTTTAAATGGGTGCCCGGAGAATGAAAATGTTTCTAAAAGTAATTATCAAACTTGAGGTTATTCTAATCATTTTAATATCTCCTGATGAGAACTTACATTTTATTTAAACTAGACTTCATGGATATAACCGGTCCGTCTAGTCATTATCTACATAGAAGAAACTTGGCTCCTATGACCATTTTAAAAATCATGCCGATTTGCCCGACACAATGCCAAAGTTTCCACCAATAAAAATCATCAGCGATGTTTTCTGTAGATGCAAACACTAGACTACAGAGAATGTACGTAAAGCCATTTACAGAGGACACAGAATGCACCTATGAAAACCTGCGTGGTGTGGTAGAGAACACTGCGAGATGACATAAGAGGGTACTAATGAACCGTGACACAAGATTTAGATGATTCAAAGGTGGGAGTAGATGATAGAATAGCGCTTAAAAATCATCCAAGGAGATGGCATTATCAGTAATATTGGCAAAATTATTAACCTCCATATGGGCGATTCAGCAAGAACTTTGCGTTATTGGGATATCAAACGCCAGGGAAAGTACTTAATGGGGTTACTATATTCTATGAACTGCATCGCGGCGATCGCTCTTTCGAAACTATGACATAACCGGCGAGTTTTGGTTTCAAAATACGTTGGGGACATTATGACGGTCAATAAATTATACCTTCAGCGCTGAGGCGCACATGTAGTATAATAGCTCGAAAAATTATAATTCTCAACAAAATTAAACTAACTGAAACACATTTTAATTATTATCATTTCAGCTATAAGAAAATCCAAAGTTTTTAGTTATTCTTGTCTTGTCCATAAGTTATTAGTATGTAGTAGTGTTATCTTTATATAAAGATGAAAGGGAAAAAGATTTACGCGCGAAAAAAAATTAAAAAACATCTTGTCTCTACAGCATTCCATTTTATTATATATCATGTATTTTATTCTCATATATATAAATATATATATATATATATATATATATATATATATATATATATATATACCTTATTCGCATAACCGCGTGCTACACACAGCAGCATATCAACATTAATCGTCGATAACATCAAGACGAATTTTAACTTGACTGCAGTGGATGTATCTCGGTCAGGGAGGATCATGCGAAGAAAGAAGAGAAAAGCGAATATGTGCTCATGCTTCTGACAAAGGTGTATATCACCGAAAGTACTCAAGTTTTTTAAAATAAATAAATAATTTATTTTAGAATACATAAATGATTTGCGTTGTCCAAGGTTTCAAAATATTTAAAAAAATATTCTCCTTATTATTGCCATTTAAGCAACGTTTTCAATGTGTGGATTTTCAAACTATATATATATATATATAGAGAGAGAGAGATATATATATATATACATATATATATATATATATATACATATACATATATATACGTATATATATATATACATATATACATATACATATATATATATACATATATAGATATACATATATATACATACATATATATACATACATATTTATATACATGCATATATATACATATATATATATATATACATACATATATATATACATATATATACATACATATATATACACATATATATATATACATATATATATATATATATATATATATATATATATATATATATATATATATGTGTGTGTATGTATTATAATCATCAATAATATTTATTAAGGAAATATTATTTTAACTGGCTACAAAAATATTTGCACGTTTCACAATCAGGAGATCATCAGATTGAATATCACCGGGGAGTGAAACGCGAATATTTTTGTGCAGCTAGTCAAACTTTATATAGGAATCTGAATTAAGTCTGAGTATTTTTCCGAAGATGTACGGGACACGACTTGTCCTTCGCTGGAAACACACCTAAAGATCTTCACAGTTTGAGTAAAGTTGTTCCTCATGACGTGCGGAATTTTGTAGGTTAGCCATCTGTGATTCTGCTCTTTATGCCACTGCTCATGAGAAGACATTGTGAATTATCACCGCGACTGGATGGTTGCCTTTGTCGAGGAGCTTCTTTGTTTTCGTAAGGCAGTTATCTTTAGCCATTGACCATTGTAACCAGTGTTTACAGAATAACCAATATATTCGTTCAGAAGATTACTTTATAATCATTACTCAAACACCTATCTCTCTTTACCAAAGTCAGCATTGCCTTGATCTTGTTACACAGCTTCCTGACGAATTTCGTTGTGTGAACGCAGTTAGAAACTCTACTATGATCCGCCATGCTATTTACTACTTTCATATCTCCGTCGCAATTCTTCAGCTACCATCCCACGGCTTTCAAGATATCCAAGATATTTTTCTACTAATATTCCAGTCCGTTTGAGTCATCCACTAATAATACACAGAATCAGCTATCTATTCGATTTCTGGTTTTAAATACTTCAAATATATCTTGTATGAAACATCAACGTTTATCAAATTTCTTCCGAACGCCCTGTATCCAAATCTGTTATTAGCAATTGCGCAGGACATTTCGCAATGTTGGACACAGTCGGGAATGCGCGGTTTGTTGGGCCCAGCAAAATAATTGATTCAAACGTTACAGTGACGTGAAACACCGCTACATACCATCACTTAAGAATGCGACGCAGTTGAAATGTCGCAATAACATTCATGATCAGTTTGGCAGCAACAAATTCAATCGTGGTTCGGTGTCTGAGAGATCAAATTTACTTTGACAGCTTCTAATTGAATGTTATAGAACCGTCGGGATTTGAACTCGGCTTGTCGACTGCACAGTCCATATCTATAACCATTAACCCACCTTCATATCATCCTGTCTGCCATTTATAAAATGGTAATTCGAGAAAATAGAACAAAAGAAGAAAGTTGGTCGACGAAAAAAAAACAAGAAGGAAGAAAAATGAGAAAAAGATCTTGTCTGAATAACAAAAGGAAAACTAATAATGCTGGAACGCGAGACAAATAAAATCGAAAATGAAGATTGGTATTCAACGACTGGTTTCGGTTTGTCAGGTAGAAAAGGCAGAAGAGCGTAAAAGAGTCCGATGTACTGAAGTAAAGGTCACTACCCCTGTAGAGAGCAGAAGAGTAAAGCGGCGAGGAACGTGGCGAGACTCCACGAGGATCGACAAGATGTCAAAATGGCAATCACTTCTCTTACTTTATTTTTCGCTTCAGATTTTGTGATTAAAAGAACAAATGCAATGATAGATTCGTCTGGGTGGCTGACTGTATGTCTATATTCATCTACGTTGTAATTGACTGCCTTTATATAATACTTCATATGAGCATATAGACAGGTATAACAATACTTATGTTTCTCAAATTTGATAAGATTGCGTACGGCATGGCTTATATAAACATACTTATATATATATATATATATATATATACAAACATATCTAATATAAGTATTATAAATACCAGCATTTAATAAAACGTATTGATGATATAGACGTTGTATTCAGTAGAGTGTTCGGTTTGTTAAATGCATTTTAATAATCGTTGCATATATAGCTCTGCTCAAAAAGATATCAAGCCCTTAATTTATACAAGATCTTCCATCGCAGTTCGGAGTTTACCATTAATTTAGAAATCTACACCACTTGGATGAATATCTCTATTTTTATAAAGGTAAGTGTATATATATGTTTATATATTTGTATCTATAGTGTTTACCTCTAAAATCATCACCCGATCATTATGAAGTTTGAAACATCTACTCGGAGTAAGAGTGTGTAATATGAGCTATATATAGTTGAATTAAGTTTCATACAGAGAGACTAAAGAAGGGTTGGGAACACTTCGCTAAAAACAAGAAAGCTGGGATTTTGTTAAATGTTATCAATAGGTATTAGATGGCAATACTTTGTACAACCTTACAGGGGGTTATGAAGAATAATATGGATACATCGTTTTATTTCCAATCTAGTTTTCGAAATGATCGTACGCCATCATGGACTTGGTGTTCTAATTCTTGGAACTATAGTAATGTTTTAATTAATTAAATGTTATATATATATATATATATATATATATATATATATATATTTATATATGTATATAAATATATGTAGGTATTTGTATATATGTATATATTAATATATAGATAGATTGATAGATAGATATTTTCATATATATATATATATGTATTTATATATATATTTATATATATTTATATATGTACATATTTACATATATACATATGTCTATTTATATATGTATATATATATATTTATATATATATTTATGTATGTATGTATGTACATATATATCTATATGTATAGTTATATATGCATATATATATATATAAACATATGTATATATGTACATATATGTATATATATGTATATATATATATATATATTATTACATATATTTTTTAATATGTATATATATATATATATATATATATACATATATTCATGGGTTTCTATTTATATATACATATATATTTCTATATAAATATATATTTCTCTCTATATATATTTATATATATATATTTCTATATATGTATATTACTTTCTATATATATATTTATATACATATACATTTATGTATGTATATATATTTATATAATATTGATATATACATACATATATATGTGTATACTTTTATAATATTTATATATATATATATATTTATATATTTTTTCCTTTTTCAATTTCTATTATTTCATATATATATATATATATATATATATATATATATATATATATATATATATATATATATATATATATATATATATATGATAGTTCTCCCAAACAATGCAGACCTCTACTGTAGACGTAAGGGGCGAATAAGAATTAGGATGTAAGTTTGGGGGTCATTATAAATTGGGAGCTGTGCAGCGAAATGATTGTTTACATTATGTTTTTTATTTTGGCAGTGGGGCAAACAGAGAGCAAACAGGTAGCTCCAGAGGTCGACAGAACGAGGAAAAGAAGCTATTGGAGTAGAAGGCCTTTCGGCATGTGGGAACTGCCACATTAAATAGATTCGATTAAGCCGAATGTCTGATGAGTCTAGTGTGTTTACATCGAGGGGTGCACTAGCGCAGCAAGTTCATTGGAGCACAATATGTTGAAGTACTTGTAAAAGAAACATAAGGTTGCAACATTACGGCGATGGGACTTGGTGTATAATGAGGGACCTATTAATTTGGCAACTCTTTTTGGACCTTTCTAACATGGAGAGACTAGTAGATGATGCACTAGACCCGGCAGAAAATACTGCATGCATGGGCAGATGGCGGTTTTCTAGAGATATACGATGGGCGTTCAATAAGTAATGCCCATGACCCAGTTATCGTTGTCTGATCTAGATGAAATTTTGCATGTGTAATGATCTATATCTGTACCGGTTATGTTGCAATAAACAGCTCTGAAGTAATTGTAGTTTCTGATTTACAGGTGTTTTAACTGAGTAATGTGTGAAATGGAGCCAGTTGAGTGTCGCACAGTGATCCGGTTTTTGTATTTCAAAGGTCAAACACCAAAGGAGACTTTTGGTGAAATGAAATAAACTTATGGCGATGATGCCCCATCATATGAGATTGTAACACGCTGGCACCGTTAATTCAAATATGACAGTAAGTATGTGGAAACAGCTACCTGCCTTCGTCGTCCCACTTCTGCCATTGATGAGGCATCTGTACGTTAAGTTGAGGCTGCAATTCTGAAAGATCGACGCATTACTATTCGCCAAAATAGTCCAAGAGTTCAAGGTTAATACAGGGTATGTGGAAACTATTATTCATGAACATTTGCATATGTATAAGGTGTCTGCCTGACGGATTCTCAGGTTGCTCACACCTTTTGAGAAGCAAGACCGCGTCGAGTGCTCCAGGATGAATTTGGAGATGTACCAAGAAGATGAGTGAAAGTTTTTCAAATGAATGATTACACAGGATGAAACTTGGGCCAATCACTATAATCCAGAGACCAAAGCCCAGTCAATGCAGTGGAAACACTTGGACTCGCCACCTCCAAAGAAAGCAAGGGTGTAGCCCTCCGCTGGCATGGTCATGCCCACATTCTCTTCGGACCAGGACGGTGTAGTGATGACAGATTTCCTGGCAAAGGGTTCCACAATTATGAGAGCCTATTACGATTCACTTTTGATGAAATTAAGAGAAGCTATTAAAATCAAGAGGCGGGGTAAGTCCAGCAAAGTTATCCACCTCCTGCAGGACAACGCTCCGGTCCACAACTCGCATGTCGCAAGATCAGAAGCACGTGTGGCTATGAAATCCTCCCCCATCTCCCTTACTCTACTGACCTTGCACCTTATGACTTTCATCGGTTCCTAGCCATGAAGTTGTTTTTTTTTAAACGAAAGCGTTTCCCAGATGATGCAGCCTTGATTTCTGAAGTTACGACGTGGTTGGAGGACCAACCTGGGGTGTTCTACAAAAACGGTGTCCAGAGCTTCATCAAACGATGGGAGAAATGCATAACTCTGGGTGGTTCTTATGTAGAGAAAGACTAATAACTGTGTCAAGTTTCATTAATCTACTGTTATGGGAAATGGGTCAGGGGCATTACTTATTGAACGCTTCTCGAAGGATAATGCCAGGTTAAAGAAGTTTACTAGTATAGAAGGGGGGCGAACCTTTTATGCAGCAGCCTTGGCTATGTCTTCACTGTATTTGTCTCCATTCATTTTACATGTGAATGTTGGGCCGAGGAGTTTGAAAGTTGGACTCTCATGTAGGGTGTTAATTGCCATAACAGTCGGTGTTTGAAGAGGTTTTTTGTAGTTATTGAAGGAAAGAAGCTTTGTCTTTAGGCATAACAAGTAACACCCCATTTATGATCTCATCTAACTACAGACTGGAGGTCACTTTCTATGGATTCAGCCATAGCCTTGCGTATGTGCGCGCCCGTTTTGCCCACATGACGAGAGTACAGCGTGGTGTCGTCAGCAAATATACTCATCTCAGACTCAATGTCACCAGGAAGGTCGTTTATTAAAATCAGGAACAGTAGAGGTCCAAAGATGGGGTACGCCAGCATTTATATCATTTTGCTTGAATGAACGGCCATCGAGGACAACCTGCATTGGGTTTTTTTGGTTAGGAAGTATCTAATTGTATTAAATCGTCGTCCAATAATACCATATGAGTTATTTTTCATTAGAGGCCCTTCATGCCAGACCTTCTCAAAGGCTTTGGATATGTCAAGCGCTATCGCCCTTCTTCGCCTGCCTTATCAAGTGTATCACATATGCTTTCAGAAATGATCGTTCAGAAATCTGCAGTAGATCGTGCTTGCCTGAATCCATGCTGACAGTTACAAGTTTAGCATTAACGAGGTTCCGAACTATCGCTAAATTGTTTAAGAATTCAAAGCGTATAGTAAAGCTCGGGAGTAGACTGATGGAGCATTAATTCTTGCGGATCCGTTCTATACCAATAAGTCTTGAAGACTGGTACCACAGAGGCAATTTACTAGCTATGAGTGAATCAAGATTTTGCGAGACATTTATTGTAGAGTTTGGAGAGGATAAGGGCTAGTTAAGCAGGGCATTTTCTTTAGTACTATTACTGGGATAAGATCAGGCTCACACGCTTTAGAGGTGGCAATATATTTATGATGCCCTTGACCTGAGATTGAGTAGTGACCAGGTGTTGAATGGGAATTTTGAAAAGGGGTGGTTTGCTGAGTCCAAATTTGAGTTTGAGGCGAAACGCTGGCAAGTAGTTTAGCCTTATAAGTTTCCATGGAAGCAACGTCATTTTCGTCTGATATCGAGGTAATTGTTGATTGTCAATTGTTCACCAAACTATTGTAGACTTTCCAGAAATCACGAGTACTTAGTTTTTGTGACTGACTGCGTTTTCTTGTTATCTCTGCATACCTACTCTTTGCTTAACCTATCACTACTTTACAAGTGATTCTTGACTCAATAAATGTCCGAGAATGGGGCGATCACACGTTGCTATTAGTAGATGAGGCTGGCAAACTGACCCAATCCTCTGGGAATGTGGAGAGGAGGACTTACACTGACTTGTCTGACCAGTGAAGCTTGAAACATTTTGCAAAGTAGAACAATTATGTGAAGGACTGTGTAAAAAAAGAGGGGAACTGTTGTTTTACCCCATGCTTCAAGGACATGCAAAGAAGGAATGCACGAAGACTTAATTTTGTGCATATTTTAACATCATCTGAAATGCTGAGAATCCAATATTTGACATTCTTACATTCTTGTTTTCTATTATAATGTCCAGTCGCTTGCTTAAATCAGTTTTTCTTTCCACGTTCAAAAGAATGTAATTCCTTTCGTTGTTTATCAATACTAGCTCTGCTCTTTGATTATAACATGTTAAAAGTGCGGTCGTTTGTACTGTTCCCTATGAACTACTTTCCCATCCCAGTCATATCTATTTCATATTATTTTTCAGTTAGCTTAATACCTTTACTTATCATGTATTTTAACGTTTCACATTTTTGACCGTAAAATCTACATCTGCTATTTTCCTGGGTATTGTTTAGCTTGCTATTTTTATAGTTTCTTTTGATTCGCTTGGTAAAAATGATTCTGTTTCTCATTTCAAGTGTATTTTTCGTAGACATGCCCATGTTTTCGCGTATGTAATTTAATTGCTACGTCTTATAAATAGTTCATGCAATTGGTTCTCTTCCAATTTTCGTTTCACGTTTCGCTGCTTCCAGTCTTGTTCACCTTGGTGCATTTTCGCGAGGTTAACCAGCCTTTCTGTATTTTGCGTTATGTATTTCTCTAATAATGTTATGTCATTGTCTACGTAATCTTCAATACATTAGACCTCTTCCTCGTTCTTTCTTTTTATTACACTGAGTCAGTCATTATAATTCGTCAGATGTATTGTGCATATTCATAGATAGTCTGGTTCGTTGATCTAGATTCCCCATTTCATCTTTTGTCTAGTATATGAAGGCTTCACATAATCTTTCTAGCGATACTGTCCAAGTGTTTATACAATTTATTCGATTACTACTACATAATTTAGTTTGAAGAAGCTTTTTGTTTTCCTTTTTTACCACCTCTTTCACCCTTGCTTATTTGATGACGCCCGCTTTGAGAATGCGGGATTATCAATAGTAATTGCGTTCACCAAGTGTCTTTATGAATTATCGATTGAAGAGCTCAGTGCCTTCCCTTGTTTCCAGTTTTCTTTTCTTCGTATAAAGTAGTTTAAATACTTACTATTCGAATTCTATACCCATATCCTGACTGAAGGTCCCGATTGTTTTTATCGGTGTTATTAACTCATTCAGTGTGTTTGTGTTCGGAAATTTCAGATCATTAATATACATTTATTTTTTCCTTTGTATTTGTGAATTAGTACCGTCCATTGTATTTCATAAGTATGTTAAGTTAGTGGCATCATAATTATGGCAAAATAAACAGTACCCTTAGATAGTGCATTAATGTAGTTTTATCTTTGCCAAGTAATGCCCTTCAGCTGTCAGTTCCAGTATCTATGTTTCAATTGTTGTTTCTATAAGGATAATAATTGTGTACATCTTTTAGCATTCAAGTATCCAGGTTTTTGGGGTTGTGTCGTATGCTTTCTTGTCGATTCATGCTAAGGCCTATTTCATCGATTTCATTTAATTCAGTATCTTCTAATCGATATATAGCAGGTTATTTGTCCGTTTTCTCACCTTCCGGCATCCTTTCAGTTCCGAAAGAAGTCCACAGCTATTAAGTAAGTTGTAGATCACGTCGCTAAGTTATTCTGTTAGACAGTCAATCAATCTGTAATTGTTTGAGATATTTCCTTTCTCGCTGTACTTCTTAACTCTTTAGTCAATAAAATATGTGCACCTCTTTAAAAGTTCTGCTCGTCTTTTTTTCCGTAGAGTGGTGCATGTTTTAACCAGAATGTCTTCCACTGTAGCCAGGTAATTTGCAGTTTGACATTTTTATGAAACTCGGCTTGAGGGTTTTTATGTTCATTTGAGCTGCGGTTTCTTTTACACTTTCCTGAAGACATTTCTTTAAAATTCTCAGTTATTCCGCATTTCTGTTGTGGTCTTGTCCCTATTCATGTGCCTACTCACGGAAGCAGAGTTTGACACTTGTCGGTTTTAATGTGGGGAAAATCAAGCTCCTGCAAAAGGTTGATTTTGATTGGGAAACAAATTACAGTTGCCGCGGTCTAAAAATATTTTTTTTTTACTGACCGAGTACAGAACAGATGAAGTGTTGCATCAGAACGGCTACTACACTGTTCTCTTAGCTAAAACCAGGGGATGTGTTGTATTGTAGTTTTCCCCATATATTGTTCCATAAGTGTCTATATTTTGCCGGATCAGATTGCTCAGTTATTGTTCTTTCCTTCGTTGACGTTTCAGGAAAATGGACTTTCGTGATTTACAAATGCTCTGTTTTGTATGTAATGTTGAGATTATTATTTACACTCAGATTTCTCACGAAAGCTAGTATCTGTGATTACTCACTGGCAGTAGCAAGTGGTGTTCCCTGAAGTCTAAGTGACAACAAGTATCCTAAGATTTCCAACATTATACACCTCTATTTGCATATCACTTCCTCGCTAGTAACGATCGTTGGTCTTCTCTGGAAATTCAGTGGCAATAAGTTTCCGCAAGGTTCCAGTACTCTGCGCACACTCCCAGTGGAAGTCTAGTTATAACTGTCTTTCTCTGTGCCTATTTTGTTAATCCTCTTTGACCTTTCAGGACAAATTTTGTGTGGTGCTAACTGAGACTGGTGTCATCATATGCATCTTTGTATGTGTGAATGGGTGAGTTTATTAAATTTTCGATAGATTTTATATTATTATTATTTTTATTATTATTATTATTATTATTATTATTATTATTATTACTAGCAAATATATGCTCCCTCCGGTCGCATATTTTTGCTAGGCTACCGCGTCAGAAATGAACGCTAACACGTAAACCAATGGAGCGCCAGTCATATTTCTTGGGTGGTTAGACATTGATTTTCTTTGTTTCCGACAAAGAATATCTTTAATTGAAAATTAAGAGAAAAAAATTCGACCCTAACCCGATTTTTGTTTTACCCTCCTCCATAAATAGAAATATTTTTAGTTTAAAAAGAAAGAATAACAAATTTTTATTTTACCCTCCCTTATACATAGAAATATTTTTAGTTAAGAAAAGAAAAAAAAAATTTTGACCGCCCCACTAATTTTTTTTGTATCCTCTCCCATACATATAAATATTTTTAATTAAAAAGAAAAAAGAAGAAAAACCTAACCCTAACTCTAAACCGTAATTCTAACTTGCACTTTGAGCTTGACCCTAACCCTAACGACGAGGTCAAAGTTAGCGCGGTTCCTAAAGTGAAAAAGCACCAAATAATCAAATACAGTGAACACGATTAGTTATGTAAATGCTCTCGGAAAGAAAGCTCATCTAAATTAAATTCATTAGAGTGTG
This sequence comes from Sepiola atlantica, assembly GCA_963556195.1. Taxonomy (NCBI): domain Eukaryota; kingdom Metazoa; phylum Mollusca; class Cephalopoda; order Sepiida; family Sepiolidae; genus Sepiola; species Sepiola atlantica. The sequence continues at coordinate 188,058,746 of OY744521.1, read as the reverse complement.
TGTGCGTGTGTGTTTGTTTAATGACCTTTTTTAAATTAAACAATTTGATTCTAAAATCAGTTGTATAGTTTTCCAGTACAATGTGTTAGTTTTTTTGTTGACAGAAAGAAAAAATCCCATCTTTCATTTTAATGAATAAAACATGGAATAATAAAAACAGTTTTTAAATAAAAGCTTAACAGCGTATATGGTGAAATCGAAATCATAAATTCAGTTGAGGTCGTGAATAAATGATAATATTGCATGTTTTTCGAATCGGAAGAAATAGTGCATCTATAATGAAAGTATTAAAAAATCAAATACAGTAATCACGAATAGTTTTTTAATTCCTGAAATGAAAAAGTTTACCTAAACTAAATTCGTTATAATGTGCGTTTGCGTGTTTTTAAATAGTAATTTTTAAATCAATTATTATTTTAATTAAACAATTTGATTCGGTGAATATGTGTTTTAAAACATAATGGCTAATAAGATTAAGAAAATAAACAAACTCAGAACGTTTAAAAATACCTTCTGTTAATATTAATCATGTTCAATAGTTTATTAGCTCCATCATATGTATTACTTTCTCATACACCCTGGTAATCAATACGAAATACATCATACAACACACCCACTGGATATAAACACATAGAAGTTTTAAATAATGAAGGGCCCAAAATCGACTACTTAAAATGCATTACTTGCTTGCTAAAATGTTAACAGCTAAACTCTTGGATATTTGGTTTCACAACGTTCTAGCGAGCAGAAAAAAGAAGTGAGGAATTGGATTGACTTTCGAGCTGAAAGCATTGTTTAATCGACGAGGGTAAAGTGTTTTCATTCTGACATAGCTGATGGAATGAGAATAATCTTACCCCATAGATTAAATAAAGCGTTCAGTTGGAAATTCCATACAGTTTACCGAGTTCAACATAAAGTTCGATTAGAAGGTTCTCTAGTTCAAAGTAATGCATACGAAGAAGGTTGGAGATTACATCAGCCGAAACTTTGTGAATATAACAACTAAGATAAGATAATAACACAAATAATGCAAATTATAAATACTCTTCCAAAAAAAGTATAAACTGATGTAATATATGAAATCCATACAAACTGATACAAATGATCATAGTTTCAGAATATAGTTTTTTTTTACTATTAACAACAGAAATTTACTGACATTTTCTGTGTTAAGAAACATTTTTTTTCTCATTTGAATTAAGCGTTAAGCAAAATGTTCGGCTCAGCGAAACATTCTTTTCCCGAGAATATATAGTTGTGTATTTTGCTGTGTTCCAACTATGACATATTTTCGTGTTTTTTTTTCTTTACTGTTTTCTTTGGGAATAAGTAGTAAATCATTTTCTTTATCCAAGTTTAATTTAAGATTAGTAACGTTGTTCTTCATTTTTTGTCATGGACGCCGTCACTAGAGATCTGCACCGGCCTGTGTTCTTGACACTCTAGTACACGGATGATGATGTCCTGCTCGCCTTCGTGAGTAAATCTTACCTGCAACAAGTCCAGTCCTGGAAGGACAGACAGACGCAGTTTTGTCTTCACGCTTAGTTTTTTATGTTTACTTTCGGTTTTACACAACCGTGAGTACTTGTGTTTGTGTCAATTTACGTCGTAGGCCGTGATCGTCCGCTCGTTGACTTCATTCGAATTCGGTGCTTGATTAAAACACTGGTCGTAGTGATCTCGGTCAATTCTGTAACAAAAGCATTTTCATTTAAAACAAAATCATAATTGAAGTTTAAAACAAGTGAGGATGCTTTATTTGAAGAAATTTAAATGATAGTTGGGTTTTTAATCAAACTATAAACATTAAAGCAAATCGAACATCTCTTCCAAACTACACCAACAAAAATAAGAACTCCAATAGTAATATTACCAACAGTAATGAGAACTCATTTTGTCTGTTTTGCTCGAATATATATATATATATATATATATATATATATATATATATATATATATATATATATATCCTGTCATTCGAGGTAGGTCACACAGAAAGCCAACTTATCTGTTGTCTGATCACCTGACATGAAACTGGTCATGAAGACAATGAACCGAAGTAGTCATAATACCTGGTTTTTTTTGTTTTTTTTAACATGGTTCACCCCAAACAAGGCAGGCCGCCACTGTAGTCGTAAGGGGCTACTGAGAAAAAGAAAAGGGGAGAAGGTTTGGGGTCAACCTAAATTGGGATCTGCGCAGCGAGATGTTTGTTTACATTAGTTTTAAATTTATGCATGTCAGTACTGTCGGGGAAACAGAGGACATGAAGGGAGTTCCAGAGACCAGCAACGCGAGGAAAGATGTTATTTGAGTATAAGGTTCTCCGGCATCTGGGGACCTCCACAGTGAATAAATGAGATTTAGTTGATTGTCGAGTTAGTCTAGTAAATTTACGTCGAGGGGGCACAAGAGTAGCCAATTCATCGGAGCATAATCCATTGAAGTATTTGTAAAACAAACATAAGGATGCTACATTGCGGCGATGGGACAGGGACTGGAGCTTGGTTGACAGTGAGGGACCTATTAGGTTTGCGACTCTTTTTGGGACCTTGTCAAGGAGGGAGAGACTAGTAGATGATGCACCAGCCCAGATGTGACAACAATACTCCATGCATGGGCGGATGGTGGCTTTGTAGAGATACAGGATAATGTCAGGTGTGAGGAGTTTACTAGCACGGTAGCGGGAGCCAACCTTCTTTGCGGCAGCCTTGGCAATGTCTTCAATGTATTTGTTCCAATTCATGTTACCTGTGAAGGTTAGGCCGAGGAGTTTGAATGATGAACTCTCAGGTAGGGTGTTATTTGCCAAGGCAATCGGTGGTTGGTGAGGCTTCTTGTAGTTGTTGAAGGAAAGGAGCTTTGTCTTAGCGGCATTAAAAGTTACCAACCATTTATGACCCCAATCCACTACAGCCTGGAGGTCATTTTCTAAAGATTCAGTCATTGCCTCGGATATGATCGTGTCTGTCTTGCCAACATGGCGAGAGTAAAGGCTGGTGTCGTCAGCAAATAAACCCATCTCCGACTCTATATCATCAGGGAGATCATTTATATAGATGAGGAACAACAAAGGTCCAAGGATAGATCCCAGGGGTACACCAGCATTTATGTCATGTTGCTTAGATGAACGGCCATCGAGGACAACCTGGATTTTTCTTTTGTTTAGGAAGGATTGGCTTCCTCTCTGAGCATGCAACCTCGGCTTTAAGAAGCAATTACGTTCCTCAAAACGTCCCCACATTTTCTGGGTAGTCACATCAAATTTAGGTAATTTTCTCATCACAGATCTGTGTTTTGCATGCATTCCACCTTTACTAAGAATGCATCAATGTGTATGTTAACAACCTTTCTTCATAAGATTGTTGGGAGACACTCAAGTCATTCGGTTTGTAGACCAAAGTCTCTCTATGTTTTCTGTTTATTCGTGATATATTATTATTTTTTAATATTTTTACTTATATATATATATATATATATATATATATATATATAATGCAACTCTGAGTTTATAGTTTTTACTTAATAATAAGTTCTATTTTTAATTAATAATTGTGTCTTTTGGACATTATTTCCCTTTCATTATTCAATTTAAATTATTGCCAATTAAATATGATATTAAGTGCGTGTTGTGGGTTTATCTTGAAGTTTGTGTGGTTGTATACTTGCATATGGGATCTTTATTCCCAATTCTCTAATCTAACAGGGGTTCACATTGCAAATGAGAGGCTTATTTAAATGTCAATATTTAGATATGAATTCGTATTTTTTATTGACCGTTTCAATTTTTGCTTCTGGGACAATCCACAATTTTTGCTATATATTTTGTAAGATTGTACTACATTGATGATCTTCTATTTAGTGAGAATGTAGATATTTAGGTTGTTCTGTTCCCATATATACTTAACATTTCCTAGGGCCATACTATTGTACGTGTACTTTGCGTTGAATGTGATTTCGGTAGTACAGGTTCAGGTTTTCTTTATTATTGGTGTTGTTGCGCGTGATTGCTTTATATACAATATTAGCTATCGAACACTTATTAATCAGAAGGCAATTGGTCTTGTTTCTGCATTACTATTCTTATATTTGTTGTGATATTCACAATGATTCGGCTGGCGTAACCTCTGACCTTCATCGTGCATTTGTTTACGCTGGTATATCTTTCTCATTCTGTCAGTCATGACCTGGTATCATGTCAACTTATGTCATTCTTAGTATCATCGCCTGTGGTAAAAAAATGAACTTCCTATATCCAGAAGATTTTCACATAACTGCTTGCATATCCAACGGTTTTAGGAGATTTTTCCATGTGAATATTTGTAATATTAATTCGAGGTGCCTTAAAGATAATCCTGTCTAGGTATTCGTACTTATTGCTATATAATTACTATAAGATAATTCTCGAGTTCGAAAAGATGCACCAGGAGAAGGTTACGTTGTTGGGAAACGTTGGAATATAAGGACAAAGATGAGAACAGTAATCCTAATAAGATAAATTATCAAATTCTCGTCAGCAAGTTCTGAAAGATTTATTAATTTAGCTTTGAATCTAAAAACCTAACCGATTATATTTCTTTTTTAATTACGGAAAGCAATCAACGTCTTAATAAAAAGAAAATTAAATTGATTAAATTAATTATGTTTTCCGAGAATAACAGTGATGAAAGTGGATCTAAAGTATACTTAATTTATATTTCAATTTCGGAAATAATAATAACTTTAGATTCAAAATCTTTAGCGTAATTGCACTATTTTTATTACACATTTATAGGGCGATCATTTCTATAAAAGTTACATTCATTAGTTAAAAGAAAACGAATTAGTAGTGAGGCGTGTAATAAAACCAAGGACTCTGATTGGCAGAAAGTTAGAGTCGGTACATATTAATTTTCAAAACGATCCTCGAATGTAAATTCTTGTATTTGGAATGGAACACAAACGTTTCTGTGTAACTTACTTATCATACATATATTTTTATGTCAGAAAAATTAATATATTCACAGTGCTTTTTTAGATATATCTACACGATACAATATAAGAACATATTTATAAGGAAACTATATTTGTGGCTGTGTTTTTGTGGCGTAATCTAAATGAATAAATTAGATTTTTTTAATTATTTATCACTCCTATTTTACCATCAAAACGGCTTATTATTATTATTATTATTATTATTATTATTATTATTATTATTATTATTATTATTATTATTATTTAAATGAATAATAAAACACAGTCGTTTAAAATATTGTATATATAGTAGAGAGGAAAGACCCTAAGACATTTGAGTGCCTAAATTGTGTAACTATTTTTAAACTGTTTATACTAAATTGATATTTGCTGTTATTCATTTTTTATTTTATTGCCCTATTTTCATATATATATATATATATATATATATATATATATATATATATAAGTACTGTGTGGTAGGGCAGGAAAAACCAGCAGAGTGCTCGATTAATTAAGAAATCCGAGATTTCGGAGGATTAAGAGCGTAAATATTTATTTATAAAATACAGAAATTCAATGTAACATCAGTACCGTCGGTTTCAAAGCGGGAGGTTGATCCCGATTATCGTCAGCTGATAAACATATTCAGGAATGGTGGGACTTATTCGGTCACGTCTGAGATCACGTAGGACGTGATCTGTGTAAAATGGGGGGGGGGTTACATATGTGTGAATGAGGGGTTAAATTTAGATTCTAATATTTAAATTGTTAATGTATATAGAATTGTTATTAATTAAAATAAAGCAGAAGAAAAAGTTTTTTTTGTAATATATATAAAAAGTGTAAGAAATTCTGTAGGGTAGGGGTCGGGGTTTGGGGGCCAGGAAGTATAGGGGAAAGACGAAGTAGAGATGCAGGGTAAGACATCGAGGGGAGGGGGGAGAGAAGAGAGGGTCTAGGTGTGGTGAACATTGATAGCCGTTGGTTCTAAGGTTCGGCACCGCCGCTAGCTTTTTGACCCCATATCGTAGCATAAAGTGTAAGAGTGGGGAAGAAGGGAATAATATTACTGTTAATAATAATAGTCAAAATAATAATAATGGTGGTGGCCCGGCGAATTTAAAAGATAAAAAGATAAAAATAAAAATAAAACTAAACAAATAAATAAAAAAATAATAATAAGGATAAAAAAATATTAAAAACCCCGCGTGGCAGGGAAAAATACTGTAGGCATAGACGTGTTATTAAAATAGCACTGGCTATTTGGTGTAACGGTTTCCGGGTGTCAAGCGGGTCCTAAAGTGTGATACTGAGTGAAGTGTGGAGAGGTATAAGGGAATGGATTTGGGGAGCTTGAAAATTTTAAAGGTTAGGTGACTTAAAGCGGAGGTTATGGAAAGTAGAGGATATGGAAGTACTATAGCAAAATTATAGAACGATAAATGAGTCTCGGATCTAACTGACCGATTCACTATCAACAGGTTCGGCTGTTGACGGCCCGAAAGGGCCTGCTACGAATCTGTTGATAGTGGATCGGGCTCTAAGGGTGTATTAAAAAGATCAAATATTTAAGGGGTCCGGCACGGGAGAAGTCTAATGGAAATTGGATGTCTGTCTGACGGCTGTCTATGGCATTATCTAAAGTTGGTGTTTACAAAGGGGTGATTTTTACAAAACAGGTAGTTCTTCGTCGTCGAGGGGGGAGATAATTAATCGATGAAGGTAGGTGTCTGATTCTAATAATTGGGGTTGCTTGGGGTGGGTGGATAACTTAATAAGAATTATAAAAAAATATTTAAGAAAATAAAAAAATAAATATATAGAAAAATATAATAAAATAAAATAAAACAATAATAAAAAAACCATAATAAAAAAACACCAATAAAAAATAAAAAATAAAAAATAAGAAATAAAAAATAAGAAGAAATAAAATATAAATAAAAAATGTTAAAAATATATAAAAAGGGTATTAAGAAAATAAAATTTAAAAATTTAAAAAATTAAAATTAAAAAAATTAAAATTAAAAAAATTTAAAAAATAAGAGATATAAAAAAAATAGGGAATTACGTTTATATCTAGGGTTAGGTGAGGGGGTAAGGGTCATATGGGGTTGAGAAATAAAGTGGTTGGTCAAGGCAGGGTGTGCGAGATGGGTTTGTCTTAGTCATTACAAAAAAACTTTTTCTTCTGCTTTATTTTAATTAATAACAATTCTATATACATTAACAATTTAAATATTAGAATCTAAATTTAACCCCTCATTCACACATATGTAACCCCCCTCCATTTTACACAGATCACGTCCTACGTGATCTCAGACGTGACCGAATAAGTCCCACCATTCCTGAATATGTTTATCAGCTGACGATAATCGGGATCAACCTCCCGCTTTGAAACCGACGGTACTGATGTTACATTGAATTTCTGTATTTTATAAATAAATATATATATATATATATATATATATATATATATATATATATATATATATATATATACACAGAGTTCTTTTCGATATTAACAGTAATTAAAGTCATTTAATAAAATGGCTTAGATTAATAATTTTTTACTAAATATGTGTTCGTTTATCCTATAGATGGGTCATTTAAAATAAACTAAAATCTCTGGCTCGATAATAAATATATACCGACGAGGCATAAGCAAGAAGATCTCATACAAATGAGAGAGCATGACTGCTTGTCTGCTCCCTTCCTATCTTATTTTTCTCTCTCTCCCTATCTCTCCTCTCTAACGCTAAAATTCACACGCAAACCATTGCTCAGGCGAATTGACTTTTTCTTTCTTTTCTTGACGATCTTATTTAAAAGATTAATGAATTTGTTACAACATTTTAAAAAATGATCATATTTACATATTTATATGAATACATGTTAATGCTTATTTATTTATATGAATAAAAGCGAAAAGCTTATCTCGTGTTTACAAGAAATAAATGAAGGAATATGTATTGTTTAACATTCGGTTTCAAGTATTTCAAGTGGCGAACGTCGAGAAACAAGCTAGTTTAAAAATACATAAAATTAATTTAACGATACAGGTGTTATTTCCATTATTTACACGTTTCATGATTGCGTATTTGAGCTTTTATCCAGAGTACATATGTAAAAAAAATATTTACTGCTGCATTGAACATACGTCTGTTTCTGATTACTATCTTCCTGTGTTTTTTTTAGATGTTAAACCAATGGAATACATGTTACTATTAAGTTGATGTGCCTACTTAGCCCTGTTCGAGAATACATTAACATTCAGCCCTGTTTCGCTTTTTTGTGTCGTTTTCTTTTTAGCAAATTATGAATTCTTAACAGAATTTAAAAATTTAAATTTCATTATGGCTGGATCGTTTGGTCATTAAATTATTAACTGAATCAAATGTTTATAAATCTATAACTGATTCTGTTAAAGTAAATCTTGTTTAGTAAGTAAAACTAAATCATCCAGTGTAAACAAATTTCCAAAACTTTCAATTTGTCGTATACACGAGGATTTCCTAAGAGTTTTTAAGCCAGAAATGACTTTCTATTCGATAGTTTAAATTATTCCGAATTCCTTTCTAATTCTAAAGATTCAACAAAATATAAAATGGATGACTTATTTGAGAAAAACGGAAATGATGTTTGATGTAGTTAATCTCATAATTTAATCATTTAAAAAATCAATTTTATTTTAGTCTATAGTATTTTTGATTTCCATTTATAATCGATTACTGTAAATAATGTGTAAGCCACGTAGATGCGAGAAACACACACAGACACATGAGAAGTGGTCATATTTATTTTATTAACTAGAAAAAAATAAGGGACCATGCACTATTTCACTAACGAACCAGACACGCTAGTATATACACATGCATCTTCACGCTTAGTATCTATAAGTAACGAACATATATTTGGAGGACAGTCTCATATCAACAGGGCATATACTACACTGCCCCTAAAAGAAGAGAGTAATGCCTGGGAGGGTGGTATCATAACAACATAGCAGATATTAATACAACCTTCTGATTTAGTATTGAAAGATAGTACATTAGTATTAAATAGTATAGTAAAATGTATTGATCATTACCAGATAGTAATAGTATGGTTTCGGCTTCAGACAAACAGATAATAAATGCTTATTTTTAATGGTTGTAATAGTATAGTTTCGGCTTCAGAAAGACATATACTTAATATCCATTATTAATAGAAGTATAGTTTCGCCTTCAGAAAGACAAATACTCAATCTCCAATTAGAATAGAAATAATAACAGTGTTTCTCCGTCAGACAGATAGATACTCAATCTAGATAATTAATAAAATCTTAAGTTTTAAGATAGACGGATACCAAATCTCTATTAGTAATGGATATAGACACGAAATATATCTGCGAAAACGCATAACTTTATCGGCGGACTAAGTACACTGATGACTAAAATATTAGTTTGACAAAGTCGTGGAGACTGTTTTGTTATGTTTTCTCATTCGCGTTTTCAGCGCCTCATGCTTTGAATCGTCTTTAAGAATGTGTCATATTCCTTACACGTCAACAGCGCCTTTTTTGTCGTCAAAACCAGTGCTAACCACGTCGACAAACAACACTGCCACTAGTTGCACTGCCCTTATGTCTAATCGTGCCCGGGCTGGCGTACGTGTGACTCAGACGCCGCATTTAATAAAACAAAACAAAAAGCTAGAAGGCCACAATGCAGTACCACTAATGGTTACTATGTAGCAAGATGGCGTCAACTTCCGACTACTCGCTGTAAAAATCACTCTTTCATTCGAACCAGACTGATAGGCAACAGCGACCCCTTATCGACTGCTGTCACTAAACGAAGTTCCCTCACTTTTACCCCCAGATTGGTGATTACTCATTCTCGATGATCACCCGCCATTGTATTCGCTTTTCCGTTTTTTTGTTTTGTTTTGTTTGTTTTGTTCTCCAACTTTTCTTATATTAGGTGTGTTTGCTGGTTTGTTTTGTTTCAGTTTGTTTTTCCCAACGCCTATCGTCCTCGGCGTCGATAGGCGTTTCTTGTTTTGTTTTTTATTATTATTTTTCAACTCGATCGTTGCGTTTTTTGTGCATGCGCTCTCAAACATAGTAGGGGTTATTTCTCCCCCCCTCTCTCTCTCTCTTTCTCGTTCAATCAGGCGTTTATGTGACCTCCATTACCCTCTATCTCTTCAAGCTTTCATACTTCTTCTTATTTATCTTGTTGTTCTGACTGTTCTTCGACGTTTCTTTTTCTTCTTTTCTAATTCGTGTTCTCATTATTTATCATAATGTTTTTCATCTCGTTCACCATTTGGTTCTCTTCTTTCTGGTTGTTATTATTACATTTGCACTTCTTCTTCTTCTTCTTCTTCTTCTTCTTCTTCTTTTTATAAATCGGGGGACTTATGTTTTGAAACATGTCCGTCCGTCCGGATTTTTCTCCGCAACCATCCATTGAATTTCTCTGAAATTTTGCATGAAGTTGTAACTTTGGTCAGGTTAGAAAGTGACATTCTCTAGGGGGTCAAAAGGCCCCGAAATGGCAAAAAATGACATTTTTTGCCCCATAACTTTTCATCCATCCATCCATTCAATTTCTCTGAAACTTTGCCAAAATGTGGAGGCAATTGTTCTTAATAGAAAATAAGTATCGCTGACCTTGGAAAACATCTGGTTCGCGCCCCCAAGGGGTCAAAAGCCCCCAAAATGGCAAAAAATGACCTTTTTCTTCCATAACGTTTGATCCATCCATTCAATTTTTCTGAAACTTGGCCAAAATGTAGAGGCAATTGTTCTGGATATAAAATGAGCACCCTCGACCTCAGAAAAATTCAGGTTCGCGCCCTCAGGGGTCAAAGGGGGGGGGTCAAAAATGCTCCAAATTGCCCAAATTTATTGCATTTTACACTCGCCATATCGAGTCACATACAAAGGGGGACCACGCACGCGCGGCTTGTTATTATTATTATTATTATTATTATTATTATTATTATTATTATTATTATTACTACTACTACGACGACTATTACTACTACTACTGTTACTAGAACTAAAAAGTTCGACCCGAGCTAGCATATTTTTGCTAGTGTATATAATGTCAGTTTTTACAATTTCTTGTTGGCGTACACGACTCCTCACACTGGATGAGGTAATGCCTCGGAGAATAGTTTCACAACGAAAAGGCATATACACTACTCCAAAACACGAGTTAAACAGATACCATACTAGTCTGAAATAATATAGTCAACATAATGTAACATTAAAAGATAGTAAAATACTACAATTTAATACGAGTAATAGTTTAGTTCCGACTCCAGAAAGACAGATACCTAATCTCTATTAGTAATAAGTTATTAGTATAATTTTTATTATCATTAATTTTATTATTATTATTTATTTATTAATTTTATCTTATTCGGAGTTCTCTCATGAGTCATTATCAGTAATCGCTTACCGAAGAAAACAAACAGGTGTTTTTTTCTCTCTGACGTTCGAGTGACAACAACTCCTCTAAGATTTCCAATGGTCTCCGTTTTTTCTCGATTATTGTCCGCATATACTTTGCGTTCTCGCAACAGCCGTTTGACATTGAGTTCCCCTTGGTAACGGCTTTTGTTTTCTTCTGGAATTTGAGTGGCAATAAGCCTCCTCGGTGTTCCAGCACTCTCCGTGGCCTTCCAGTGAAGGTATGGATGCTGCTCTCCTTCCTTGTTGTTTTCACCCTTCATGACCATTTTTTATGGTACCAACCTATGTTGGCGTCACTGCATTTATTCATTGTATTTCATTTTTGGAGTAGAGGAGTTTGGATCATGGGGTTTTCTTACATATCTCCCATGACGCTGCTTGTACACACACCATGCGTAATCGATTTTCAACATAGCGAACTGAACCCTGTCGTAAAAATTAGACACGGGCTCTTTAGAATGTTTTTGTAGTTTTAATATTTTTTTATTAATTCAATGAGAAAACTTTTCACACTTTGGTTTTTAAAAAATCTACCGCAAATATTAAGATCGGTGTTAACATGGGTGATTGATTTACGATAAACGTACATAGCGAACTGAAATTAAAATCGTAATTTTCGAAAAAATTGTAATCTGAAATAGTGATGTGTAAGATATGATAATCCCAATAATTTCTTCTAAATCTTTTTTCAATGAAAATATATTTAGACGTTGCGTTTCATGATTGTACTTTTTTTTCTTCTCTAAATCCGTTCTTTAAATCAACTTATCTTCAATGATTCAACCTTTCCTTATAATTGATCATTTTGTTAAACGTCGTCCATAATTTACTATTCTTTTTCATCTTTTTCACCTTTCCTCTCCTTGTTCTAAATACTCTTTTTTGTTCAATTTGAATCGTTTTGCTTATCATCCCTGCTTCAAATATTTAGTTTGATTCTTTCGTTCTAAATACTCCAGTTTATTCTTACTCACTAAAATATTCGGTGTCTCCTGTGAAACCTTTGGATGTACCTCGGAAACGAGTTCTGCTGTACTTCAGAAATAAAGGAAAAAATAGCAGAAAGTGTTTCATCAAAGAGAAGTACAAAGTAAATTAATTAGGAAAATAAAACAAACAAACTGAGAAACATAAAGATGACACAAATATAAAATCCTAATAAACAATTATTGAACACAAATTTCAATAAATATTTTTTTTAAACAGAAACCACCACTTCATCAAGGCTGAGGCCACCCGTGGACAAGTGTTAATGTGATTTCTATGTTATCCCCCCTCCAGGAGATTAGACACTAGTGTCATGTGGGTGTGATGGAAGCGTTTTCAGTGGAATGATTTGGATTTGAACCTGGCACACCCAGGTTCTAAGTCCGCGTCGATACCAACTAAGCCACTGTGCCATCCCCAAATAAATTTCAAGTCTGAAATTTGCATAAAGTGCTGAGTGCATAGAAAATTTTAATATAAACCACAGAATAATTGTACTAACTTCCCTTGTACAGACAATAAGATCAAACGGTCATCGTGGTTTCTCTTCTTTTCTAAGGCTATATCACTAACAACATGTCTCGATTTTTATTATTTTTAAGAAGATGATAAATATTTCTTTCATTTTATAAACGCCTACCTCTTATTTCTAAGCTCAGCAGAATACCGTAAATTCTTTCTTTTTCTCTTACTAATTCAATTTATGTTGAATAAAAGAAGGACAATAAGAATGTAATGAAAAAAGCATAAACTGCGCAGAAATGAAAAGAAAAAAGATTTTTAAATGAAAAAAGAAGAATATAAATATAATCGATTATTTATTGAAATAAACAAAGTAATGACATGAAATAAAATGAATTCCTTAAAATCCTATTTTTAAAAAAATAATTTAATTACCAAATGAAATATACCATGGCAATATCGCTTTTTTGTGTAGCAATATACCCAATGTGTAAAGCTTAGAAGAAGACGGACATTTTTCTTTTAGAATCTTTGCAGCCTAAAGATATATTCCTTTTCTTAAAGTCTATCTTGACCATACTTGTTATAACGGTTGTCTTGACAAAGTTTTCTTTTCAAAGAGTTTTTCTGTTTTTTCTTTGGTGGAAAGAATTAGCTCCCACTTAACGCTTCAAAAATCGGCTGTCGGACGCGTCGGTCTGTTCTTTACTATACGCTTGACGATGATCACGCTCAAAATAATATGTGCAATTAATTTCAACTAACCAATAGCACGCAAGCTACTATCTTCAGTTAGCTATTATTAACACATTCTTAAACTATTCTTTTTTTGTTGTTTCACATAACTTTCTTTTTATTATTTCTGGTTAATCTCTCCATCATCCTTAATGTCGTCATCCAATCATTGTTTCATCTTAATTCCTTTGTCTTTCTTATTCCTTATTTTCCCTTGTGTTTATTCTTTATTTCTTCATCCTATTCCTTCTCATTCCATGCCAAATGTGTATTTCTTCTTTTTCTCTACATCCTCCTTTTTCTTTGTAAATTTTTTTTTCTCTAAATTATTCTTGTTCTCTTTATATTCAACAGAAATAGAAAAATAATATTTTAAACACAGATGTATGAATTGGTCAGTACAGTTATTGCCGTCTTCTTAACCGAGCTTCGGGATTGACGTCGTCGAAACTTATTGAATAAGCGTTATCAGGTTAAAAATCCAGTCCGATCCAAATAAAATCAAATAAAATCTAAGGTAGCAAAGCGAAACACGTCATGTAAAAAAACAGTTAGTAGATTGTTCAATCCATATAAAACCAGAATATTTGCCCAAGCAAACATTAAACATGGATATGTTCGACAGCGTCACAATCTTCTCTGGCAAGCAGAAACACGGACTGAAAATACTGCCTGCTTTGTATTGAGACGAAAGCCACGATGGTAGATCATTCGCTGGGGTGAAAAACTCTTCGAAAGGTAGATTTAAATTCTCGCTGATGATGCTGTACGCCAGAATCAAGTCTTTTCGTCTCCTCAGCTGCTCAAGTGAGAACAGATTTAATATTTGGAGCCGCTCTTTGTAGGTAAGTGGAGAGAATCCCTTCATCATCCTGTTCGCCAACCATTAAACCCACTCCAAGTGCACCATATCCTTTTGAAAATAAGTATTTATTGCCTTGATGGCAAGAATTAGCCGCACCAGAATTGTGTATAGTGGATAGAATGTTTTTGCTTATAGATTGCGAAAATAATTCCGGGATAAGGTATAGAACCCACTGCCGTTGTTTGCCATCTCGATACAATGATGTGTTCGCTTGAAGGAGCTATCAACTGCAGTATCAAGGTTCTTCGTATAAGCGACAATAATCAGGTTTAGGTACTTTATTACTTTATTCACCTCAAACAAGACATATTGTAACTAACACGGCAAGGGATACAGTGGTAGGAGTCAGAATGTTTTCTGGGAGGGAGAGCAACCTTAGTGGGGAGCTGGTCACAATGTTTGGTTACATTACATTTTGATTTTTGCATGTTTGTACGGTCGTGGAAACAGGAATCAGGGAGGGAATTCCAAAGACAAGCAGTCTGAGAAAAGGAACTATGAGAGTAGAAAGTATTCCGACAGCTAGACACATCTACAGTAAAGGTGTAAGAATGTTGGACTAGTCCGGATGGTCGGCGGTATTTACCTTAGGAGGTACAAGTGCAGAAAGTTCATCGGAGCACATTGTGTTTAAGTACATGTAAAACAAGCACACTGGTTACAACTCTGCGGCGATACGACAGGGGATAGAGGTTGGTAGACAGTGAGGGACCTATTAGGTTAGAAATACTTTTTTGCATTTTATCAAAGAGGGAGAGGCTAGTGTTTTGTGCACCAACCCAGACATGACAACAATACTCTATGCACGGGCGAATGGTGTCGCTATATGAAGTGTAAGAAACGTACGAACTCGCATTTCCCCCGTTATATGAAAAATAGTGACTTACATTCAATTAATCTCAAATAATGGACCATTTGCAGTAAATATTGTGCATCGGTATACATAACCACAAAAGCGTTTATCCAGCATTAAACAAGTCAACATGTTATCCAAAATAACTCCGGGGATGATATTTATTTTTATCTATAACTAGATGTACGGACCCAGCATTGGTTGGGAGTCTTTTACTATCATTTCAGTTTCACTTTTTAAGAAACATACTGTTTTTTATACCAAATTATATTTTTAATAGGATTCTAAAAGTTCAATTTATTTATTGCGATATCGTTTTATCCTTAAATTATTTATCGAATGAATATCATCTTTATGGTGTTAAAACTGACATAACACTTACTTCAGACCAGTACACCATATCCACGTTGCTCTGAAACGTAGACACTTTGACCAAGAGGCTTTATCCTGGCACTATCATTAAAACTCTAACACCATGTAACATGTTATTGATCGATGATGAAACAGTAAGACATTCCAAAAGTATTACATATTGTCTTTCTATTCCTTTTCATCACCTCGTTTCTCACTCATGAATTATTTTGTTAAGGAAATGTTGTATTAATTCTCTATATAAAATTATTGGATTTAAATTAGTTCTAAAACGTTCAATCGCTTAATACATTTAAACTATTAACTATAGATTAAGATGGCTGATATCTTGACGAGAAAACCGAAATGCATTTTGATGGATGTAATTTCGAATTTAAATCATATTTTAAATAGGATCTTTAAAAATTAATCGTATTTTACGCTATTGCATTTTTGATAAATAATTGATAAGTAGTAAATAAAAATAATACTGTGCAAATCACGTAGCGGCGAGAGACACACGGACACAGAAGAATTGGGCATACAATTGGTTCAATATAGAAATTCTGGGTGTGTGTTTTAGCTGTTAAATTCTATAATTATATTCTCTGATTGTCCGCTTGTTTGTCGAGAGTGTACAATCAGCTTCACTCCTTCCGTAGAAAATTCCAAAATGAGAATCATTTTAGCGGAAGCAATTTTTTTTATGATAGCTCGTTGAAATTACATTGCGAACAACATCAACCTACGCTAAGGACATTTGTGGAAATATTTTTATACTACTGCTATGAGTTAACTCAACCGTCAACAATTAATTCATAACATGCTTAATTAAGTAGCTTCAATTATCGTGGATTTTACGGGAGGTTAATATACAAGTGTAATTGTAGCGGAATGAATTTTCAATATGAACTTGGTTTACGCTTTATGCGATGGAATCAGGAAACACGCTCCGGAAAATTACATGATAATAAAACAAAGTTACGGTAACTTTTAGTCAAGATTCGGAAACAAAATAGTCGAATCACTTTAAGTGTATCATATCGATGAATATTAATGTGGTAAGAAACTAATGTCATTATTTGTAATTATAACTATTTAAGTTAAGTTTTCTATCTCGTGAAATATGGTGTGTTGCTTTTCTTTCTTATTTAGAGTAACAATCAAAACTACATAAAATTCTTCATAATAAAGACAAACTAGCTAGACATGTGTATATTATACCTTAATGGATATTACTTCACTATAATACGTTTAATATATCCCATTAATTTAAGCAAAAATAACAATATAATTCACCGAATAAAATTAACAATCCCCAATTTCTCCAAATCTCGTACTTAGGTAGTTTTGCTTTGATATATATTGTAAATTTTGAATAATGTATTAATAATAACCTATTTTAGTGTTATCAATTTCTATTCTGTAAAATAAGTGTCACTTATAAATTATTAGAAATTTACAAATATAACAATTATTGTTTTTATATTGTTGATAATGTATGTTCACATTTTTAAGAAAAAAATGCCGTTAATCTGTCTCACTTCTCTCGTTCTTACTATATTTCCATCTACTCTCTTCTTTCGTCTTCCTATCCCTTTCCCCCTCTCTTATAACTTCATCTTTTAAAAAACTGAGGCGTTAAATCTAAACCTATATTAATATACACATCACTATATTAACACAATTTTTCAAATTCCAGCTTTGTATACTTTTTCTTACAGAAAGTGTTTATCATTTTAAAAGTATAGCTATCAACTTATATAATGATGTCACATATTCCACATACGTCCCTTCGCATCTGTACAGTGGCATAGACTACTTCATAGATGAGGACACCCACTAGCCCAACAAGTAAAAAAAGGATCATCGTTAGTTTCCCTTGCTGCGCACTGGTAATTTGTAAGCCACACCACATTAACGAAACATATAAACGAATTGAGAATTGTAAAAATGTTTAAAATATGTTGGATTAAACGCGAGAAAAAGCTCGTAAAAATGCACAGTTATCAGACAGAAGATACACTATTTTTGATACTCACAGACACATGACTAACTCTTCTACAATAGATTAACTGAACTGGGAATCCTCTGTAATTCACCATATATTCAGTATACACATACACTGGCTTTCGTTGCATTGCATGTGTGGAGAGCGACACAGACTGCATCGGTGTTGCACAACAAAACGTTGATACAAAAATATTATAGACATAAATCTATGAGTGTATATATATATATATGTATATATATATATATATGTATATATATATATATATATGTATATATATATATAAAAATATATATATATATATATTTATATATATATATTTATATATATATAAATATATATATATATTTATATGTATATATATTTATATATATATATATTTATATATATGTATATATTTATATATATACTTATATATATGTATATATATATATAAATATATATATATATATATATATATATATATATATATATATATATATATATATATATATATATATATATATATATTCCGGGGTTCGAGTCCGACGACTGGTATGAATACTCTTCTCTTCTCTGACGATTCCCAAAATGATGAAACGTATACGTATGTAGATAAATACAAATATGTATACTTATGTGTCGGCCCCAAATCTAGGCTGGTTTCTGTATTGAGTAGTATTAACATAGCAGGTATTGTTGCTTCAATGTATGTTTTTTTCAGTAGTCAATCACTTTCAGAACAGCTGCCTTTAAATAGTATTAATTTCTCGCTAATTTAACAGGTTGGTGATAACGGCTGTGTGAGCTGAGACATCGGAATATAAGTTTGAACATAAGTTGTGTCCCGGCGTCCCAGTTCGGCGACTGTTATGAATAATCTCATTTACACTGACAATTCCCGAAAGGATGAAACGTATACGTATGTAGATAAAAACGAATATTTGTATATAAGTTAGGTACGTGCATATGTTTAGATATTTTATCTACTCCTCAACTAATTAACTGTTTTTTATTAACTTTGGACCAAGGCTGCTGACGTAGGGATTCAAATGCGGGTTATATTTAGATAAATTTAGTTTTCTTCAAGGGGTAAAAAGTGGGGGGGGGGGTTATTGAAAATTCAGATACCTCTGATTTTTGTAAAATTTTAACGATAGGTATTAGACATCAATTAATAAATATTCACCAAATTTCAGTTTCGTTTGAGTATTTTTAAGAGTTTTGGTGGCATAATATGGAGAGAAAAAAACTCCCATTTTAAAATTCAGATATTTCAGATTTGATTGAATTCAATCCATAATCATTAGACATCAATTAAGTATGGCTCCCTGCGTTTAAATTGTTACCTAAGAGTGTAGCTTTAAATTTGAGACATTTTCTAGAATCAAAATCATTTAATAGATGTTGATCAGGATTGGAATATTGATTCTAGCTATTAGGTTTATTACATTGCATCTTTATTATAATCTTCGTAAGGGGACATTAAATTGGTGCAATTTTTCTTGTTCGAGAAATTCATTTTAACAGTCGATCAATGGCTACTAGAGAGAACTTGAATGCCTACCACACACTGTCTTCAAGTGTCTAAGATCTCTCTGTGCAGAGGTTTGTCACAAAAACCTGGCATGAGGATACTCCCCCCAACAAGTAAACCTTGCGTAAATATACAAAATAACATAATATCTGCAGCACAAATAAGATTCACTCTGCATAGCTACACCACCAGTGTTATACAAAAAATGGTGTATCTTCTCCAATTAATGTTGCCTATAATAACAGCACTATATGAATTCTAGAATACGGTAAAGCCAAGAGACCACAGGGAAGATACACTATAACATAGTTCACTGGTCAATAAGGAAGAGGACAATTAATGTTCGCGACTTTTTACTAACTCAACGTTGAGATGGAAAGGAGAACTTCAATGGAATATTCGAATATCTATGTATCTCATATAGAAATAAAGTATAAGCTCAAGAAAGGGGCCCCTTGATTTCTGAGAACTTCGACTGAAGTAAAATGAATATATATATATATATATATATATATATATATATATATATATATATATATACATATATATATATATATATATATTTCACCTATATTTTGAACACTTTCTCCACACTGCTCCCACGCAAAGAGTTTTCTTCACATTCTACAATTCATTTGACTTCTTTTCAACGGAAATTTACCACCCGGACAATCTGCATATATTTTTCACGGAATTTTTCTTTTCATTCACTGCGTTTTTTTAACAAAAATACCTTTAATAATAATTTTCATATTTTTCAAATATTTGAACTTTGTTTTTTTCGAAAGCCAACTTATCCATCTGTATTTCTCCTCTGATGATAAGATTTCGATCCTTGAAAAGCCTTGGCTTAAGGAAAGAATAATAAACACTAGTTTATTACTGAATACACCTTGCATTGAACAATTGAAATTTGAAATAAATTTGGACAATCGTCGCATATTTATCACTCTTTTTTCTTCTATCTCTACAATTGCTCTATCTCCTATATTGAGCTAATCCTCTTCACAATAGGTTCCATCTACTAAAAGTTTTCACTTTGGTTTATATTTGATCCTATATATATATATATATATATATATATATATATATATATATATATATATTTATATATATATATACTGATAGAAAAAGAAATATTCTCGTGTTTTTATGCAACTTCTACTTTCCAAATATGTATTGAGCGCTGTTTACTTAGATACTTGACCAACCGTTCAAAATATACACAAAATATATTATGTAATCATATAAGTGAATCATAATATAGTAGCATATATGTGCATGCATTCACTATATCAAAAACGTTTATTATATATATATATACGTAGGTGTATGTAATTATATAAATGTGAATATATATATATATATACATATATATATACATATATATATGTATATATATATATATATATATAAATATATATAGATATATATGTGTGTGTGTGTGTGTGTGTGTGTGTGTACGTATATTATACATTTATATACGTTGTATTAAAATGTATGGATAGACAAAAAATAATATTCTCATGTTTTTCTATTTTGAACAGTAAATGTTCGCAGTAATGTAACGAAAAATAAATCAATAAATATAAAAAAATATATTATAAAGCAAAATGTAGCGTCAATAAAATAAACTAACATTTTTCCCCGTTGAATTTAGTCCCAGCTTTATTTTGTTTATGACATTTTATTTTATGTTTTTTCCGAATTCCCTTGCAATTTACTGTTGGCTTGTCATAATTTAAATATTGGTTTCAGTTTTGTGCGAACCGTTGCGTAGAAACGGTCTGCTTCATACTAGATTCGGTGATTTCAGTTTCAGTACGAATTTTGTGTTTCCCTAAAATTTGCGTCACCATTTTTTTGTTTGTTAACCAATTTTTTTTCAACGTTATGCCGAATCGGATATTTTCGATATCCTCAAATTTCGACTTCTCGGGAAGATTTATTCTCATACAAGATGAAGCGTCTGATGACTAATCTTAACTAAACTGTCGGTTACACCGGTGCTTATTTTAAATTGATTTCAAATACGTTTTCATTACCTTTTTCATTTGTAAGTTATTATTGTATTGTGCGTGTGTATATACGCACACACACACGCACACACACATATATATATATATATATATATATATATATATATATATATATATATATATATATATATATATATATATATATATATATATATATATATATATATGAGAAAGGAAGGATGAGGGTAATCCGACGTAATGGGAAATGAGAAAGGAAAAATCAAAAGATGTTTTGTTTATGTGTTCATCAACGTTTCCTCTTTATTTGTAAGACTTCCTCAGGATGATAATTTTAAGAAAAATGTCATGCAAGTACATGAACATATTGGGTTGACATGATGGGTTAATAAGAAGTAGTAGCCCCTACTTGGAGCACATAATCTAGGTCCTGGTCGAGAGAAGACGGTGGCAGGTAATATAACCAATGTGGATGGCCGTACCCTTCCCACTTTTCACTCACAGCCATCCAAATTGGTTTCATTTCCTGCCACGGTTTTCTCCTATTCCGATAGTGAGTATCGACAGGAAATGTGTATAAGAAAATATACGTAGAGGATGGGTGTGGGTTAAGGGGGAGAGAAATAATTAAATAGTTCCTGAATGAAAGGGTATAAAGATAACAATGAATGTGAGAGCGTTGATAGGCGAGATCTAGAGGAGTTAGGTTGATAGATGGTTAAGATCATTGAGATCGGGCAGAGACAAAGGAGCAAAGAGTATGAAGCATGGTCCAAGGTGAGTAGGGGTAAGGAAGGGTAAGGTTAAAGAATGAAAGGTGAACAAAGCTCGGCTCTGTTATTTAAAGAGGGTATGTGTTTAGAGATGAGAATGGCTTCCGATATACTTAGGTTACCGATATTTTTAACAGAATCATGGATAAGGACATGAATAATGCGTTGTGTGTTGCCACATGATACGATGTGCTTATAGAAAGAAGAAATGCAGATGTTTAAGTGTTCCTTGATGTGTTGATGCAGAGGCTTGACAGTGCTACCGATGTAGAAATTCTGGCACTTAACACATTGTAGTCTGTAAACTGTATAGGTGCGAAGGCAGAACCCAGAATTGATAATAGGGTAATTGGTAAGACAGCAGGATTCAGATGTGTGGTTAATGTGTTTTTTAGCTAGGTGTTGTCAGTGGGTAGTATCTGTGTGGGTTAGTTGAATGACAAGGTCTTCGCTACGTATTGCTTTACGGATCGTTAATGAAATGGAGGTTGAGGAAGTAGGTGTTGGTAAGGGTGTGGTGTCTTCGTAGTTTGGTGTTGGTAGAGAAAGGAAGCTGTTGTTTAAGAGGGTCTGGTCGAATGCCTTAATGTTGTGTCATTTTATCAGTAGTAGAGGAGCATTTTCTTTGTATACGAGTTATCTCGTTGTGTCTGTAACTTAATTTTGCTTTAAGGGGTAAGACGGATTTAAAAGGTATGATTAGTTTTCTGCAGGCAGGTTTTCTGTTAAAAGTGGTGTGTATGGATCTATCCTAAGTAATGCTAAGATTGAAGTCTAGGAGTGCGAGTGAGCCTGAAGTGTTAGGGTGTTTGATAGTGAACTATAGGGTTAGGGTTAGTATTGTTGAATCTGTTGAAAATAGTAGTGGCTTCTTCATAAGATGATGTGAGGATAAGAATATCGTCAATATATCTCGAGAAAAATATGTAGGAGTGACAGGTGCTTAGAGCTTGTTGCTCAAGTCGGTACATATAAGAGATGGCTAGGAGGCCGGAAAGACTGGAGCCCATAGGTAATCCAGATATATTTTTGTATGTGTTTTGTTGGAGTGTAAAATAGGTATTGTCGACAATGATAGGTAGGAGTATGTGTACATCTGTCGAGGTAATCCCGATAAGTCTAGGTTATTAAAATAGTGTGGTCGGTGATAAGGTTGTTAGCGGAATGTGCGGGTATGGAAGTGTAAAGAGAGGCAACGTCAAGCTAACAATTTAATTGTTTAGGCGTAGCTGTTGGGGTTACAGTAGGTTTAAGATATTCAACACTTGGTGAGAGCTGCTGACATGTGTAGGATAGGTGGGGAGTAAGGGTTTGAGTAACTGTGAGAGGAGCAAGGAAATCTTGTAAAGGGGAGGGCTCAGGCGATGGGCCTGATCTGCTTGTGGTTGCTTGTTTAGTGTGTGTTGATGAGGTGATAAAATGTGGGGAGTCTGCTGTTCTTAGTGGTGATGTTGAGCCTGTATTTTGGGGGGAGATCTTGTCTAACACACACACATATATATATGTATATATATATATATATGTATATATATATATATATGTATATATATGTATATATATATATA
This sequence comes from Sepiola atlantica, assembly GCA_963556195.1. NCBI lineage: Eukaryota > Metazoa > Mollusca > Cephalopoda > Sepiida > Sepiolidae > Sepiola > Sepiola atlantica. The sequence goes on along the minus strand of OY744521.1, from coordinate 188,035,203 downwards.
TGTATATATATGTATATATATATAGATATATATATATGTATATATATGTATATATATATGTATATATATAGATATATGTATATATGTATATATATGTATATGAATATATATATATATATATATATATATATATATATATATATATATATATATGTATATATATATTAGTGTTGGCACGATTAATAGGAATCAGAATCATGAATCGGACTTTTTTTAGCTATCGGAATCGGAAATATTTAACCTTATTTCTGATTCCAAAAACGATTGTTTTAATTCTGTTTCTTGACAATAAAAATAGAAACAAGCACATGTATTTATTAAAAGATTGTGTATTTGCAACATAATACTAAAGGCCAAAGGACTGTAGATTATAAATCTCATTCACAGCATTGACTCTTTTAGTCTAATTCAATTATTTTATAGGCAAATTATAGTAAACAACGGAAATATTCTAGATTCTACATTTTTAGGCGAGTATGAATACTGAAATTAACAAACAAACAATCTTGTAAGTGGTTAGATGCATATATAAATTGAACTATACATGATTTTCTATTTCGTGGCCAATTTAACTTTTAGGGCAGTAACTAAATTGTTTACCACCAACCCTATGCCCAACGGCAAAGTTATTAAACCACACGTAATCGCTTTATGTTTCGTATTACCCCTGATATTTAGTAGTAGTAGTAAGAAAGATGTGTGTTTATTATAACTTTTAACAATAACATATGTTATACTAAAGTTTAATCAGAAACATTAACATAGACACGATTTAAAACAAACAAAATTGGTTACATGCCTTTAAAACTCTGCCTGTTCCGAAAGATGTGATCATTTTACGTAAAATTTATATAAAAAAACTAATTTTTGTTGTTTTATTTTATTCTTACCACTCAGTTTTTCGGGCTTTTACATGTACTCGCCTGAAAAATGGAGAATCGCAGTTTTCTATTTGGGTGAAATAGCATAGGTGCCCAGCTCTAATAATACTTTATTTTCGTTCACAAGAAAAAAGTTATAATTGCGAATTAGAAAAAAAAACAATAAAAAATGGCACTGATAATTTCATAAAAATGTAGTATTCACAAAGTACCGAAACAATGTTTAAAATGAAATGAAAACACTTTTGTCGAGAAAAAAATTACTGATAAACATTTATTTATAATGATGAAATGAATAAATATAAAACGATTTCCTTTTAATTAAAACAAATTAATTTATTGTTTCGTTTGGTAGGCTTTTTCATTTTATTTGTTGGTTTTTGTCCGGCGGGATTTTGTACGGTAACTGCTCAATCACTCCTTACCTAATATGAGATTGTACCTGTCTTCGTGAACACTTTGAACAAAAAAACAACAGCAATTGTTGAAAAATTTAGAGTATTGGATCACATAAATTTAACATAAAATGAGCTCTTTTTTCCGAGACATTCTAGCGTTTTAGAGCAGTTAATAAGAAATGTTTATTTTTCACTGGGAGATAAATTCTGCGTGTGCATCTTTTAGAGAGGTAGGTCAACTTTTTAAAGCAATTACGCATGATTGCACGATCTTGCGACGGTGAACTTAGAGTTAGTGATAAAAAATATAGGCACATCCCTTAAATGGTTTAATGGCCCGAAAATGATGATCATTTTACGTTAACTTTATATAGTAAACTGATCTCCTATTCTGAAGTCTATTTTTTTCTTGTCGCCAAGTTGTGTAAGGTGTACCACGTAATCACCTAAAAAAAAGAAGAATCTCATTTTTTGGGTGGGTCGTGATTAGGGTTTTAATCTACAAATTTGCCATCATTATTATATTTTATTATTACAGTAAAACAAATCAATCTAATCACCGACCAAATCTTTATAATTAAGACGAAAATATGAACATTCTTTGATGGAGGGAAGGCACAGAATAGTTAATAAAATCCCCATCTCCCAGCCTCCTCATGTAAATAATGGTTTTCTAAATAGTAACACATTTATATTTAGAAACTCGCTTTCTTAACAATTCTGTTCCTACTCCGTCGTTTTAGTTTGCGTACCAATTGTCGACTATTTCCAATTGTTCATGAAAAAATGTCAAATAACATCAACGACAAACTAATAAAAATGGCTATTTTTTAAAGTAAACTAAATCTTTAGATGTCTCACAGTTTTCACTCAATCACCAGGAAAACATTTGAGAATAAATATTTAAAAACATTTACTTGTGTAATATACCTCCAGTGTATTTTTTTACGTTTTTCAAAAATATATGCGGACATTACACGGGTTTTTTACAGTAATTTAAAAAAGAATGTTAAAGTAATAAATTTATAATTATTATTTTAGAAATGTTAAAAGTATCAGACTCGGAATCAGTACTTGTATGAGAATCGAGAATTTATAACAGAATCGGTAATTGCATTATAATCGGGAAACATTTCAGAAGCGTCCCATCACTAAATTTTATGTATATATTATATAATTTACTCATTAAATATGTTGTGCATATATTCGTTTACAATAACTATTTTAATAGAGCTCAATAAACAAGTAGACATTAGTAGTTATACGAAAATATGTTCATGACAAACTACACATAGACGTACGTTTTTCTATCTTAAAGACTCCATTATGCTTATCTGATGATTAACATTCTTGCTCTCCTTTTATAAGCACATGTCTTAATGTAAAAAAGTACTCAAACTAGATGGAATCAGCAACGAAATTTAATAAGAGTGAAAAACAAACACTTGAAGATAAAACCGGTACATTGATGAGATTGAATAGAGAGAGAAGTTACGAACTTATATGTATATATTATATAATTTACTCATTAAATATGACTACCGCTACAAATATGTAGCGGTAGTCATAAATTTAAACATAAGTTATTTATACACAAACATTTCTTTGTAGCTTGCCATAAGTATAATTACATGTATATACACATAGTATATATATATATATATATATATATATATATATATATATATATATATATATATATATATATATATATATATATATATAATTTAGCCAACTAGTGTAAGCACTACTAAGATATTAAGACAATCACAAAGAATTCACCGACGCATTTAACCTGATGATTTCTTGCCAGAATAAAAAATAAACGCTCCTGTGTAGAATTCTTACTATAGATATATTCTTGTATTATATGTGGGTATATTATATTTTATATTCATGAGTCACCGCTAAGCAAATCCAAAGGCAACTCGATGATACAGATTAATAAGATTTCCAATGAGCTATAAAACGATACTATCAAAGGATTGGAAACAATGTGTGAAAAGTGCAAGATTTGATTACCAAGTATTTGTTTACATTGGACTTGAATACACTTATGTTATAGTCAGCATTGTGGTATTGTATTCAACATATGAACATTTCTAATCTAATATCATTTATATAACATATAGATTGGAGTTTATCTACAGAGTGAATATCGCATTCTTAGGTGCAGCTTCCGATTTAGCACTGTTGACTCAGTGTCTCCAAACATATACAAATAGCTATTCCTTTAATTGAAACGCTAAGATAGATAATGTAGTATATATTAAAACCTCGAACATCTGTCACAGCTGACTCCAATTATGTGTTGTGTTTGCAATCAAGCCATCTTTTCTTTTTCAAATGAATTTTATTAAAGTAGGGTGGGGCATAATGGGTCGAATTTGGAAGATTTTAGATGGAAAAGGGAAAATATTATACTAATACTTTTGAAAAGTGTTTTAGGGGAGTAAATATGCTTTTGAAGTTGTTTTCTGAAATCTTATCACATTGTGAAAAAATATAATGGGTCCATGTCACCGATATAAACATTGGTAAAATTATTTAGGTGGTGGGGAATAATGGATCAATATGGTGTATATTGGAGTAAAATATCCTTGTTATCAAAACAAAAGTGATAAGCAGTTCCAACAGGAAATATAACAGCATTAAGCACGTGGAGAGATTTATTTTTACCACTACTATAATTGGACTTTCACAAGAAAAATACAGAACATCCATATAAAATAATAACTAGACTAAATATAGAATAGCACACATATGTCAGAAATACAATCTCTCTCAAGCATCATGTATTTCAACTTAGACAATCCTTTTCATCATTACATATCCTCTCAATATATAGAACACATATGTCATTAACACAAGCTTTTTAGTACACACCTATTCAAATTACGAACTAGTATTGCCAACATGGAGCCGGATCAGTACCTCTAATGTCCCACCTTGGAAAGTAATTGATTTTTCGTAACGTTGTCACGAATGTCTCAGATAAAACTTTATAACACTTACAGTCTATTATCTTAGCTTTTCGTTGTTTTCCAAGTCAAACTTCTTTTATGGAGAAGTAGATGAGGCAACTTTATCAACAAACACTCAGCAAGACTAACAGTATCACTTTCGAAAGATAGTAACTCCAGGAAAGAGAGCATAGGAAGAGTGGTTTACATTTTTAGACATTGCTAAAGATGGTGCAAGTTGAAGTCTCTATCGTATTAGCCATTACTACTTATGGTTGGGAGAAAATAAACCGAATCTCCAAGTTGACCTATCATGCTCCACCACATCCCTATAATATTTGTAGTTGAAAACCAAAATGTGTAGAGGGCGTAATGTGTAGAAATAACATATAAATAACACGTTATACTTTTAATGAAGCATTAAAAACACGCTTAAAAACCTTTACCTTTGAAGTAAATAGATCCAATCAACAGTTAATTAATAAGACAAATGAATGATATGTATTGGCGTGCACGTATTAAGTTAAATCTTAAAATTTGGGTTCATTTTACAATATTCACAGGAGATATATTTTTGTGTTATCAGAATAAATGATCCATGTAAATATTTATGCGTCATTTCGAATGGAAGAACATGTTTATCTGACTACTGTATAGCTTTCTGTTCACCAAACGACATCATGTGTAATGATTATCATTAACTTGAATGTTTATCTAATATATACACTTATCTTGTCGGAGTTTCAGAGTTTGTAACTGAATAAACTATTTAGTATTTCGTGTGCTACTTTGAAATACAACAAAAAGTAACACAGGAAAGCTATAAACAAAAACAAATTAGGAATACATTTTTGAATAGAGGGTCCCAAATTATGTGTCATCAGTTACATGCGTCTATACTTTATATTTATTCTTAGCAGATAGAAAATGCATATTTAGAACTAAAGTTGTTCTTTTGTTGGTTATGGGCAAATTGGGCTGCGATATAATGTTCAGTGTCCTTTCTGTTCTCGGTCAAGAGAAGAAGCACATTCTTTCTTAAGGCATTTCGGTTTCTTATCATACATGTCAGACATTTTGATGTATTACTTGGTGAATTATAAATCCTTTTTAGAAAACTAATTTACTTACAGATAACATAATTCCACTTGAATGCATTTCGGTTTCTTATGGAACAAATTTCATGCATTAATTATGTTTAATGAGAAAATACTCCAAAAAAACAATTTACATACAAACATAGTTTATTTACCATAAAGTTTTATCTGTTTTTAAGAAAACAAATCAGTGATTTTAATTAGTTAATTCGTGCAAATCTTTCTTTATATTGTTTTTACTTACTTTGCTATTTCTCATATATTCTTAAAACTACATTAAATTAACTTTGAGGAGCAGGCATTTAGTAATAATAAACTTATTACTTTATTAATAAACAAAACGAACATATGACGATCTATATTTAGATGATAAATGTTTTTTCAATAATATTACTGAATGGGTGTAAGCTTCTTAATCACTCCATAACTTTAATGTTTTTAAGACATCAGCGTGCGCGTAATCAGAAGGTTATTGGAAAATGTGTATCTTTGGGCAGTACACGTTATGGGACTGTTTTTATTATCAATATTAATGTCTGGTAGCGATATATTACCAATATAGCTGTTACCTGGAATAAGTTTCAACTTGAGTTCATGCATCCAGACATTTTTTATGACTACAGTGGGAAAAAGTTTAAATCAGTACACACTGTATGCACTAATGCCTGGCAAACTTATGCAGTATGTGTGATCTATGAAAGAATATTTTAGCAACTACAAGGTATATAAATATTTACTAGGCTTTACTGTTTATAATTTTATTTTGTACCTTTCTGAATGTCCAAGTTTGACAGTCCACGGTGCATTAATGAAACTATCGGAACTTACTAATTAAAACACACACATGTATTTTGTATGCTGCAATAAACAGAAGCCATGAAATAATTTGACATGTCGTGTTTATTTACCTACTCTGCAGAAGATTAGACACCATGTTAGGTTAGGTTTTGAAAAGCCAGGGCACTAGGTTGAGTGAACGGCAAATTGTTTCCGTAGCCCCGTCGGCATTAAGCGATAAGCAATAAACTAACCCTTTCTCAGAAATAAGATAAAACCGGGTTGGCTCGATCTCCTAGGACTAAACAAAACCATACGTCAGCCTAAAAGCAACAAAGCCACTGTCAGCCTGATTATCGAAGAAATATATTTGAATGGTACAAACAACACATATTCAAACTGTGCCAAGTATGACACTGTGTAATGTGGGACTAAATTAATGTAATACGGGAGATATATAATGTCTTATATGTCTGAGAGGAAAGTATAGTATAATTCCAACAAAAAAATAACTAAACTCAAGCTAATTGCTCAGGCAGGTACTGAGACGAGAATTCCAGACTTCGTAAAAAGTCATTCTAAAAAAAGTAGACAGATTCTCTGAATTTACATTTCTTTCTTAGACCACACGCTAAATCCTAAAATTGTAGACATTTTCTAGAATCAAAATCATGTAATGGATATTGATAACATTTGTAATAAGGATTGTAGACATAAGGTTTAGTAAGATAATATGTTGATTTTAATCTATGTAAGGGGGCATAAAAGTTGTTCAATTTTTTCTGTTCGATGAATTTGTTTTACGCGTATTCTAGTATTAACATGCAGCTAGTATACACAGGATTCACTCCTAAACTAATTAACCAATCATTATGAATTTTGGAACATAGCTGCTATGCGTAGTGTGTGTAATAAAAAATTATACCTCCCGGCGTGCTCCTGGCCTCCTCGTTCTTATTTTGACTTCCGCCCATTCCATCTTGGCGGAGAGCGTCACACACCAACACGACGTTCTACTTATAAACAAAAGTAAAGTTTGTTTATTTTATAAAAAAAAATTAAAAAAATACATCTCTGATGATGAAGGTTGTATCCTTCGAAATTAATTGGAAAAAAGGAAAAAAAAGAAAAAATATTTCACGCATTGTTAAAAGGGCTTTTTACGTCATTTATTACATTTTCATTCAATGCTTAAAAAAAAGAACGAACAATATCTAAAAAATTAAAACTCCCGGCGTGCTCCTGGCCTCCTCGTTCTTATTTTGACTTCCGCCCATTCCATCTTGGCGGAGAGCGTCACACACCAACACGACGTTCTACTTATAAACAAAAGTAAAGTTTGTTTATTTTATAAAAAAAAAGAAAAAAAATACATCTCTGATGATGAAGGTTGTATCCTTCGAAATTAATTGGAAAAAAAGAAAAAAAAGAAAAAAATATTTCACGCATTGTTAAAAGGGCTTTTTACGTCATTTATTACATTTTCATTCAATGCTTAAAAAAAAGAACGAACAATATCTAAAAAATTATAACTCCCGGCGTGCTCCTGGCCTCCTCGTTCTTATTTTGACTTCCGCCCATCTCATTTTGGCGGAGAGCGTCATACACCAACACGACGTTCTACTTATAAACAAAAGTAAAGTTTGTTTATTTTAGAAAAAAAAAGAAAAAAATATATCTCTGATGATTAAGGTTGTATCTTTCGAAATTAATTTGAAAAAAAGAAAAAAAAGAAAAAAATCTTTCACGCATTGTTAAAAGGGCTTTTTACGTCATTTATTATATATATATATAAATATAAATTAATATATATTCATATAATACATACGTATAAGCATATATATATATATATATATATATATATATATATATATATATATTGATATATATAAATATATATATAAGTATACATATATATTTAAAAATGTATGTATATATATATATATTTATATAAATATATATATTAATATACGTGTATATAAATATATGTATATAAATGTATATATATGTATATATATATATATATATATATATATATATATATATATTTATATAAATATATATATATATATATATATATAAGGTCAGTTTTTTAACGATTTGAAAAATTTCAACTTAAAATTCAAGATGAAAAAAATATTTGATTTTAATAAAAAATATCTGCATCTGATACAATTTTTAAATACATTTAACCTCTTTTTTCAAGTTGAAAATTTTTAAGATGCTTAAAAAATAAATTTTCACAAATTTATATATGCCAGCGGCCATGCGCGATTTAAGTTCAAATTAAAAAGAAACATTTAAATCGTTAAGTCTACACAACATCGGACATCACTTCTGCAAGACCAGGAACGATTCGTACGAAAATAAAAAATAATACTTTTTTTATTATTTGTTTTGAAATCTCTGTTGAGGCATGTTTTATCAAGCGAAATAATAGAAAAAAAATGGAAAAAAATATTATTTTGATTTTAGTAAGCATATCTGCATCTAACACAGTTTTTCAAAAACATTTTGCCTCTTTCTTAATGTTTTAATTTTTTAAGATGCTTATGAATTGAACTTTCTCAAATATATATAAAAAAATATATATACATATGAGAGAGAGAGAGAGAGGGGGGGACTGAGATAATAACATGTTATTAAATGTGTACAGAAACAGACATATGAAAACATAATTTCTCAACATGAAAAAGATAAACATGGAGGTATGATGAAAGGATATGCAACAGTTTATTTTCTTTGTGATAATGTGATTGACTCAGAAAATCATATATATTGTATGTAAATCTTGTATGAATAAATTTGTCTTTCAAATAAATAACAAGAAAACAAACATATCATTCTATGTAGTTATTTGCTTCTTGCATTTTGATGTCTCAATTTAAAAATCCTTCGTATTTATCGTCCGACATTCTTTTCCCTTCTCTCGTGGGAGAGTCTGTCAAGAACCTAAATGTTTGAAACATTAGACATTGTTAGAAATCGTTGTAATTTACTTTCACTTTTCTCTTTTTTGCTGAATGTAATCGAAGAATTACGAGACGAAACGACAGAGAAATGGAAAAATGGAGTGTCAGTATATTTAATGGGGAAAAAGGAAAAGAATAACAAATACTGATGTTATTTATGTATCTAGTAAGTTTCGACTGATCTGTCCTCTGGCCTTCTACAACTGTATTCTACATTGAATATTTTTTCTGGCATTCATGTGAACTTGTGTCTTTGCGAGTTCACTGCACAGACTGTGATCGTCCGCCCTTTGTCTTCTTCCGAATTCGGTGCTTCACTTCGACACTCGCCGTCGTGTCAATCACGTGGTCTCGGTCCCTATTTACGTGCTCCACACGAAGGCAGACTTAGACACAAGGTCGTTTTTTTTAATGTGGAAGACACCCACCTCTCCAATAAGCGACACTCTTTATCAACAACAGAAATTAAAATTGCCTCAGTCTAGAAGGATTTCTCTCTCACTGAACTCGGACAGAAAGGATTACGTTTAGTATCAAAACGTATACCACACTTTGCTCCTAGCTAAAATGTTGGGGTTTTGGTTACTGCTGTAACCCAAAATAAATTTCGTTAAAAAAAAATCACAACTCAAGTTTAAAACAAGTAAGGATGCTTTATTTTAAGAGATTTAAAATGATACTTGGTTTCTTTATTAAACGACATACTTGCAATCAGAACTCTGAGCCTGACCTAATAAAATCATCCCTCGGCTAGCAGAGTTCACACCCTGCTCATCAGCTGGCTAAAACGCCAAACACACGTTTTTTTCTATTTTGCTAGAATATATATATATATATATATATATATATATATATATATATATCAAAGAAAAGAACTGTCTAGACCTAATCGAGACCACTCGAGAATTATCGTCTGTTCATCAATGGACGTAAAAACCAACTGACTAAGGAGTCTATCAGTCATAAGTTCTGTAGAATCTAAGTTGCTTGCCATCTCAGCATGTAACCTTGCATTTAAGAGGCAATTTCCTTTCTACGTGGAAAATACAATGTTGGATTGTCAAACCCCGAGACAGATATTTTCCCATTACAGACCTGTAGTTGTATGTATTTAAACATTGCTGAACATAACATGTATCGCAATGCACATTTAAATATAATAGTTGTTGATTATTTGGCTTAGGTTATGTTTAATCTGATAACTAATGAATATCGATGTTCATGTGTAAATACTACACATGATGTGGTCTATCATTGCTGATTACTGTACATTAATATACTGACTAGCAAACAAGATTAAACACATTGCTTTAGCACCTTCATACATCTGTAGTTTCATGTTGTTAGCGTATGGTGCCTTTTGTACATATAATCCTAGCATAATGAAAATACTTGGATGGACTGGACTGGGTGAAATAAATTTCGAAGTCAAAATTTTCCTAGGAAGATGAAACGTGATTTTCTTGAAGCCATTGTTACACTAGTTCTGTTATATGGAAGTAGCACCTGGACTTTTAGCAAACGACTGAATAAGAAGCTTGTCGGTGCATACACTAGACTCTCTCCTGATGGCACCACCATGCAAGAGACCAACTTTATGAACACCTTCCTCTTATTCTAGTCTTGATCAGATTTACAAGAACCAGATTTGCTGGTCACTGTTAAAGGAGTAGAAATTAAATCGTCCGCGATATTTGTTAGTGGATGCTAAAACCGGAACGTTATCCAGTGGTGTTAACGCATAGAACTTACATGAAGAAACTTGCATGGGACACACAATTCACCTATGAATGCCGGTGGGGTGAAAGTATGATAGACCTAAATAACGTGAAATAACGTGAGAACGCCAAAGACGATATTTACTATGAGCACAAGATGATGATGATGATGATGATGATGATGATGATGATGATGATGATGATGATGATGATGATGATGATGATGATGATGATGATGGTGATGATGATGGTGATGATGACGATGATGATGACGATGACTATGACGATGACGATGACGACGACGACAACAAAATATAAGTATGCAAACATTTCACTTTTCCTTCAAATAATTCGGAGATGTCCGACCATACAATTGTATACTATTCTTACGCATGGGATTTTAAATGTTATTCATTGTAAAGCATACTCGTTCTATTTGTATAAGTGACTTGGATCTATAATATAGATTTTGTAAAAATAATACTTTGATTTTAATTCACCCTACTGAATCATTTTCCTTTGATATTTCTAACGGACGAAGTGTGCGGATCAGTATTGCCCACTCTGGGAATATCTTCTCTTGTTAATTTTGCATTAATCTTCTTAGGTTTGGTTGCGAGTTTGATAACGACACATTAAGACTTTGGATTTGTTTAATGCCGAATACAGTTGAGAAGAGGGTTATGCTTAAAGTTCTTAATGCATTTCAAATAGTTAATAGATTCTAATTTGTATATGGATCGTTTGTAGATCAACAAATTTTTGAAAGTGTATATTTTGTAAATAAGTTGTCTTTAAAGTAAGTAGTTCCAAAGTTAGAGATAACGTCGTTTTTTGTAGAGAATAACCAGCTACCCCAAAAGTAGTAATCTGGATGAGACAAAAATAAAAATTGTCCCAGTAAAGAAGGATTCACCTCTTCTGACTGATTAATTAAAATATGCTACATTTTGATCCTAGCCCGCAGGTCAGGTAGTATGCAAGTTCCAAATCCTATTCAACCCATAGACAGGATCCTCACAGGTGCTATAACTTCGAATCTAAGTAATGTTTCCTAAGGAGTGACCCAACACTGATCAAAACTCTCAACTTGAGGCGTCACCAACGGATGCAGTTTTGTGTTGTACCTAAGGCAGCAGGGAGTAGAGAGAGGCCAAGAGTTTCGAAATAAGGTACGTAGACATTTTTAAAAGGTAGTAAAGGCTCGAAACGCTTGATTTTTTAGGGGTTGGAGTGGGTAGGGTAAACGCTTTGCTTCAGGGTGACCGAAGAAATTTAGTGTCGTGTCGAGCAGAAATTCAATAGGCCTCATAGAATATAACATGAAAACACCTGCCACCCCAGGTCAGAGTGGACGTGGGAGAAATATCACCTAAGAGTTAACACCCTCCCCAAAATATTTGATACTTGAAGTATTTAGTTCTTTTCGGTTTCCTTTTCTCAAATTAATTTATTTACATTTGAAGTAAGCTTAAACTTTCTAATTAAACTATATAACCGAAGAAGGGCAAATATTAACTCGCATATATATATATATATATATATATATATATATATATATATATATATATATATATATATATATATATATATATATATATATATGACGGAGAAGATGAGCCATTCTTTGACATAGATCTTATAGAGTGTCTAACACATTAAAAGAACAAAATTAAATAAAGAAAAATCAAACATACACACACGCACGCACTCACTCACACACACACACACACACACACATATATATATATATACATATATATATATTTATATTTGAAGCTCCTCGTAAAAAAGTAGAGCACTGTAAATGGTAGTACTAACACAGCGTGACGTCACTTGCTTTATATGCATCATTCCTTTCCTTATAGAAGTTGAATGCCTGTATGTCTCGCCGCTTTAAATGTGTTAAAATTATCATTGTTTATAAGCTATTCAGAATTGGCTGATCGGTTACCGACGTTGGATTTGGGTTGAAAAATACTTGCGATTCAAGGTTTCGAATCGTGTGATCGGTAGTGAATAGTCATACTTCTATGCTGATGAGTCTCGATTGAAAAGAGACGAAACGTATACGTCCATAGATAAATAAACAATAACAAATATTTATATATATATATATATATATAGTTCTTTCGTGTCAAAGTAAGGTCACCTTTTGTTCACTTGACCAAAGTAAAGTTAAGAAATGGCTGTTAGAAAATAATATAGAGGGAGTTAATAATAAAACTAATTACTCTCATTGGTTATTAGCAAGAGTAAGCACTAATTAGATACTAAAACACCTGTTAAATATAAATCCATGTAATTAGTCTAAAGAGTCCCTCTGGGAATTAAACATAAACTCTGTAGCTTACGTGTTATACATATATTTTTATACTGTCATATATACTCTGGACTGCAATTCTTCTGGCTGTAGGCTTATCTACAGAAAAACAAAGAACCAATGTTTTTTTCACATTTTGATAATCCGAAGGAAAACAAATTAAGTGTATTGTAATGGTTTAATTTGATATATTTTGATGTTGAGATTTAACTTTGTTTAAGTATAAAAATGAGTTTATCAACTATTAGAAATATGCTAACTAAGGAAGATCGATAAGTTCCTTTCGTAATCTTATAGTTAGAAAAACATTAAACTTGAATTATAGTTCATCCTTAGCTGGCCGTTTTCTCGGCTCGTTTCAATATCGACTATATTTTTCGGACCTAATTTCTCGACATTAGTTGACATAACAAATAAAAAACATCAAAAACCCTAAGTTGTTGTTATTTAACTAAAACATGGTTTAAGATTTTAAAATAAATATAAAAGTGTTTATAAATAATGCTGAAAACTATTTCACTCTAAATAATTGGCGTGACTGAAATAGGAATACACTTCATATAAGAAAAGAAAAGCCAGCATTACTGCTTTTTAATAAGTTATTCATTAGTGGATGTTTATAACAGAAGTTATAAAGAAGTGAAAGAAAACTTTAAATTAAAAAAAAACTTACAATTTAAACAGAAAATTCAATTTTATTGGTTTGCATTTTAAGTTAAAAAATGTTGGGGTGATACAGAGGAGGTGATACCTAGGAAAACGGTCTTATTACAATAGAACCGATACTACACTACCCCCATTAAAATATATTTCCATTGAATGGAGGGTTTTTTGCAATCATTAATAAAGACCTAGTCACAAACATATTACTTTTTATGGTTATGTCTGCCTTCTGGCTAAGATCAAATTGTAGTATCTGTTTTCAACAAATCAGCGACATTTTACGGAAGTTTCATGTAGATAATCTCCCTTGAGAATAACATCCTTAATTTTTTTTTAAAACTCTATCATTTGTTTAATCAAGTCTTTTTAAATAATTGTATTAATAAGTAGAATACAAATACTATAGATAAAACGATTACGCGTATTTCTATTCACGCCATCGGTGTCTATCGTATTAGAATAGTATTAGAAAAATTTGGCAATGCAAATTAGAAATGTATATGAGAGTACATTAATTTATTATAGACTTAAAATAAATAAATATACAAATGAGCAACATCGAGATGTGGTTGAGAAATATACAGATCCTATATATACGGTATTTGAAAATATCCTGGTATCATTTGAATGAAACAAGCTTAGTCCGTTTTACTGTTGATATATTTAGGATAGATGGAAAAAACTTAGCTTTTATTCATTTATATATATATATATATATATATATATATATATATATATATATATATATATATATATATATATATATATATATATTATTGTGTGTGTGCATGTGCATGTGTATTTAATCAGTATTTAAATATTTATTTAATAAACTTGTAATAGAAAATGTTGTATTAGCGATACACAATTAGTAGCATTAATAAACAGTTAAATATATTTTACTTTATTTAAACTGGATTCAAAATGAAATGTATTAATAGTGTTGTGTCTTTTTTACATATAACGCTATATATATATACATATATATATATACATTATATATATATTTACATCATATATATATATATACATATATACATATATATAATGTACGAATTGTGTGTATTTAGACATCTTTTTTCTTCATTTTAACAAATATTGTTTAACACAAAAAAAATCTTCCGCTTAAGTATAACTTTTTAAAATTGTTTTCCATTTTCCTTGTAATCTTTGTTGTGGCTAAACTGATAAAAGTAATAAATGTTCTATATCTATATCACGAGTACTTTCGATTTGTCGTCATATCACCTTCAGATAACACAACAATGAACGAGAAGCTAGAAAAATAAATTTCAAAGCAATAACTGAAAACACTGTATGTGAGATCGTTATACGCCAACAACAAACTGCTTTTAGTTCCAGATAAGAGCTTTATAATTTATGTTCCGGGAGCGTCAAAATTAGCATCCCAGAATAAATTGTAATTATATTAGACATTTAAAAATAGTTTAACTAATTTCGCATGTAATATTATTTATTATAGGTGGCCGGCTTTTAATATAGATAGCTTCAAGTATTTTCATTTTAGTTAATAAGAAATTCGTCTCTCTCTCCCCCTCTCTCTCTCTCTCTCTCTCTCTTATTTATATATAGAGCTTATTTTTGTAAGGGTATCGTCAAGGGCCATTAGCTTTAAGGCAATGCTCATTAGGTAAAACTAATTTCGAGCTCCGGTCATTTGCAATGTTTACATTTCGTTTCATTGAGATATCACTTACATTCAGTCAGTGTCGCATGATGGCGTAGGGGTTAACATCGCCGACTGTCAGCTCGACGGTTGCGTTTCGATCCCGGCTTGAGACACTAACTGGTCTAGCCGCACTGATGAGCTGTGAAACAGCGAAACAGGCTGTATGTGGATGACTATATATATATATATATATATATATATATATATATATATATATATATACATATATATATATGTAACATTTATGAATAAATATTAAATTATATTTACCTACAGATGACGTTGTTTCAAGCTATTTTACTCTTATCGGTGTAGGGAAGTGTGTATATATATATATATATATATATATATACGTTTATTATATTATAAGCTATTCTTAGACTCAATATATTTCAGAAATGTAACTATATAGTTTCTGCATGAGTTTCCAAAAGTTGTTATATGCTAACCCGAAAGGTTCCTAGAGCCAAATATGTATTTATAAGAATAACGACCGTGATATTCACCACAAGAATTGTATTTTTACGAACGTTTCATCTTAGAACAGATGTATAACAAAAATGTGTATTGCATGTATGTTAAGTCCCCTCAATAATAAACATCAGTATGAACCTGTTATACATGAAATGAAATACAATCATGCACGCAGCGGCGACTTGTCCGGTGTTACAAGCGCCCATTTTGTTTAAAATATTTGTTTCATTCAAATCCGTTAGTCATTTCCGGTCTACAATAAGTTAGATTTAGCTGATATATTTTAAATCATCAATTATTAATAATGAGTGTGTAGATTATACTTGTGAAAATCCCAGGAAAACGAAAACATTTTTGTACCAGCTTACACAACCATGAATATATAGAATCTTAAATATGAAATATATAATCAGATATTCTAGAAGCTGCATAGGAACTACACGACAGCTAGTTTGAACGAAGTTGGTAACATAAAAATATCGCCTACTTACATTTTCTAATATGAACATAGATGAAACATCGGGAATATACACTCATAAAAGGTCGAAGATTACTTAAAAAGTAACAAACTCTGCTTCAATAAAATTCAAACATTAGACTCATCTCACCTATTCCATCAGAAATAGCTGTAGTCATCAACAAAACTTCAGATAGAATGATATCGGATATTAGGGGAAAACTGGATATGATTTGTGGATATCATCCAACGAAGTTCTAGGCGTGTTTGAGAATATCGATGAAAACAATGACCTAAGATTTTTATTGTTCGATATTACCGATCAATATACCCTGACCTATTGAACAAAGCGATACTGGTAGCAACTAAATTTACCAAGTTAGAAATTTACATAATTAAGTTAACTAATGATGGGTTCAGTCGACTCAACACAGGTAACAAACCTCATGGAACTATTCATATTGGACGAAATGAAGAGAGAGATAATTATGTTGAATGGTGGAATATATAGAGACGACACCGTAATTAAATGTAACGATAGATGTGTAGGAGTAAAACTTTTAAAACTTGGGACTTAAAATGATACTAGACGTTCATATTTACGTAGTAAATTTTTTCAACGCTGACTCTAAACGATGGATCTGTTTGCCCTCATCATAAACCGAGCCACACACTATATTATATTGACAAAAGTTTCAGCCATCTACGCTCTGTAAAGAAAGCAATAAGCTTAATTATTTCAAAAAGAGTTTCTAACCGACCATCTAACGAGCAACTATTCTAAAAAACAACTATCATGACGAAGCTCTGTGGACGTCAAGTTATGATGAGAACATTTGCTTTGTCAGGAATATGAAACCTGTTGAGTCTAATAACGCGGTAACATTAAATGTGTATCATATAGTATACAATAGCTCAAGACCCATAAAAGATCAAAACAAAAATGTTAAAGTAAATATCTATAGAGTATAATTCAAAATAGGCTTTAGAAGAGTAGGAACAAATAATCCAAATGATGAGGGCATAAACATAAATAAGCATGGTAATAACACTAAATTAAATACCACTAATAATAGTAAGAGTAAACAATAATAGAGGTAGAACATGTATTTGGTCTATCCTGCTTTTAGTAAAGACATGAAAACTAATGTTCCAAAGGCATTTTTTTAAGTATAAAAAGTAATTTCCCGAGAAATTATACCTGTTTTATTTTAACTTAGTTCAACCCAAACAAGGCAAATTGTCACTGATGACGTAAGGGGTTACTGAGAAATAGGGTGATATTTTATGGGGGTCATCCTAGATTGAGAGCTGTGCAGCGAGATTTTTGTTCATATTAGTTTTAAATTTCTGCATTTCTGTACAGTCAGGGAAATCGGGAGGAGAGAGAGAGTGAGAGAGAGAGAGAGATAGAGAGAGAGAGAGAGAGAGAGTTCCAAAGGCCGGCAGCCCGAGGAAATAAGCTATTGGAGTAGAAAACTTTCCGACATCTGGGCATCTCAACAATGAATGGTTGTGATTTAGCTGATTGTCGGGTTGGCCGAGTGTATTCACGTCGAAGGGGGGACCAGAGTAGCAAGTTCATCGGAGCACACTCCGTTCAAGTACTTGTAAAACAAGCACAAATATGCAACATTGGTGCGATGAGACAGAGCTGGAGCTTGATATATAGTCAGGGACCTATTAGATTATATACTTTTTTAGGTAGCTTGTCTAAGAGAGTGACTAGTGGATGGTGCAACAGCCCAGATGTGATAACAATACTCTATGCATGGGCGGATGGTGGGTTTGTAGAGATATAGGATACTGCCATGTGTGAAATGTTTTCCAGCACGGTAGAAGAAGTCCACATTTTTTGTAGCATCCTTGGTAATATCTTCTATGTATTTGTTCCAATTCATATTAGCTGTGAAAGTTAGGCCGAGGGGATTGAACGTTCGACTCAGCTATTTAATGAAAATACAATCATGCTAACATAGTTAACTCCACAGAATCTGGCGACGGCAATCGTTGATTCTGATAATGCAAAAATAGACAAACAATAATCAATCTCGACTGACTACCATGATAGCAATTCACCCCCCCCCACTTCAATGTGAGTGCAGACGTCGAGCTGAGTATATACCTCGTCCTAAAAGTCAATATCTCCTCCATGATAGATCGGCGCTTCGGCTTGTTAACATCATGGGTATGGCTGGTTAATCTTCAGAAACTGCGAGCCCAGCTAGTTCGTAATACAGCCTCATTGAATCTTGAATACTTGGCCAAATAATACGCCATATTTAGTAAAAGTCAATTAACGAGTCACCCTGTCTGGGCATTGAGAGGCCGTGCTTAGGAAGACAGAGCAATTGGTACGTATTCATGTAAATAAATCCCCTCAAATTAAAAACGTCTACTTGCTCGACTGATAACCCTGTCAGAAACTTATGTGTCTCTCCCAGCTCTGCGTTTTGACGCCCCTTACGTATCCAATGTTTTTCTAATCAAATAGCTTCAATTATTTGCTTTCAATCAAATACAGATATGCAAGGAAGTTGACAGAACGATTACGAGTCAGTTTCACACGACATTGATCATTCGCCTTTAAAGCTAACTTGTTTAAGATAAGTAAAATATTCGATTGTATTATGATAGTCAGTGCCCAATGGAGCAATAGGTCCAAGCCTTATTTGTGGAACATTTTGACAGATAATCGAAATTGTGCGTTTCTATTTTTATCATAATGATGAAACAAAGCTAAACAGAGATATTATTTGTCATAATGTATTCGTTAACGCATAGCAATTTATTATAAATAAAAATGTATATAAATTAAAATTATTAATGAATCTCATTTATTTTTTGGTTTAATATTTATTGAAATACCTTAGCTTAATGGTGTTTCAGAATATATTTTTGTTCAAGGTAGAATTTCGAGCATAAATCATTTAAACATTTTTTTGCTGATTCTGTATTTAGTTTTTGTCCGTTGGTTATTCCAGAATATCAGAATATCAGATTAACATATGGTTAGTAACGTAACCAGTAACGAGACCAGGTTCCATAACAGCAAATCTATATTAAAAACAAACAAAATCTAGTTGTGAGACGGCATATGTTCAGCTAACAACATAAGAATGGGCAAAAATATAATGTGATCTGACTTCTCTATATTATATCAAGTATTACTGAAGTTATATTATGAAAACATTGATAACTCAAAACCCATTTATTTGATATGGCTGAAATTTGGACTAGTAGTTATATTTATCAAAAAGCACCAGATCCATACGTCAGTTTTGGAAAAAAAATCGGATGATAAAATGTCAGTATTATGATCGCAACATTACTTCTCAATGTCGAATTGAAGGTCATATAAGACGCGGGGTGTGATTTTCTACAATGTGGACAAGAAGGAAGTCTCCCTGATAAACAGAACCGAACATATCGCTAAAAGTGTAACTTTCACCTTTTCCCTTACCCCGACCATTAACTATGATTTAGATATCCCGGATGTAAGTAAGTTCAAAGTTAGACAATGACCGATATTTTGACCAAGTTTAGTGACGTTTGATCAAGCGATGTGGACGCAAGACTATACACAAAAAGCTTAAACGAACTTGACATAAAATATTACCTCTTCAGCAGAAGAAATTAACATATGCTATTTATTGTTGTTTGCATTTTTTATAGCAGTGATCGATTTTTTCGTTTGAATATCATTCATAGCAGAAATGTTCATAGCACATCAACGATCATTTCGCAGCGTATAACGTGTTTCCTTTCTTGAAAATTACTGTCTTAGAGGGGGCAGCAAATTAATTAGATTTTATTATGTGTTTAGCAACAAGAAATTGACCATAAAATAAACTTGAGTGAAAGACTTTTACAACGTAATGAACGGCAATATTTTTAAAAATATTTATTTCATGAGAAATGTCTTTCATATAAACTTTTTAGAGAAAAATATGTTAGATAATCGATAGTCATTCTCAATAATGCATAGTCATGTAGTTCTTATCAATATATAATATATGTATATATATATGAATATATATATATGAATATATAAATATATATATATATATGAATATATAAATATTAATATATAAATATATATATATATGAATATATATATATATGAATATATAAATATATATATGAATATATATATATGAATATATATATATGAATATATATATATATATGAATATATCTCTATATATATATATGAATATATATATATATATATATATGAATATATATATATGAATATATCCATATATATATTAAGCTATATATATATATGAATATATATATGAATATATATATATATATATATGAATATATATATATGTGAATATATCCATATATATATTAATATATATATATGAATATATATATATATATGAATATATATATATATGAATATATATATATATATTTGAATATATATATATGAATATATATATATATATGAATATATATCTATATATATATGTATATGAATATATATCTATATATATATATGAATATATATTCTATATATATATATATATGAATATATATCTATATATATATATGAATATATATTCTATATATATATATATATATATATGAATATATATCTCTCTCTATATATAAATATATATATATATATATTCATATAAATATATGAATATATATATATATTCATATATACATGTATTCATATATATATATATATATATATATATATATATATATATATATATATATTCATATATATATACTCAGCCAGAACGTAGCACGGCTCTTGTCGCACTTGAGCTTAAAAGGTTTGACATCGATATTGACGCCCTTAGTGAAACTCGCCTGGCTGGAAATTCACAACTGACAGTAGAAAAGGGTGTTTAAACTTTTTTCTGGAGTGGCAAAGGCCCAGAGGAGCCTCGACATTCTGGAGTAGGATTTGCTATCAAGTCCAATCTTGCAAAGTCATTGCCGACCCTTCCAAAGGGGTTTTCGGATCGCTTGATGACATTAACTCTTAATCTTGAATGTGATACCCGTACTATTATAATTAGTTGTTATGCTCCCACGTTGAACAGACCAGAGCAGAGGAAAAATGATTTTTACCAGCAACTAAGAGAAATTATCACTAATGTTCGACCCAAGGACAAACTTATTCTTTTGGGTGATTTTAATGCACCTGTGGGTGTGGATGGTACAGCATGGCGTAGTGTTCTGTGTCATCATGGCGTTGGTCGTATGAATGGGAATGGTCCTCGTTTGTTGTATCTTTGTGGAGAGCTTAATCTGTGCATTACCAACACTGTATTCCAGCAGAAAGACTACATGGATGCACCCTCGTTCTAGGGATTGGCATTTGATTGACTACATCATCACCAAGAGACGTGACCTTGGGGGCTTTTGTATCACTCGTTCGTTCCATACAAGTTGCTATCTTTCAGACCATGCCTTGCTTCGAAGTAAAACGTCTTTTCGTTTACAGCACAGACGAGTGAAACGCTCCTCTGTCCCTAAACAGATAAACTACGATTAAAGAATACGGTTCAGAGGGCAGCACTGTTGGCCCGTCTTGATCGCTCATTGGATTCTGTTGAGATAACCGATGATATCGAATCTTCCTGGAAATCCTTGCGGGACATAATTCACACATCTGCATTGGAAGTTTTGGGGTTACCTGTCCGTAGGCATCAGGCCTGGTTCGATGACTAGAATGTTGAGGCCCAGGAGTTGATCAATGAAATGCATAAGGCTCATAAAACCTGGATTGATGATAAGAACTCAACACTAAAGAGGAAATTGTACAAGGAATGCAAAAGTAAAGTCCAGAAAGCATAACCGCAGATAAAAGAGGCATGGTGGTCCTCACATGCCAAATTAATGCAAGAAGCATTTGACAGAAAAGACTTGAAAGTATTTTTATAAAGGTATTAAGAAAGCTGTTGGACCACACGAATCTGGAGTTTCTCCCGTATCTGCAAATGATGGCACACTGATAAATGATAGAGCGGATATATTGAATCGCTGGAAGGAGCACTTCGAAGCGGTCCTAAACAATACTTCCACAACTGATGAAGAAATACTTTCATCTATCACTGAACGATCTGAGATTCCTGAACTCTCCTTCCTTCCAGCAATACATGAAGTTTTCGTTGCTATTAGGCTAATGTCGTCAGGCAAAAGGTCAAGACACCTTACCTCCTGAGGTGTTAAAGTACGGTGGCCAGACACTAGTAAAGAAGCTACACAGTCTCTTTGTGAAGATCTGGCAAGGTGGAAATGTCCCTCAGGATTTACAGATGCATTAATTCAACACTTGTATAAGAATAAAGGCAATAGAAACATCTGTGACAACCATCGAGGCATCTCACTTTTGTCAATTGCAGTGAAGGTCTTGGCAAGGCTTATTCTCAACAGAATAATTAAACACCTTGTTGATGATATCTATCCCGAATCTCAGTTCGGTTTCCGTGCTGGTCGGGGTACTGTCGATATGATCTTTTCCCTCCGCCAGGTTGCCGAGAAAGTTCGGGAAAAGAACGAGGAGTTGTATATGGTTTTCATTGACCTTACAAAGGCCTTTAACACAGTAAACCGCGAAGCCCTCTGGAAAGTGTTGGACAAGCTGGGAATACCTGACAACATGCTGAATGTAATTATTTATTTCCATGATGGAATGAAGGCATCGGTTGTTACAAATGGAGAGTCTTCAGAACCTTTCAATGTGACAAATGGTACCAAACGGGGTTGCGTAATGGCACCTGTGCTATTTGCTTTGTTCTTTTCAGTTATACTGAGATATAATTTCGCTGATACAGATACTGGGGTGAAGTTTAAATTTAGAACAAGTGGTGGTCTCTTCAACCAGCAACGTTTCAAAGCTAAGACCCTTCTTCGACAAACTGTCATCAGGGATCTTTTGTTTGCAGATGACGCTGCACTTTGTGCAACATCTCGGGAGGAAGCGCAACTGCTTGTGGACAGGTTTTCGGCTGCTTGCAAGGCTTTTGGTCTGACAATCAGCATCAAGAAAACAGAAGTGATTCACCAACCTCGTCTCATGCCTAAACAAGTGCAGGGTGTGAAGCAACGGCCACCAGTAAAGCAACAACCACCAGTACACTGTTTTCCAGATATTCCAATCCAAGTAGACGGTAAAGATCTGAAATATGTGAAAAACTTCACTTATCTTGGGAGTAAGATAAATTGGAGTGCCTCCCTTAATGACGAAATCTTTAACCGAATTGCAAAAGCAACCACTGCCTTTGGAAAACTGCGTCATCGGTTATGGAAGGACAGGGGGATAAGTTTGACAACAAAAGTACTTGTGTATAGAGCAGTTGTGCTAACATCACTGCTTTATGGATCGGAATCATGGACAGTCTATCGCAGCCACATTCAGAAGCTTGATGTCTTTCACAAACATTGCCTTAGAACGATTTGTGGTGCCACCCTCGGCCATCGGATGTCTAATGCGGACCTATTTACATGCTGCGGTATTGGCGGAATTGAAAGCTTTTTGATGCTATCACAACTGCGTTGGGCAGGACATGTCTTACGTATGGAAGATGATAGAATACCAAAGCAACTGATGTACGGCGAGCTCAACAGTGGAAGGCGAAATGTGGGTCAACTGCTGCTTCGCTTTAAGGACAAGTTGAAGATAAATTTGACAACTACCAATATTGCTTATCGTGATTTTGAACAGCTTGCTTCTCGACGGAAGGAATGGCGATCTGACAGCCAGAGGGTCATCAGACGGTTCGCTGTAACTGCCATTGATCAACAGCGCGAAAGACGCGAAAGAACAAAAACATCTACAAGTATCTCAGCCGATTTTTCTCAAGATCTTCTTCTTGCATCCATTGTGGGCTAGTTTGCAAATCTCTCGGAATACTCAAATGCCATTTACGATTGAGTAAATGTAAGCATGCTAAATCCCTCGTAGACTAAACAAATTTAAAGTTGTCAAGACCTCATACGTCGAAATCGACGGGGGAGTCCATGATATATATGAATATATATATATATATTCATATATATATATATATATATATATATATATATATGAATATATATATTAATATATATATATATATAAATATATATATATTCATATATATATGAATATATATATATAAATATATATATAAACATATATATATAAATATATATATATATTAATATATATATATGAATATATATATATATATATATGAATATATATATATATATAAATATAGCTATATAAATATTTATAAAAATAGATTAATATATATATGAATACAAATATATATATGTATATATATGAATATATGTGTATCTAAATATAAATATATATGTATATATTTATATGAATATAAATATATATGAATATAAATATATATATATATGTATAAATATAAATATATATATATATGTATAAATATATATATATATATATAGATATAAATATATATATATGAATATATATATATATATGACTATATATATATATATATGAAAATAAATATATATATATATATTAATATATGTATATATATATGAATATATATATATATATTCATATATATATATGAATATAAATATATATTTATATATATATATATGAATACAAATATATATATATATATATAATAATATATACATATATATATATGAATATATAAATAAGAATATATATATGGACATATATAAATATATATGAATATAAATATCTATATATATAAATATGAATATATATATATATGAATATAAATATATGAATATAAATATATATATATATATGAATATAAGTATATATATAAGAATATATATATGGACATATATAAATATATATGAATATAAATATCTATATATATAAATATGAATATATATATATGAATATTAATATATGAATATAAATATATATATATATGAATATAAGTATATATAGGAATATAAATGTATATATATATTAATATAAATATATATATATATATGAATATAAATATAAATATATATTAGAATACATATATATTTATGGATATAAATATATATATATATGTACATATAAA
>OY744521.1:187982243-188004743 GCA_963556195.1 Sepiola atlantica | reverse complement strand
CTGTTAGGGTCCCAACTATGGGTTAAATAGAAACAGATATTAAAAGGGGAAAGAAACAAGAAAGAGAAGAAAACAAGACCAGATTCGGCATTAAATAACCCAAAAAGGGTTGATATGCCGTAAAACAAAACTACCAAACCAAAAACCCTGATTAAACGTTTGAAGATATAAAGAACTTGAAGCATAAAAACTTTCACTATAATGACCAGATTTGGCATTAAATAACCCAAAAAGGGTTGATATGCCGTAAAACAAAACTACCAAACCAAACCAAACCAAACAGGATTAACACTTGTAAAGAACATTGGTTCTTTCTAGTAAGTTGGGGGTTAGAGGAGTTGTTTTTTTTTTATTACAAGATTTTGTGTTTTATATTTCTTATAGTTAATACTGAGTCTTATTTTATTTCTATTGTAAATTGGTGATATGTATATGTGTATAATATTGTTAATGGCTGTTTCTTCTAATCTGAAGTTTAGTTACAGTTGATTACAATAGTAAATGTTAACATCGTTTGAGTTGTGATGTTGAATATTATTTTTTTTTGTACTGGTGATTTTTTTTAGTTTCAAATTATTCATTTTATTTGTTCCTCAACAATATAATAACGGAATACATTGTAAATAAATATTTGTTTTATATTGTTTGATTCAATGAATAGTATATATATTGTAAGGAAAAATCCAATTCTAAGTCAATACCCTGAAAGGGGCCGAGGTTGGGGGTGGGTTGCAAAAAGGAATTGCTCCATTAGCGACCCAACCAATAGGTCTGGTAACAAGATGTAATGAGGCAGAGAACGGATTTCTCTGCAGGAGCAACGATCCAGCGTCTGGTCTATAGTGAGTCAAATAATGTACTAATTCTGGTCACCACCAAACTCTAGAAAACAATAACACTTCACTCTCCCGGTGAGAGGTAGAACCTCAATTTATAGGCTTGTAACAACCATCCCACCCCATTCTTAACATACATAAATATCACCTCTTTACCTCTGCTCATGCTGGTCTTATCGCCACCCACCCTGAAGACCGGCACCAGCAATCAGTATGTATCACTTTCTCTTTTTTCCGCAATATATATATATATATATATATATATATATATATATGTATGCGCATGTGTGTATTAAGAATCGAAGGCCAGAAACCTAACTATTAAAGATAAGATTGGAATAGTCCGTTTTAAACAAGAGGGAATATGCCACAAGTATTAATAATGTTGAACTCATAGCTTGAGAAACACACACACACACACACACACACACACACATATATATATGTGTGTACGTATATGTATATGTATGTACATATATATATATATATATATATATATATATATATATATATATATATTAGAGAAAGATACAGAAATATAGCAAATAGAAATAGACTTCTGAATTTAGTTTTAACGATGTGGTGTATAGGCAAATAGACGGCTTATCTATGGGCTCAGTCCTAGGACCGACAATGGCAAATATTTTTGTGTTTTTTTAAAAAAAGGCTTTATTATCTGGACCCACTAAACCTTTAGTCTACTTTCGATATGTCGACGATACATTTTGCCTTTTTAATAATAAAACGGAGGCAAATACATTCTTCTTCTAACTCGATAAAATGCCCCCCGCATTAAAAAATACCTATGAAGGAGAGCGTAATTCCACTTTAGCTTTCCTAGATGTATTGGTAACAAAAAACCCATCATATTACCTTACATCAATTTACCGTAAACCTACGTTTACAGGATTATACACTCGCTGGTATTCATTTTGTCCTAAAAAACGAAAGGTAAAGTTAATTTGAACATTAATACACAGAGCCCTTATGATTTGCTCAAAATCAAAATTGGACGAAGAAATTAAAACTATAACTAGTACTTTGTCTAAAAAACGGCTATCCCTTTGATGTGATTAGGGCAGTCACCCAAAGGAAAATAAATACTTTTTCTGAAATAAAACCAAGTACGGTGAGCAAATGTCCAATTTACATTCGTTTACCTTGGTTAGGTACAGTAAGTGAGAAATTCGCCAAGCAAATCAGCTCAGCAGTTAAAAATTGTTATTTTTCCTCGAATGTGCGTGTTGTGTTTTCTACAAAACCTTTATTGGCGTCCTCTCGTAAAGACGTTCTATCCCCCCCACCATAAAAATAATGTAATTTATCATTTCAAATGTAGTTGCAGTGCTGACTACGTGGGTAGGACGACGTTAAGATTGGATAGTAGGGTCCAACAGCACATTCCGACTAGGATCAGAAATGGAACCTTCTGATCAACGGGCGTTCAAAACAACACATACGGGTCTTCCATTACAGACCATTTACTTAAAAACCCGCCGTGCGCTAGGAATTTTAGCATGGACTCCTTCACCATTCTCAGTCATGCTCACTCGTTATATCATCTCACTATCTTGAAGACGATCCACGTTCGTCTTAAACGTCCCTCCCTTTGAAAGCAAAGGGAATGTCTATTGGGATTAGATGTGATCAGTCTCTAAGATTCATCCTCCATTGTACATATAACATAACGCTATTTTATTTTCTGTACTCTCTTGTTTTCACCCCGTTTATTTTAATCCCTCGATACAGCCTTTAAGAGAGGGCGAAACCGGTCGGCTGGCATATTATTATTATTATTGATTTTTTTCTCCTCTTCATTAACTTTTAATCATGAACGATAGAATTCTGTCTTCCCTTCATGTTTGCAATATATATATATATATATATATATATATATATATATATATATATATATATATATATATATATATATATATATAGAGAGAGAGAGAGAGAGAGAGAGAGAGAGAGAGAGAGATAAATAATAACTAAATTTCATAGTTTTCTAAGATAAACGAAAAAAAATGAAACTAAAAAGACCCCTGGGCAACGCCGGGTTTTGCATATTTTGTCTAATATATAGATTCGATTTTATTAGAAAACATCATTTAAATTATTTCTAATGTTGTGAGAAATGCATTCTCTTGTCCCTAATCAGAGAAGAATAATCAATTGACTCCTAAAACGTAATAAAAAGCGTCAAATATTACAATAAACACGCAGATTATTTACAAGGAAGAGATGGACACACGTTCATAAAAAAACATACGAAGAGACGCTTTTGATAATGCATGCGTTATGCGTGCAAGAGCGGTTTGATAAATTTACAAAGCGACTAGTAAAACATACCAATGCGAAGAAATGGAAATTGTTAAGTTTTGTAAATAGTGTTAGGACGTTAAAAGTATTTAAACAGCCTAAGAAAAGAAACAATTAATATTAGGTTTATTGGAGCAACTGAACTAAACCAAGCGAATGTTTTGTTTACGCATATTGATATAAACTCTCAATCGACATGGCCAGACTATAGGTTTTAATTACTGGATTGATTTCGATATTTTTTCAAAGGACTTAACTCTCTGGGTGACCATGCGTCTCTATTCTATCTGATTTAATGTAATAATATCGGCCGCAGCTTCATATTTAAAAGTCATCGTTAATCTGGAACAGAAACAGACACCTGACCGCATGCTGATACAATAAAAACAACACATTCGATATGCACTAATGGACCCCCACCTTCCAAGCACATTAACTAACTCCCCCAGCGGTTAATGTTGGTCAATCGGTCATTAACAACGAAAGAAGAAAGAATCCATTTTCAGACTCAATTCTGTTTATTACCTATATCAAATAACAGATGAACTTACATACGTGTGATGAATTCAATATAATTATCTGTGATCAACATGATGTTTTTTCTATTAGTTTTATTTTTTTACTAACACGATTCATTAGCAGTGATCCCTGACTTGCAAAAACAGGTGGGGACCCTTGGAGCCTGAGTGACAAATAATTATCACTGCCAACAACCGATGGCTTCCTCTAAAATTTCAGTGGCAATAGTCCTCATCTGAAGTCCAGTACACATCGTGCTCTTTCGGTGAAGGTCTGGGTGGTGGTTTCCCTTCTCGGTTTGTCAATCCCCCCCCCCCCCAGAATCTTCACAAACATTTGCTATTTTACTGATCGATATCGGTGGTACCTTGTTCTTTTGGTTTGATTTTGTGTTGAGCGATGATTGCCAGATTATCAGATATATCAAATCTGGCAGATTCAGTTCACTTACGTTCGTATTATGATGTTCAATTTATATTTCTAGTTGTGCTTATTTAAACGTATCCGTTGTTGTACAGTATAACTTTGCGATGGGTTTGGTTACCGCATTCGAGGACTTTTAATACTGTATTTTCTTGCATCAGTTTCGTAGTATAATGCAAGCAATCCACCTTTAGTTTTAATTACTCCTAGTATGTGTTTTTCCGGTTTCTCGGAACTATTGCTAGTTCTTCTATAATTATAGATATTGCCCTAACGTTCTTCATGTTTCCTATACCCTTCAGCTCTCTGACAAGTCCCATGTATTTGTTTAAGTTTGTTATTTGTCTACTCGAGCTTCATGCTATTGTCTCCCTGTGTGGCTGAGTTTGTTTCTTTATATGTCTATGTTCCAGACGATATTATTCGTTTCATTTGTTGAAATAGTTTCTCCGGTCGTCGCCTGTACCATGTGTCCTCATGCTGAAAGTTTTCTACAGTTCCGTACCCAATAGTTTCTATATTTATATTTCTTTTAGCAAGCTGCATCCACAGATGTATTTTACTGTTTCGTCTCTTGACTCACAAGGTCTACATTTTCTGCTTTTCTGTATCCTGTCTATCTTGATATTTATGTAGTTCGGTTTGATCACGTAATTTTCTGCGGCCATAAATAGCGATTCCGTTACTCTTTTAAAGTGCCATTTTTGTAAACACGTCTACGTCTTTGCGTGCGCTATTTCGTTGATCCCTCTTCCATTTTGGTTTTTCTTGACCTTTTGTTTCCTGTGTCATTGCTCTCATTTTCATTTCCGTTTGCGTGGATGTGGCGGCGTAATCAGCTTCTCTGTATTTTATGTTGTATTTATCAAGTCTTTCAATTGCATCGTCTACGTAATCCTGCCTTCACTTCTCTGGAAACCGCTTTCGTCTGCATTATGAAGGTTCAGCGTATCCTACTAGGGATATTGCACATGATGTTAAACATGTTATTAGGTGTCAATTAAATAATTACATTTCAAAGATATGTGTTGCTCTGGAATTCTCTTTTAATCATCCCGTTTATCTATTCATAAATACTCAGATATCTATAGTTCATCAATTGCTCTTATCACCTCTTAATTAGGTAGTTCTTAGGCATTCATTTTTCTGAGTTTTCCTTTCTGCATATTAAGTAGTGCACAGTTTTCACATCGCCCCCCATATGTTTATTCTTGCTAAATATTATAATTTTTATTAGATTGTATAGTTTCTTTTTGTTTTGATTTTGCCAGTAGCTTTAGAGCATTCCTATGGGGTTGTTTATTTTTTGGTTTGTTTTATCGATAGATTAATTTCCTGCATTTCATCTCTATATTATTCTGGTTAACGGTATCACACATATGAAAAACTGTAGTGGAGATAGGGAGTCCCCCTTGGAAATGCTTTTCTGTATGTTTACTTCTATTAGTTCTTGACTTCTCGCTGTTGGTTGCAATCTGCATTGATCCACTGCTATTTTTAATAGATTTGCAATCTCGTTCTTTTGGCAAATTCTATCATGCCTTTTCAACAGAGGCACTTGCATTGGCTTCCGTGAACTTACCAAAACAAGGCAAAACCCGCACTACTAATATCCTTAAGAGAGTTAGAATTTCATTAAGGAGATAAACCCTTCGTGGGTAATATTTTGCCTCCAGTTATAGAAGGAGCCATTCTACTTAGAAGCTTCACCTATGGATCATCATTGTTCTTCTGCTGGTATCAATAGTGTGAGCGATTCTGATGAAAGAAGCGGTAAAAACGGACGTTTGAGAGTGTTTTTTATTTCGCTCAATTTCGGCAGGGAAAGCACAAGAAGAGGATAAGGTAAAATGAAGTCGTTGTGATAGTCTACAATGACAAGCGGGTGTGTGGCAGGTGTAAGCGGCAGTTTCCCGTCTGAGAGTGCCGCACACAAGTGGTCTTTGTCCCGAGAGACACGGAAATATAACGGTGACAAGAATATCCGTTGCTTCCTCGTCTTATCAATCGTACGCACTCGCACTACACCCTCATCCTGTTGCTTCTACCTTTTTTATATTGGTTTCTCTTTCTTCCTTTGTGATTCCCGGCCAATTCTAGTTTATATAATTTCGGTCTCTTTCCTTTGATCTCGAACAAACAAGAATATTATATATCCGCGACGTCTTCGATTTATTAGCCGGCGTCTGTGCATGTGTAGGATTCAGGTCTACTGGAAATGTTTACCAGAAATATATCATCTGATATATTAGCAAAAAAACAACAAAAAAAAGAAATCATTCAATTTTCGAATCTATATTTGTACACTATGGGGCTTATCAGCACAACAAAATATTAATAACATAAAAAAGGAAACTCACTTATGTCAAATAAGGGCATTGCATTGCTTTGCACCATTCTACACGCAAACAAAAATGTGCATCCTTAGGATTCAAATATTTAATACAGTGCAAATATATATAAGATGATTTATTTCTGTGTTTTTAAATGACTTTCTCATTACCTTTATAACAAATACAGGATAGAATAAATCCGACGGTATGAGATACAATGGGAAATGGAAAATATAAAACTCAAGAATACATCTCACCGTTTCGCCCAAGTGTTATAAGGTGAAGTCGAAAAAAAGTGATAACAAACGAGACGATATTTTCGTTTTTTCCCACTTTCTTTTCACTTAACTCTTGATAAAACCGCTGTACAAGTTGGGCAAAACGTTGAGATTTATTTTTGAGTTTTCTAATTTCATTTTTCCATTTCATGCCATAAAAGTATTTTACTAAAACTACGGTTTATATGTATGAAAATTAAATAGTAAAATTAAAAATCACTACTCATAACTTAAGTTTAAAAGCCGAGTCACACGCCATTTTTAAAACATGATTCTGCAGAAGAGGTACAAAGTATTAGAAAAATAACAAAGAACAACAGGTTTTAATAAACAATCAATGTATTAGATTAAACTATAAAAACTATAATATATAAGTAACGCAGTAATTCTATTTGACTGTTCTAATTAAACGTAATTCGCAATTACCTCACCAAATCACCTATATCTTAATAAAATGACTGTCTCATTCTCCCTCGCTGTATGTTGTTTGACACCTCTCGTCTTCTATCTATCTTTCTCTCACTCACACAGTCCCTCTCTCTCTTTCTCTTGTTCTCTCGATCTCACACACTGTATCTCTCTCACTCTCTTGATGTGTTTATTAACAATTAAAGTTAATAAAACTAACTATACAACTTAATATATGGATAGCTTATCATGAACAAATAGAAATATAGCTACTAGTAGTAACACTATTTAACCAAAGCTGTGGCAGGAAAGAACGATATAAATAGGTGATAGATATAGCATCGTTAACAGAACGTTTTTTATTTGTTATTTTCGTTATTTTTTTATTTTAATTTCTGATTTTTTCACTAACTCACTTTTTCTTGATTCAAACAATCTAACCCGAGCTCAATGGGTGACCCCACGGGTCAGCTACTTTCTAGTATATTTTTTCTCTAGTATATATATATATATATATATATATATATATATATATATATATATATATACATCGTTTTAAAATTCAACGGGGCATTCGTTTAATAGAATACAAATGTGAACAAAGAATGAGATTTTTTTATATGGAAGTCTGTTTCGTTTCGTCAATGAGGTTATTTATACCACCGACCTCATGTAAGAATATGTAAACATGGATGCTTCAAATATCGCATTAATCGCTGATATCGTAGTCCTACGGAATAGCAACGTCGTTTTAATCATTTTTTGATAATTATTTTTAGAACTGAGAAGTAAACACGCACAGTTGATTGTATTTCCATAGACTTAGCTATATTTCTTTCCGACGTATTGATAGGTTTTCGTTTTGTAATGCTTCAAGTCGACTTTTATCAATTCCCACGGGTCGACCGTCTTAGGGTTGTCATCCTACTCTGGGTAACTAGTATCTGCATTGGGGTGAATTGATAACTGCGAACAACGTCGAATATGTTTACTATTAATTCAATGATTGGCTGCTTGATTGAGATTCGTTTCTATGATCTTTAATTATAATTTCCTTATCTACGAAGAAGACTGTGCCACATGATCACGTGTATCCATCGTGTATTCTCGTTAAAACCTATGATGATAATTTACTCATTGTTTCAGATTTTCCGTTTCCAATCGCATGTTTGTCCAATTTCAAATCCTACTTTTACAGTTAACAGTATGTGTAATATTAATAATAGATTTTTTAAACATGAAAGTATAAGATTGTAGGGGAAAAAGTGCTACCTGTTTGCTGAAAGAGACTGGAGATGAAATGTTTTATATTCGTGAAGAATATCTCAACATACTGAAAATATAAGTAAAAGAACATCTACGCTTTTATTGATGTGACAAAAGTCACGTACGTTCCCGGGATTGCAGTGTTTTTTTTTGTGTTCCCTAAGGGGTTGTTATGATTAGATATTGGTATTACATTTAATTGATGTGTAGTATTTGATTAGCGTGACCTGTGTAAATTCCGCAGTTTTATCCTTTATCTGCTGCCGTGCTTAAAAACAGGCCCTTTAAACAGACCCCGCGATCGTATAGTACCACATTTGTCCGAACTGAAACATTCTTATCAAATAATGCTGGTTAATGTGGTTTCAGAATATATATGTGTATGTGGCCGTTTGTGACATATTTCTAAGTTATAAACGTACGGCGCGAACACACGCCCAACGATATTATTGTGTCATCACTGGACAGAACGAATAGTTGACTTTGATGCTAGCTCGAAGACAAAGAAAGTGTATTTTAGTTCGAGTTTCACGTTCGACACAACATCGTAATCAGATGAATTTATGATTTTTTTTTTTGCATTGCATCTCCGACGATCGGGTGATCCCATCTCTTAGAAAAAGGAATGGAGGGTAATAAGATACGTATAAACACGAAATTGCCTCAATGTGTTATGCAAGTTATTATTATTTGTACTCACTAGGAGTTCTTACACATGTTATCATCAGTGATTGCTCACCGACAACAACCGGCGGTATTCCCTGGAGTCTGAGTGACAACAAGTATCCCTAGATTTCCAGTATTCTCCACCAATTTTCGGTAGCCACCGCAAATAACATTGCCGTATCGCAACAGCCTTTTACCATTAATTTCTAGCATTGGTATTCTTTGGGATTTGGGTTCAATAAGCATCCCCAAGATTGCAGCACTTTCTGCACTTTCAGTGGAGGTCTGGTTAGTGTTCTCCCTCTTCGGTTTTCACATCCTCCTTGACCCTATGCAAATATGTCGTGTGGTGTTATAGCCTAGGCTTGCAACATTTTTTTATTTTTTGTTATTTTTTTAATTTTGTTATTTTGTTATTTTTTATTATTATTATTTGGAGGGAGGGGACGGGGGAGTAGGGATGAGAGTGGGGGAGCTTATGGTGTTTCTTGCTATTTCTGTTCATTAGTTCATTTTTGTGTGGTGTCAGCTGAGGCCGGTGTAATTTATTGGGGGAGGTGGGGCTCATTAAATGATGTTTCTTGCATTTTCTGTTCTTTGGTTTGTGATGTGGTTTTCTTTCTGTGGTTTGGTTTGGATCCTGTTGTAGATTCCATGTGACCTTTCGTAGCTTATGCGGGTTGGTGTTAGCATTCGAAGATTTTACTTAAGATTGCAGCTGTTTTGATCATTGCCGTCCTTTGTATAGTTTCAATGAACCTTTAATTCCAATTTCTCCCAGTCGTTTTTCCAGTTTTTGGGTGATTGTTCCTAGTGCTCCTACGATTGTTGGTATTATACTAACTTTCTTCATGCCCAATATTCATTTTAGTTCTTTGGCTAGTTCTGTGTATTTGCTTCGGATTTCAGTCTCTTTGATTTTCACTCTGTTGTCTGCTGGAACGACGAAGTCTACAATTTTGCAAGATGTTTACTTCTTGTTGATCACTATAACATCCGATGTCCTTGCTCGTATGAGTTTGTTTGTTTTTATATCCATATGCCAGATGAGTTTGTGTTTTTCGTTTTCCAGTACTGTTTCTGGTTTATGTTTGTACCACTTGCCTGCGTACACCGGCCTCAGCTGAC
This sequence comes from Sepiola atlantica, assembly GCA_963556195.1. Classification (NCBI taxonomy): domain Eukaryota; kingdom Metazoa; phylum Mollusca; class Cephalopoda; order Sepiida; family Sepiolidae; genus Sepiola; species Sepiola atlantica. The sequence goes on along the minus strand of OY744521.1, from coordinate 187,994,567 downwards.
ACCACACAAAAATGAACTAATGAAAAGAAATAGAAAGAAACACCATAAGCTCCCCCACTTCCCCACTGCTCCCCTCCCTCCAAATAATAATAATAATAATAATAATAATAATAATAAAATAACAAAATAAAAAATAAAAAATGATGCAAGCCTAGGCTAACACCATACGACATATTTGCATAGGATCAAGGAGGATGAGAAGACCGAAAAGGGAGAACACTAACTTCAGGTCGTCCGTATACATGAGGTGGTGTATTCTTTGTGTTGTCTGTAAACTGTATATGACATAACATTTCCTAAGTATTTAGTTGAGTGGCATAATTGCTATGATAAACAGTAGTTTTAATAAAGAGTCTATTTTGAAGATGCGTCTCTGTATTTTTATCTCAGTAAGTTGTTGTCTCCCAGATGTCAGTTCCAGACTCAATGTTCACATTGCTTTTTTACTATAATAAAACATCTTGTCAGGTATTTGGTGCATCCTCAAGGATTCAATTATACGTGCTCGAGAGATACTGTTAAAGGCTTATTTGTAGTCGACTAATCCCATGTCTATCTTGCTTTCTTTGCTTTTACTTCCTTCAGTACTTTTTGATCTATGTATAGCAGGTCATGTGCCACACTTTTCCTTTTGGTTCCTCGTGAAAGAGTCCATGATTGTTAAATATGTGGCAGATCTCTTCTCTCGATTGTCCCGTTAGGATTTTCCATATGGTTGGGAGGCAAGTTATTGGTATGTACTTGCTTTGGATCGTTTCTCCTTCGGTGTATTTTTGTATTAACGTACTTTGTGTCATCTATTTTGGTACGTCCGTTTTGTGGATCCATCTTCTCAGTTTTTATGTTAGCTTTTCATGTGAGGTTGTGCCTTTTTAAAACCAGTATTTATGTATATAGTCACCTGGCGTTTCTAATTCGCCATTTTGTTTATGTGTTCTTCATTAATTTCTGTATGATATCCTTCTTCAATTCTCTTAAGTACTTCTCTCATGTTTTAAATCCATTTAGTATTTTTGTTGTGGTCTTGTGGATTTTTCCATATGTTGCTTCAGGTGTATTTGTATGTCGAGTCCGGTTGTTCTGTTCTTATTTTCCATCTGTTTACGTTTTGTAAAACTTTAATTGTTTTCGAAAGTCCTGTTGTGTTTGTACTGTTTCGATTTGTATCTGTATCGTCTCAGACTTCTTTTTTTTGCTGCTATCTTTTGTTTCAGTTTTTCATGTTCCTTATTTAGTCTTTCTTCGTGTGTCAGATTACCCCTCTTCTATTGTTCACTGTTCTCGTTCATCCTATCTACAGGTTTAGCTTTTTTTCGAAGTTTTGCGATCTGAGTTTCAGTCAGATTTCTCATCCAGTCTCTGTCGGTCTATTTAGTTTGCCAGTTTTGTTTCTATTTTACGTTTCATACTTACTGCATATATAAAGTTGTTTAGGTCAGTGATAGTATATGTTTAGATGTATGGGAGGAGCCTGTTTACTTTTTCCGTTTCTAATTTTAATTTCTTATGATTCTGTTTTTTTCCTCGTTCATAATTTATCTTAGGTGTTTAACTTCTATTGATTCTTCTCCAGTGAGTTCCGTGATTCCGTAGTTGTCGGCCTCCTCAATTTACGTGTTTGTATTTTGGCCGTTTTCTACCTGTCGGTTGTCTTTACGTCGTTATTTCTGGTCTGTTACATCATTTATCTCTCGTTAGATTTACATTAGTTCCACCTCTGAGAACCAACCTCTCTTGAGGCTACGTCTTGATTGCTCTACAATCCTTTGTTCCGTTGTATGCTAGTCGATAGCCATGCTCCATAAATTTGTCATTCGTTTTCTATAGCTTCTGCTGTTTGGGTTGCTTCTGTAGTTGTACTCTATTACCAGTCTATTTTCTTTCTTCATCTGAGCTTTTGGCGTGGTGTTTTGTTTATTACTGCTTTCCATTATTTGTCTGCGTTATTACCGTACATGTGATTAAATGGGTTACTTATCTGATTTTTGTTCGCGATATCATTGTTCATGGAATTAAAATATCAAATATTCACGAGATGCCGACCAGCTCTCTGATGCTGGCCAACGAGGGAATACATACCAATCACAACAGTCAGATAGCTCTTAGTCAAACGGCATTAGTTTTTGTTTTTTGACATTTTCATTGCTTGATGTATGAAGTAATACAAGGCCAGGTTTATTTTATCTGTGATCCTGTCACAGGGATAGTATGTATCTGTTATTCTCGTGAGAGTCAAGGTGCACTATCACATGCATATAAGGGGAATTTAACAATAAACTATAACCAATAAACACACATGTTTACTAAGTATGTTCTTGTATAAATTTTCACAGCTTCTATTTTTTAAAATTAAAACGACGCTAGATTCCCCTCACCTATTTACTTGACAAATGGAGGCAGTAAATTTAAAGCATGACGATCGTATTAATTTGTTTTATTCATTTTTTCCTTTTGGGTGATAAAAAGACAGTTTGAAAGAAACAATGGAAAACCAGAACTTAAATTAACGCGAGTGTTTCATTGAGAAGATTTTTAGTATTTGGGGGAGGTTAACTTCCACGTGTGACTTTATACTTTTAGGGAATGTAGTCGTATATTTGGGAGGGGCGTTTTTTAACGTCTTTCAAACGGTTAGCTAATTTTCCGTTTTTTATCTCATAAATAGTACACCGTCCTTTGTCAGAAGGTTAGTGTGGTCAAAATGCGGGAAAGGCGTTTCAATCATGGGGTAACTTTTACCACGAGTTTGAATGTACTTTGGCATTTAGTTCAGACAGTTTAAGCGGTAAGATGCAGATAATACATGGAATTAAAAGAGGGACAAAAACAAGTTTAACCCAAGAATAGTAATACTGGGAGTGATAACGAATGAAGAAAAAATATCATTATGTTTGTACTCACTAGGAGTTATCACACAAGTCATCTTCAGTGATTGTTCATCAACAACTACCAATCGTGTTCCCTTGAGTCTTAGTGACAACAAGTCTTTCCAGATTTCCAGTACTCTTCACTTATTTTCGATCACCACCGCAAATGACCTTGCGGTATCGCAACAACCGCATACCATTGATTTCTCGCTGGCAACGAACAATTGTTTTCCCCTGGTAGTTTGATGGCAATAAGCCTCACCAAGGTCCCAACACTCTTCGCACTGTTTCAGTGGAGGTCTGGTTAATGCTGTTCCTCCTCGGTCTTCTCATCCTCCTTGACCCTCCAGAACTAGTTTGCGTGGTGTAAGCCGAGGCCGGTGCCATCATATTTTGGGGAAGGGGACAGCTTATGATATTTCTTAGTTCGTGCGTTTGTGTTTTGTTTTCTTACAATTTTAACTTCCATGTAAGTAGTTATCCTTCGTAGCTTATGCAGGTATGTTTATGCCTTTGAGCATCTTTCTAAAGATTGCAGCGGTTTTGATCATTTCCGTCCGTTGTATGGTCTCAGTGATCCCCTTGATTCCAATTTCTCCTAGTGTTTTCACCAGGTGTTTTCCACTGTTCTTAGTTCTCCTACGATTATTAGTAGTATATTGACTTTATTCATGCTATATATGCCTTTCACTTCTCTGACAAGTTATGTGTATTTTCTCCGTTTTTCCCGTCTCCTTAATCTTTATTCTGTGGTCTGCTTGAACAGCAGAATCTACGATTTGGGAGGATGTTTTCTTCTTGTCGTTGATAATGACATCCGGTCCCCTTGCTTGTATGAGTGTATCTGACTGTACCTCCATATCCACGATTATTTCGTTTTTTTCGTTTTCCAGTACTGTCTCTGGTTTATGTTTTTACCATTTGTGCGCGTGTTCGAAATGCAATCGTTTACATTGTTCCATGTATACCGCTTTCCCCAAATAGGAATGTCCGTTCTTGCATTTTTTTAGGCTAGTTTGCTGCATTCACTAATTATGTGAATTACTGGTTCGTCTTTTTGCCACAAAGTCTGCATTTACTGTTTTTCTTTGGGTTTTATCTTATTAGGACAAACTATATTAAAGCTAAAATTGCTTTGATATAGTTTGTCCAAATCGTTCTCTATTTACGTGTTTGTAAATCTGTATTGCATTGTTTTCAAAAGTCCTGTTCAGTTTATGGAGTTCTGATTTCTATATATATCGTCTCAGTCTTCCTTCTATTGCTGCTATCTTTTGGTTTAGTTCTTCATGTTTCTTATTGAGTCTTTCTTGCGATTTAGATTTCTGCTCGTCAATCGTTTCATATTCTTTTTTATTCGATTTACGGTGTTAGCTTCTTTTCAAAGCTGACTAATCTGGGTTTGTAGTCTTATTTCCCATCCACGATTTGTCAGTCCATTCTTTTGCAAGTCTTATTTCTCTTATTAGTTTCAAACCTATTGTTTTTACCCTGGCTTATATCAATTTGTTTATGACTGTGATGGTATCTGTTGAGATGCAAGCGAGCAGTTTGTTTACTTTGTCTGTTTCTAATTTTAACTTCTTCCAATCTTCGTTCTTTAGGAATGGGAGTTTTGATTTGTTCTCAAACATGACCTGTTTGATGTGTTCCACGTCACTTGCTTCTTCCTCGGTGAGTTCTATGATGTCGTTGCCTTCGACTTCTTCAGTTTCAGTGTGTATGTTTTGCCCGTATTCTACCTGGGTGTTTTCGTTATGTGGTGTTTCTTGATCTGTTATACCATTTATCTTCTGTTTAATGCCCATTAATTCTAGTTCCGCGAACCACCTTCTCTTTAGGATATGTCTTGCTTGATCTGCTATCCTCTATGGTGGTCAGCAGAAATATCCCATACATTTTTCCTTCATTTCCAGTAACCTACTAGCATTCAATTACCAGTCTATTCCCTTTTGTAATCCATTTCTTTCTATGGATTTTTGGTGTGTTCCTTTCATTTCTGCTTTCTTGCATTTGGTTTGTGTATTTGTTGTACCTGAAATTAGAGAGGTTACTTACCTATATTTTTCCGTGATGTTGTTTATGAGGCTGCACACTGGCTCACCTATGTTGGCCAACAAGAGAAACCCTCTCAATCCTGACACCCAGATATTTATGCTGAGTCTCACTGATTTACGTTGCATCTGCAGAAATTTGTCATGGTTTCGTGTTTGTGGCAGCACTAGCCTCAGATTTACTTTAGCTGTGTTCCTGTAACAGAGATAGTGTTTATCTCTCATTTTCATGAGAGTCAAGGTGTACTATCATACTTAACTTAAGGGACATTTACGACGGTTTATGAAAGTGAGTAAAAATTAAATGGTGTATATATATATATATATATATATATATATATATATATATATATATATAGTTGTTACTTAACTACTTAGTGTAAGTTTTCTAGACTACTCATAAACGAAAAACGGAATTAAGACGGTAAGTTCCCCTCACATATTTATCTGACAAATTGATGCCTCATTACCAAACGCGTCTTGCACCGACGTGTTCATGATTTTGAATGCTTTTCGGCTCATTAAAAAAACCATAACTTAATTTATGTCACGTGATTCATTTATTTTAGATTAAATTTTGTCTCAATTGGTTGCGATCAAAGTGCAAATTAAATAAGAAAAATGTATTATTATTATTGTTGTAGTTGTTGTTGCGGCTGCTGCTGCTGTTTTACTTTAGTAGTAGTAGTAGTAGTAGTAGTAGTAGTAGTAGTATACTCTCGTTGCTGGCGGTATTCTCCAAAATCTGCGATATAATTTCCTTGTCTGCCTGTGTGTCAGTATGTTCTTTGGTAGTAATTATTACCTTTCTAGTATAACGCATTCACCCAAAGAAAGATGGTTGACTGAGTTCACCAGAATGTCTGAGAAAAGTCATCTCCAGAACATTTCACTTCCTGCAAGTGGGCATCGTAAGTATAACTTAAATATTCGTTCCGACAAATTTTACCAAGAAAACTGTTACGTTTTACTAACTAACGAAGCAATAGGCAATGTTATTATACAGCAATGACATGCATTTACATGAAAACAATTGACAATTCAAATTTCTTTTCGTTTAGTGAACTGCACTTTAAGGTGAGTTTGAAAAAAAAACATGAACATATACGTCCCGGTATAGAGATTGAACTCAGAGCCTTCAGATTATGATACTTTTGAGTTTACTACACCTCATCCACATTCTACTCCCTTCAACTACTTCTGTCATATTTACCATTTATTGTTACATTTTCTACTCTTTTTTCTCTCCTACTCTCCATCAAACTTGCGTTGTTCCTCTCCATCTGCCTTCCTTTCCTCTTCTTTCTTCGACTTGTTTCCATTCCATCAACCCCCTCTCTATTCCTCTCTTTCTCACTCTTTTTCTTTTTCACTCTCTATGCCTCTTGCTTTCCCCGCTCTCATCCCTTTCCTCTACCTCTCTCTATCTAACTCCCCTCTCTTTAATCGTTTCTGTCTCACTCCTTTTCAACTCTCTATCCCTCTCGCATTCTCCCGCTCCCTGTTTCTCTATATGACTTGTTTTCATTCCATCTACCCAATCTTTTTCGAACCTTCTTATAGTTTCTTGTTTTCTCCTGTTTCTGATCAAATACAATTCTGTTCATCCTTACTTACTGTCAGGTATTTTTTCCCGGACATCGTTACCCTCCCATACCTCCGCTCTCTGTTTCCTTCCTGTCACTGTCATACGAGTCGCCCACCCCTCTTCCCGGCCCACCTCAGCTTTTTTGTGTCTTTTTTATCCTAATTTTGTCATCGGTTTTATTGTCAGTCTCGTTCCTATTTTGTGTTAATCTTTTTCGACTATTTCCACCTTTCATTTTGATTCTTGCTCCGATTCTTAAGGTGTTTTTTTCCGCGGGAAATTTTCTTTCTATTTATCTGAATCCTTTCCATTCTATTCATCAAATCTTAGAATGTCATCTTCTCCGTTCAGAAGATTTTCTGACTCAAACCAGCTATTCAAAATAATACGCAAACAATATTGAACATATTTTATTTTTATTAGTAATATATTTACTCGGTTTATTTTTTCATTAGATTATTTTTTCACAAATTCGTTAAAAATAGAAAATATTCATTGATTCTAAAAGTGAAAGTATTTTTTTATTTATAGATGACAGTAAATCCTGATTACAAGGATGCATTTTCTACACTAACTAGTCACCGCTAATCGAGGCTAAACGGCCACTTGAGGGCAAAGGTTTAGGGTTTGTAGCAGGTGGATAGTTAGGCACATACCTTGAGGAGTGCAGACGACGGATGTATATAGGCAGAATTTGAATACTTAAGAAGACGGCTCAACAAGAATTCATGAATATTATAGTTCAGTTTTAGTTGTTAACTTAGGAAGGCCATAACACCCTATAATAAGGTGGGCTTCTTCAGCTTTCCTTAAACAGTAGTCCAGTCTAATAGTAATGGTACTAAAGCATCAGTGACAATGGACATTCATCTACTTCCAATATGATATTCCATTCTGCTACACGCGTTCATTTCAGCATGGTTTTATTCTTCGTTCCTTCTGCAGCTAAATTATTCTGTTTACTCGTTATTTTTTCTATATTTTTAAAACAATCACCAATGTCAGTTTCACCGCCATCCTTTTAAATTAATATTTTAGATTAATGTACAACCTCAGTCAAAAATAACAGAAAAAAAACATGCTTCGCCATTGTTCGCAGAAAATGACACCTATGTCGTTGAAATTAAAAGAAATAAAATATTTAAGATAACGTCTGAAACTGAAAAGTTTAAGTAAGAGAAAATATTCCATATAAATACTAGTGCGAAGAATGCCGAAGAATTCTTGTTCGTGATTTTTAACAGAGTGTACACGTATAATATATTACGTAAATATATTTTAAGTACTTACATTTATAGTGCGCATACATGAATAGAGCTTAGTAGAGAAATTGGCCTAATGATTTCCTCTGGGAATGAAACATCAACTGTTCCGTGTTGCTTATAACAATAAGTATAGTTTAATACTTTATATATATATATATATATATATATATATATATATATATATATATATATATATATATATACGCAAATACACTAGAACAACCAGACAGCTGGGTCCCATCTATTGACTGTGGAGGTCCACAGATGATAGAGAGGTTTCTACTTGAACAGCTTCTTTCCTCGTGCTACCGACCCCTGGAACTCCTTCCCTGCTCCCTGTTTCTCCAACTGTACTGATATGCAGAGGTGTAAAACTAATGTAAACATACATCTTGCTGCACAGCTCCCAACTTAGGATGACACCCTAAACCTGCTCCCTAATTCTCAGTAACACCTTACGTCTACAGTGGCGACCTGCCTTGTTTGGGGTGAAATATCTTTATATATATATATATATATATATATATATATATATATATATATATATATATATATATATATATATATATATATATATATATGTGTGTGTGTGTGTGTGTGTGTATAATAAGTAGTGTTGTAAGGCGGAGAGAATGCGTTGGTTAAGTTACACCGGCGAACGTGGAATCGATAATATTGAGAAATCAATAATTTTCAAACAATTTTATTATATTTACCAGTGTTAAGTCCGAACCGTAATGGTAAGGTGGTGTGTCTTCCTATTTTATTTAAATTTTCGAGGGAATCTTCCATCCCCTGAAACAAATATATTCACTCGTCGGTGCGTGGGTGTTTTTTTTTTCGCCAATAGCATGGACAGGAAATCACAGTTTGTTTAGGTCCGCCGAAATTTCTTTTTTTATATATGAACGTTGAGGGGTGACTAGAATAGCTGGTTTGGTGTAGTTAAACATTGTTAAATTATTTTGTCATTGATCGTTATTATTATTGTTATCATTATTATTATTATCATTCTTCTTCTTATTATTATTATTATTATTATTATTATTTTTATTACTATTATGTGTAGTGTTCGAAGTGGTCTATTTAGTTATTATTGTTGGAGCCATGTGCGTGGTATTTGACGTTTTGTGCGTCAGATGGAGGGAGGTAACTCGTGGATTAAGCTTTGTTATTTGGAGTTATAGCCCTTTAAAGTTTTAACTAATTTGACTCATCCCATTAATTAATTTATTTATTTCCATTCTTTGTTTTTTTGTGTATTTAATATTATTACAGTAGGTAATCGTTTGTTATAATGTGTTGGGTGATGCTTGTCATGTGTGCTTATACTAAGACGATGAAATTGATCTCGGCACTGCTGTTTAATTTTGGGTAAAATTTTCTGATTAGTATCGATTCGTTGAGTCTGAGATTTCCCTGGTCTCTTTCCGTAGCTAATATACTGACTTGTATGTCTTTGGTGGCGTTGTGACGATGTGTGATGTGCTTTTGGACGGATGATGCCCTGGTGGTTACGTGTTCTTTGATACGTATGTGTAATGGTCTCACTGTATTGCCGATGTAGAATTCATTCCATTCTGACACATTATATTTTATATATGGCATATGTGCGGTTGCCTAACCCTGAGTTTTAGATGGACCAGTTTGCAAGGGTGAAGAGGTAAGTGCTGAACGGTGTTCTAGGTGCTGTCCTAGTGTTGGTCCGGAGTGTGTAAGCTGGGTATGTAGGTGTTCCTTACGGATGGCTTTGTGGATGGCGAGGTTATTCTATCACTAAAGTGTGGTATTCTTAGGAAGCAGGTGTCAGAGAGAGTCTGCTGTAGATGTTTTATATGTGTCCTACTGGGGTGCCTGGTGTTTGTGGGGTATCCAAATCGCTCGAGTATTTGTTGAACGTGTCTAATAGAAGTTGTCTTGTCTGTTTCCGTGGTGCATTTGCTACGGATGCGGTTTGTCTCGTTTAGAGCGTATCCTATGTGTGCTTTGGTAGGGAGGGCTGATTTGTAATTTACGAAGATGTCTCTGCAGGCGGTTTTCTTGTAGAAGCTAATGTGTATGATACCTTCCTTGGTGGTGTAGAGCTTAGGGTGCTCGATAGTGAATTGTATTTTGTGGTCTGGATTTTTAAAGCTAATAAAAATTTTGTTGGCTTCTTCGCGGGATGATGTGAGGATGAGAGATCATCCACATATCTCATGAAGAGGATGCTGGGGTGGCATGTGCTTAGTGTGCGTAGTTCTAATATATTCATGTATGTAATGGCGAGTACTCCTGATAGGCTGGATCCCATAGGTAGGCCTGTCATTTGTTTATAGGCTTGTTCTTTGTATGTGAAGTATGTGTTGTCGACTATTATGTGTAGTAGCTAGTGTATATCGGTGGCTATGATACCAAAGCTGTAAAGGTCGTTGGATGAAGTGCAGTCGGTGATGAGATCTAGAGCTGGGTGGGCCGGTACGGATGTGTAGAGAGATACAACGTCGAGGCTGAACGCATATCTGTTATGTTGTAGTTGCTAGGGTTGCAGTGAGTGTAGCAACGTATGATTTCATCTGAGCTGCTAACGTGTCCTGGGTAGTTGGGGAATAAAGGCTTGAGCAGTTGGGAGAGTAGCCAAGAGATTTTGTAGAGGGGACCTTCTATGCTGGAAACTATGGGTCTTATTTGTGTTGTGGGGCTGTTTTTGTGTGTTTTTATTAGGTGGTAGAATGTACAGAGGCTGCTGTTTCTTGTGGTGAGGTTTCGTTTTCATCTGTTGGTGGGGGTTCCTTTTCTCGCATATCAGGCTCCATGCTGTGTTGATCTGATTTTCTGTTTTGGTGGAAGAGATGTCTTCTGTGGGTTTGTAAAGGATTTCGTTGCTGAGGTGTTCGAGTGATAAGTCTTTATACGTATCTCGAAGGATGACGTAGAATTCCGTGCCTTGGTCGGAAGGTAGGAATATTAGGTGTTTATCCTTTAAGCTTTTGAGAGTGAGCTGTTGCGTACTTGTGAGATTGGGCGTGATGTTGGTTTGTTCTCTCTGTATGATGTATAATATAATGTGCCAAAGTCTTGTGAGTTATGTTCTAGATTGTAGTTGTCGGGATGGGGCTGCAGGTGGTGGTCTAGCTGGTATGTAGTAAATGTGGCGGCGTTTTTTATGGTAGTGGGGTGTTGCCGGTGGTGTATGTGTTCTGTGCATCCTAGTTAAAGGCAGACAGCCATTTCAGGTTATATGCTGTTCTGCAGAACTGTGCTTAAATGTTGAGTTTGACCTTATAATCTAGCTTTTGTGTGCTTATTAATTTGGGGCCTAAACTGGGGAGTTCTGTTTTGTTTGGTGTGAGTGAGTTAGTCAGGTTTGTGACGAGGTGGCTAGCTGTGCTTTGTGTGTTGTAGTTGTCGGTTGGGTTATTGTTGTTGGGGCTTATGGCAGGGGGAGGAATGTTTTTAAGAGAAGCCAGTTGAACTTATTTGTTAGTATTTCCTATGATGTGCGAACGCTGTTATGTAAGCTTTGGTTGATCGCTACGGATATTTCTCCAGTGCGGCTACTCCTAGTAAGGTGTTATTTAGTTCGTTGATATGGAAATTGAGGGGGTAGTGCAAGTGTCAGATGATTTCTTTGACACAAAATGCGTGCCAAAAAATTCGTGATGCCTTGCGTTTTGGGTGGCAGTAGCATGCGGGGAAGTGCATGTTTTTTATTGTGTTAGGCATTATGTTGTTTCTGATGCAGCATTTTAGGAAATAGATCTGGCATCAAGCTTTGGCTCGTTTCTCCGATAGTTGAAATATATTTTAGTTGTTGCAAACTCTGTCTATCTCAGACTAAGTGTGAGAAGAATATTGTAGTTTGCTTGAAACAGTGTGCGTAATATGTAATAAGAAGTGTTAGAAGGCAAAGGCAATACCCACAAAACGTCAAATACCACGCACATGGCCCCAACAATAACAATTAATAGAACACTTCTGAACACTACACATAATAATAATAATAATAATAATAATAATAATAATAATAATAATAATAATAAAAATAATAATAAAAATTACTGACAAAATAATATTACAACATATAACTACACCAAACCACTAAATCCAGTCACACCTCAACGTTCATAACAAAAAGTTTCTGCGAACCTAAACAAACCGAAATTTCTAGTCCAGATTATTGGCGAAAAATCGAACACACAAAGAGTGAAATTATTTGGTACTGGGTATGTAGGATTCCCTCGAAAATTTAAATAACAAAGGATGACACACAACCCTACCATCACGGTTTGAAATAAAAACTGGTAAATATAATAAAATTATTTGAAAATGATTGATTTCTCAATATTATTATTATTATTGTCATTTGTTTACCATTTTACGTACCGCCGGTGTCACCTAACAAACGCACTGTCTCCGACGTCTAACACTACTTATTAAATATTACGAACAATGCGTCAAACAAACTACAATAAACTTTATATATATATATATATATATATATATATATATATATATATATATATATTCGAGTCACGTGTGATGTTGATAAATGATCCCTTCTCCCTCAT
>OY744521.1:187919743-187977243 GCA_963556195.1 Sepiola atlantica | reverse complement strand
AAGTAATTTGGAGTACATGGAAGAAAACACGTGAAGAAAAGGCTTTAAAAACAAATGCCTATCTCCTCCGGACATAATCAAATAGGATTCAAAAGACGTCTACTTTATGTTGGTTATGAAAGGTAAAGCACAGGGCTAGCTTCATTATCTATGCAGCTCGGTCAAAGTCCTAACTAGAAAAGCCTCAAAATAAACCTCTTACGAAGAGTATAAACATTACTACAAAATGCTAATAATTGCTGATTATTAATCTGAAAGGTGAAAATACATAATTAACTATTTTTTTAATATTTAACGTAAAATTATTACGAAACTCGGGTTTGAAGACAAACCTAGTTCCCTAAATGTTAAATCAGCAAACAATGATCCAATTCATGTCATTATTATTATCTTTGGAAAAAAGTAATGATAAAAAATAAAAAATACTGATAAAATAAAAAAAATTAAAAGCGAATAGTTAAAATAAAATTAAATAAAAAAATTATAAGAAATAAAATAAATAGTTAATCGAAATAATCTAGCAATTAATATTTTGATTATTTATTTAGTTGAAAGAAAAACTAATGTTTAGATGTATGCCATGTGTAAACATATGAATGGAGATAATTCATTAAATTCATGAGATTTTTTCCCTTAGACCAATGATTTCACTGATAAAATCCGTGCTATATTTTAAAATTCTGCATTTAAGGTTTCGGGGTGCGGCTATCGTTTCCCTAAATGTTGTGACCATATAAGGAAGACATGAACTCGGAGCTTAGAGAAAACAAGTATATTGAAAAAGTATAATACAACAGAGAAAAAGAGTGGTTGCATGTCAGTTTTGACTGCCAGTAAAGAATTGGGTAATTAAAACACGGGGTAATAGATGCTCTCATTATTTATTGTGAGTGGAGGAGTTCAAGTAGTCCGTTATAGGAAAGGTACAATAACACCACCCTCTCAAGCCTTATTGCCAGAGGAGTCACAGTATCGTTTTCTTTTTGGATTGACGCTATTTTGAGGCTGCTAGAGGTAGCTGTATCTCAAAAGTCATTTCTCGTAACTATAACTTATTCTTGTAGTGAGCTGTCAGTGTGGTTCGATAGTCGTTCGGTTATTTGATTTAGGTGTCTCTTATGAAAGAACTGAGGATCTCTATCAAATTCAGATTTGATATCCTCCATCTTTCTAATCCTAGACTTCTGATTTTGGAGTACCTCCCTACCCTTAGAATAAAGGTATTCTTTACTTTGACATTCAACTTTCCGGGCACGTCATTTTATCTTTCATAGTCTTTAGATCTCCTAAGACATCTTTGTGCTCCCACTTTAACGATTCCAGCTCTTTAACGATCAGTTCACTGTCTTTAACCTTAAACTGGTTATCCAAAGAATTTGACTTAGTTTCTTTCAGTTTACTGTTACCTAATTTCAGTTGAATTTTGTGTCATGTGCTTTAATTTCTACAAACAATTTTTTTAGTCCATTTCATACGAATTTTGATGGTTGAAACAAATTTCGTCATTCGTTTTTCTGACTCGGTCGTCCGATTTTTTATTTTCTAACCAGAAATGGTGGTTGGTAACCCAGATAAGTTAAACAGCTGCAAAACGTCTGTGCCAAATAAATTGTTGGTATATTTTAATACAAAAACTTTAAATGTTTAGGGAGTTCTCTTTAAAGTAATGTCGGTTATAATTTCACCCTCGAATTTAATTTTACCCCCGTTACCGTTCGGGCTATTTTTTTTGTTCGGTTTTCTCAATTCCCCCACGTATATATATTGATAACTAGAATCCAATTGTAATTTTACATTTTTATTTAGGTTTGGTTTGGTTGTTTTGGTTTACGGCATATCAATCCTTTTCGAGTTATTTAATGGCAATTCCGGTCGTTTTTGGTAAAGGTTTTTTATGCTCCAAGTTTTATATATCTTCACATATTTACTCATGGTGTTTCGCTTGGGATTTTTTTTAGAGGAAAATTGTGGTTTTTATTTTTGGCTTTGTAGAACATTATTGAGTTCTGCAAAAGGAAAGGAAAACAATAACATCAATGTTTGGTGCATTTTTGGTCACGAATCCAGTATATTCAGACAAACTGCTCTAATAGCACCAGTAATATTGTTTCGTTTGGTTGTTTTGTTCTATGTCATATCAACCGTTTTCGGGTAATTTAAAGCCGAATCCGGTCATTTTGGTGAAAGTTTTTATGTTTCAAGTTCTTTATATGTTCAAGTATGTATTCATGATGTTTGGTTGAGTGAAATGAGGGGGAGATAATGGGAGAGTAGTAAGATGGGGAGGGGAGGGACATTGTTGTTTTTTATTTTTGGATTTTGCAGAACATGATTGAGTTTTGCAAAGAAAACAAAACAATAAAACATTGATGTTTGGTCCATTTTATGTCAGGAAATCAATAACTCTAGACAGCCTAATCTAGTAACGCCAGTAGGTTATATTCGACCCATAGATGAGGCCCTTACAGATACTACCACTCCGGGCTAGAGTGGACCTGGGAGCAATGGCAACTAAGGGGCAACTCCACATTCCACACAGTTTCCAAGTGGGGGCCTCACCACTGGATGACTTTTAAGGGTATACTCAGGATGTTTATTCCGGATTTTTACCTGCACATATTTTCTGTTAATTCTGCCGGTTTCCTTTGTTTTTATGGATTTAACCCGAGTGTTATTTCCTCTATTCGATCTGCAATGAGTACTCTGATGTCCGACTTAATTACAATTTAGACAAGTTTTTGAATCGGTATGGGCAATTCGGCATCTAATAGAGGTATCCACAACGGATACAGGGACTCGGTGGTAGTTTCTCCTTTTCTTTTCTTTGGATGGCTTGTTTTTGTAGGAGTGTGAGAATAATCCCTCTTTTTGCTTTGAGTTGTTATTGAAAGAGAGTTGAACTGTGTTTTCTGACGTACCTTATTTGCGTAATGCCCGACTGTTCAATGTTTTTAAAAATCTTGTTTAACACGTATAAATCTGTGACAGTCTTCATCGAATTTCTGTAATGTTAAATTTGGTAAACTTTCGAACTTGTTCAGAACTCTACGTCTGATTTCTGCGTCTTTTCCTGATACAAGTCCTTGCACGAAAATTAAACGATTACAGTTATCCGCACTAAGTTCAGTTAATTTGAAATCGTCACAGTATTTATTAACGATTGCCACGAACGTTGCGAAGTCTTCGCCATTTGTCTTTTTACTACATTCAAACACTTCTTCTGTTTGTGGAAGAGAAGAAGTCTTACGACTAAATAATTCTGTAAAATGTTTAACAGCTACAGAAAAAGTCAAGTAGCTCGTCTTTCGGGGTAAAATACAGTCCATGAATTTGGTATGTTCGCTGGGGCCTAATTGTTGGAGAAGTACGCGAACTTTTCTAGAATCTGCTCAATTTGCAAAATCAATTTTGTATAGATCCTCATACCTTCTGAAATATGAAGCAACAGTTTTATCCTCGTCTGGGGAATAAGTGAAATTTTCAATTGCACTCAAAACGGCATTCTGATAAAAAGCATTATAGTTTTCGTTACTTTTACCCTTGTTCGAAATTGTTTGCATTAATATTTCAATTTTTTTATAGGTTTCTTTTATTTTGTTTCAGTTGTTTTTTATCGGCTTCATTTTTTGTTCCAGAAGTCTCTCTTCTGTATGTTGTACATTTTTGTAGGCTGTCTTTTGTTCCAGCAGGTTTTGATGTTGTCATAAAAGTTTTTCGTCAGATTTCTTTTGTTCTAGTAGAAGCTTTCGAAATCTTTCTTTAGCTGTTGCATTTGACATTTTACGATTTATGTTATAGTGTACTTAAAATCGTCAATGTTTACGATATATAATTATAGAGTACAGCTTTTACGAAGTTCTTTCTTTTATATTACGCTACTAAACGTAATCTTAGTGGTAAAAGAGAGAAAGAGAGTATAACAACTTTCTTTACTTCGAGCCCCCCAAAAATCACGCTTTTAGTACGCTTTTCACGTAACCGTAAAATTTCTGGGCAGAACTTTAATCAACAGAAACAAAATAAGGTTTTAATTTTTTTTCGGCGGCAGGACATATTTTTTGAGAGATAAAAGAAAATATAATGTAATACTTCTTGTCAAAAATAAACACAGTGCCGAAATAGCAAAAACGGAAATCACTTACCTTTCTTCTGTGAGAGAAAATGAGCTGGTCTTTGATGTGTTTCGTTTCTTTTGGGTCCGCCGGTAAAGCCGGTTTTTAGAAGTAGGACTTTGTCGGGTGAATGTGTTATTAACTACTCCACATTTGTCCTTTTTTAAAGATTCTCAGAAAAACACTTAATATACTTCGTCGCCAGTTGTGGCTTCCATCTTTAGGTTCTCAATAAAAACGCTTACTGTAACTCGTCGCCAAAAGTGTGAGATCATTTTAAGTTTCTCCAGAAGCTCTTAATGTAGTTGGTGGGTCCGTTGTAAGTTCGAAATACCTCGTCGCCAGTTGTTGTGACCCCGTAAAGGGACCAGAAGATATACACTAACTCGGAGTTTAGAGACACAAATTGTATTGAAAAAGTATAATACACCAGAGAACAAGTGTCGTTTTACGTTAGTCTTGACTGCCAGTATAGACTTAGGTGGTTCCAGGTATTTACTTACTTCCCACCGCAGGAAGATGTGGCAAAATGCCGGAAGTTGCGGAATATCATGTCAGCACCTCTAAAGAAGGAGTACTCTCACCTTTAAAACTTGCTTGGACAGATCTGTCGGTATTGCCGGGTAGGTCGCATACGGCAGTGAGCAATAGACATACTTCACCCCAAAGAGTGGACGCAAGGCCTGGAAGAGTGGACCTTCTAAGAGTACCCAGGAGGAATGCTCTAGCCCGACCGATAAAATACCACCAAAATGGCCCAGTTTCTGTTGGGCTGGGATGAATCCAACACCGAGGAACAGGTGCTCCCAGTATTTATGGTGATGAAAGAGTTTAAGTAGTTCGTTGTAGGTAAGATATCATAACACTCAGTATCTTTATTTATTCTTATAACCAAATAAAAAACAGGAAAGAACCGTATATACCAGGGTCATTAATAGCTATTTTTTCACGAACCCATGACTTATAAATTACAGTCCAATCTGGCGTAGCTTGGTGAGATATTTAATTGCAATTTTCGTTTCAAATTATACTGTTTTTTCCCCAATGTTTGTCTTTAAATCAAATAAAGTAACACCGTATTTATAAATACATTATTTTTTTTAGATGACGGCCAGGTGAAAATATTTTCGGCGCGAAAAAATA
Organism: Sepiola atlantica; assembly: GCA_963556195.1. Taxonomy (NCBI): domain Eukaryota; kingdom Metazoa; phylum Mollusca; class Cephalopoda; order Sepiida; family Sepiolidae; genus Sepiola; species Sepiola atlantica. Next base: position 187,971,988 of record OY744521.1, on the reverse strand, counting down.
TTTTTTTAGAGGAAATTATATCGGATTATATTTTCATCTTAACAACATGCTGTAACGATCCATAAAAAAACACTGCAGAACCAGAATCAAATACTTATTTTTTACGAAGAATGGTATCGATGACAAAGAAATGTAAAGGGACTTAATTTACTTTATATATCATATATATGGATGGTTTAAAGTGTACATGTGTAATCTGAAAATTAGATCTTTAATCAATAATCAGAAGAATTCACTAAATAAATAAACAAGACGAATTTTGAGGCGGGATCTATGATCCGAAATTTCGACCAACAATTTATTTTCACTTTTTCATATTATACACATGTGTGTGGCCTTTTATTTTATTTACTTTATTGGCACATTTCAATTTTATTTGAATTAACTTTTCGGTTGTAGTTTTTTTGTTGTTCCCCTAATCTTTGTGTGATTGCATACCCCCCCCCCCCTGAAAAATGACTGGTAAGAAGGATTAATATGAATTGAGAACAAACAAAAAAGAAACATGCTAACAAAAAATACTGAAAGCGCAGTGAACGCGCAACGGGGAATCTTTCCACTTGTGGCTAATTCATTTTGAGTAGCTGTCAAAAAATGACCGCTCAACTTGATAAACCTAAGAAGGCAGAGAGACAACTTGGATTCAAAAAGGATTCGCACCAGTGTGCGCATGCGTGTATCAATGTCTATCTTGACTTTCTTCATGCCAACGAAAGGGTATGCGAAAAGAAATGAGTTGAGCATGCAAATTGTGTGCATATACATAGGTTAGGTTGCAGGTATGTAATAGCTCTCTAAAATTATTTACATATCTCTCTCTCTCTCTCTATCTATATATATATATATATATATAGATATATGCATAAACCCATGTATATGTACATTTGTATATGCATACGTAAATATATATACATATACGTAGGCACATTTATACATGTATGGACACATATATATACGTATATACATACATCTATATATATAGAGAGATACATATATGTATATACAAATATATGTTTGTATATGCACATATATATATATATATATATATATATATATATATATATATATATATACTGTGAATTATCTGTAATCGCATAAACATAAACAAATGTTCTCAAGTGTTTAAAGAAAGCGCTTAAATATATTTTATGAGGAAAGATAAATTTTATCATTTTATTAAATTATATATATATGTATATATATATATATATATATATATATATATATATATATATATATACTAGGTTTAAAATTGTTGAGAAATATGTTGCACACTTTTATTTGCCGAGTTCGTGAAAGTGACGAACCACATTGGACTTCAAGATGTCAATATCATCCTGGTATTCAATGGAATGGTCTCTATGATTAAGACCACGATCTCCATATCTATTGCTGTAAGCCTACCTTACCTTGCCGATAAGAAATGTATATTACCATTTAGTTACCTGCCGTGCTTAACAATATGTTAAGTTATTGCACAACGCATTGCGTGTGTTTCTGCCGTGACGTTATGTCCTGATGAGAAATTATAATATAATTTAGCGAATTAAACTAGATAGTATCTTAAACTACAAATCACTGCGAGTACATTCCACGACTTGGATTGCATATGTCATAAGATATACGCGTTGAAAACGTACGCCAATATTGCATAACCTTTATCACAAGCATATATCTACATTTACTTATATTTATATGTGTGTATGCATATATGTATTATATTTAAATATGTATATGTATATATATGCTTTATTGCATTTTCATATCATCAACGGTTCTTCGTCCTCTATAAAACAAACATTAAGTAAAAAAAATGGATTCAATATATAACTTTCTTGAAAAAATGGACATTTTAAAGTTTGTTAAACACTCAATTCAAAGTGTGTTTGAAAGGCGCATGTCTCTGCCTGCACGCTTATGTCGCTTCAACGTGTAATTGTACGTTTCGACCACAAAGAGAATTCCACTTTATCTGTTAATACCGAGTCTTCAACGGACGCATTTTTTTTCATGTGTTAATTACCGGTAAATACACATTATATTTTTAATAAACAAATAGTATTTTCAATACCAGATATTTCTCAATTTGTAAATAACTTATAAAGTTTGTAATATGTATATTTCTTTACTTTGATGAACTGTATCTGATTTCTTTTAGTATTGATTTTGATTATTTTTGCTTGCGTACATATACGGAAGGATATTTCGTGTCTATTAAAATGCATTTCATGGTATCTAGTGTATGCTTTATAAAACTAATCATCTACTCTATAATAAAAAAAAACTATGTGTATTTATTTGTAAATATATATCAGTCTAGTCACACAAAACTCAACCCGACGACTAAGGGGAAGAAGAACGTAATCTCTTTCCATAATGAGATGTGTTCTTTCTTTTCTTCGTTCCTGTTTTCTGATACCGATTCATACGTTTCTTTTCTTTCTCTTTATTATTGCTATATTTACCAATCTGAGAAATTTTCCTTTTTCTCTAGATCTTTTTAGAATGTATGCTAACGTTTTTAATGTTTAAAAATCCGGCATCATATTTTTTAATGGCTAGCCCCTAAATCTTCTTTTAAATAATAAAAGGAAGAAAATATAAAAAGCAACATACACGGTCGGTGTATTTTTTGGGGTGGGGGAAAATGATTCGCGTTTTTCTTCAACTCACGATAGTTCAGTCCTTACTTTTACCCTATCCTTAACCTTACACCTAACCCTAAACCATACTTATACCATGGAAATAATAATAAAAACATCAGAAAGGCTTACATTGGAAAGCAAATGGCAAGCTAGGCAAATCCTGCTGTTTAAATTTAATTCGAAAAGAAATCCTCCACTCTAAATGAAATACCACTAGTGGGTGTTTTTCTTTAGGTCATCAGACATTATAATACTGATTTATATATAAAGAATTAAATTGTTAGTGTAATTTTATGATTTTATATGCGCACACTGGCGAACTATAATTCCATAATCCATTTTTGGTAGAATAGTACATACTTATAGATGGCTAATAGAAGATTTAAAATATTCGAATTTTTTATAGTTTAACTTGTAAATTTAAGGACATTTTATAGTTATATTCTTATTTTGTACATTAAAATATGTTTATCCTTTTAATCGTGTTAATCATGTCGGGGAAATTATTAAAAGTAAGAGAATATTTGTTTACATATAAATTCTGTAATCAGAACCATACCTACGTCACCACTCCTGCAAGCTACCAACTATAATATCACAGCTTTAGTTTCACAGATACGGCTAATACACGGATTATTGAACAAAATTGAAGGGAACAACAAAAACCTGCAATAGCGGTTTAAAATAAACAATTAATAAATATATAAATATTTAGGATTAAGCAAAACAAAAATATGACATCAAAATAAATCTTTCATTTCAGATGTTTTTTTTTTCAAAAAACGTTGAGAAAGCAAATGTATTTTTTAAGTAATAGAATATAACCTTTCAAAAATGTGATGATGTGAAGTTAAAATAAAGATCAAACAAAACCCGTGAGAAAATAAGTAATCAATGACAGTTAATCATTTCACAGATGCAATTGCAGTCGCGACAGTAAGGAAATGTCATTATACATAATGGTATTGATCTTACCGTCTCATACTAACACACACTCTCTCGCACACCTTTATATATATATATATATATATATATATATATATATGAATGCGTGTATTTGAGTGTGTATATAAAATTAATACATTTATTTGTACATATATATATTTTATATTTTTGTTTCATTTCACTACACTCAGTTCTCAGAATAAAAGGAGCCCCTTTCCTTGGCCTAACACTTGATCTCTATAGGAGATACATAGGTAGTAAACTATTCCATTAAAATGTTCCTTTACCTATCAAACATTGAGTTAGTAAAGAAGTTAAGGAAATTAATTTTCCTCTCCCAATGTACCAGTTTACTATATAATACTTTACTTTTGATCTCTTGGTCTAACCAGATTCCAGGACAAGAATGAATCCAGTATAGTAGAGTATTGATTTACTCCTCTCCAGGAGTTAGGCACAAGGCCAGTTTTTATCTTACTCCCACAAGTAAGATGTGACCCAAGGTCGTGTCGGGAAAGTGGGGTTTAAAAATTGCCTGGGCAGCCCCATCGGCATTCCCCGGTAGGGGCGCCTCAGACAGTAAGCAATAAACGTACTCCTCCCCAAAGAGGGGAGGCAAAGCCTGGAAGAGTGGACCTTCTAGAACTGAACAGGACAGACCCATAGACCGGCGTAAATCAAGCCCCGAAGGCCAAGACAATACCAGTCTATGGGGTGCAGTATCCATCGGAACAGATACTACACTTTGATCTTAGCCAAAAGGCCAAGGTAGAGAATAGTAGAGTAGCCAGCTAAGTGTAGTTACTATAGGCAATAGCACTTGTAGAAGGTGCACTATTTCTCGTATAAGCCAGTGTAGAGTGGCCATACAGAGAAGATCTTAGATATGCTGCGAATACTATGTTATTTTTCATATTTGGTCAGGGTTTACTTGTAGGATGTTGTCCTGACGAACCCTTTGTACAGATAGACCGATGACACTCGAGGGTGGTGTTTAGTAAGCAATTCAAACGCTCCTTTTATATATATATATATATATATATATATATATATATATATATATATATATAATGTGTGTGTGTGTGTATCAACTCTAATTTTTCGTTTGATTCTCAACTAAAACGTTTTTATCGTTTGTGTTTTGTGTATAAATTTTCCAAAGTTAAATGTCGCCGGTAATATTTACACTTACATTACCGGTTTTTATCATCTGATGAAAGACATTCGTCCTTGAAAATCCATGGATTAAGGGTATAAAACTTATTGCTTTGAGATTCTGATGTTTTAATAAATATTGTATTTATACGAATTTTTATTTTCATTTTTCATCTCTTGAATTGATTGCTCTATTCAATATATTGAGCTTTATATTATCACGATAGATTATTATTTAACAATACATCGCTTATCTTTAATTTATTATTACTATATATATATATATATATATATATATATATATATATATACTTCGTGTAATGGTCGATTTAATGCACTCTTTAGCATGAGTATGTACCGCTTAGGAAGTGGGAAAAATGCACGCTGTTATTATCGCCAGTAAAAAAATCAAATACATTATATATATATATATATATATATATATATATATATATATATATATATATATATATATATATATAATGTGGGGGAGGGGCATATAATCAGCCAGCCGTGGTAATGTCACGATTTTCGTAACTGTCTCACATCATTTCGTTCTATCCTCTATCAAGCCAGGCCGGTTTTCCTATATGCATTATTAATCCTATCTTAGTTGCTTGGCACCAGTTCTGTGCAATCTCTACACTGAACTATATCCAGTTTATTCCATCCATAAAAGAACATCGCTGACAAATTCATCCTTAGCAATGACCAGAAAATCTGTTTTCTTGTCTCTCTGATCAAGACTGCAATCTGAAGAAGTGTCCGTAGAGTGGCTCCATTGTGGAGTGCTACTTTCAGGAGATGTTATGAGCAGCTCTTCTTATTCAGGTCTATTCTCAAATATTTTGGTAAATGTGCCGGTGCTACTTCCATACGAGAACTGATATGAAAACTTAAAAGCATATGTACACAAGCACATCCACGCACACACACATCAACTTACACTGATAAAATTACATATAGAAACAACTCCATTACCAAGCAACAAAAACTGTGGGCATAAGTACGCATAACATGGCAGTAAAAGATAGAAAACAAAAGAATTCAACAGCGTCTATGAATAAAAACACTTATTAAAACAGACTTAGGAACCCTACTAACAATGACTAACAACCCCCCTCACAAAAAACACGTAGACCACATAAACGACTAAGAAGAAAAAACAACATTCGCCTCAACCCACCTTACAATAGCAATGTTAAAACTAATATCTCTAGAGAATTATTTAAAATTATTGAAAAATCTTTTAACCATCCGCATAGATATAGCACACTCTTGAACAAAAATTCTATTTAAAAATCCTATTCTACAATGCCTCCGATAGGGAAGACTATTATTATTTTTAAACAATAAGAAAATTAAAGCTGCAAAATCAACTGTACCTCCGGTATCTCCTTCAAATAATTGTAACTGCCAGAAAGCTAGCGTATGTCCGCTAAACAATGATCGTAGACATAGAGACGATATATACGCCTGCGCTATTAAACAATTCTCTCGCAACGCTAATACACAAAGTAACACCAGTACACGTATACATCCCCTTACCCGATAATCCTACAAATTCTAAACTCTCACCGCATCACGATACCCTAAATATTAATATAAACACCACCAACTTTATTTACCAGTTAACAACAAACTTGCTCAAAACTCGCTACTTCATATAGTTTCCCTACCAAACAATTACAACTTAACCTCTGTTAAGAATTAAAATATACACGTCCAGGACGCAACTATTGCTATAAATAACACGCTTAATGTAATCATCGCCCCATATAAAATACATACTTACATAGGAGCCAGTGCTTTCCTTATTAAAAACCGCATATCCAGCCACATCTCTTCTTAAAGTAATAACGACCAAATTGTAGGGACTTCCCTAACTAATTTCATGAAAACATTTTAATGTAAAAACATCCCTTACTCTCTGCACCGGTTGATCCTGAAAAAAATATTGGTTCTATGCTAAGGATTTACATTTTGCCAAGTATGTACTTTAGAACCCGTTATGATAATCACTGCTGTCAAGAGTAAAAGGATTATTAATTCAAAAAGCGAATTTCTTCTGGCATGCAGGCATGACAGAAAATGTAAATATATCAACTTTATAGCCAAAACTGATAACCCTCCCCATCCACGCTAACAACTTGCTTCAATTGCCTGAAACAATTTATTTACCTAGTTTATTCAGACCTCGATTTTACCAAGTATTGAAGACTATTAGTACGTTTTGCATCTATTATTTTATAACTCTTTTTAACTCTGTATAAATAGTCTTTTAACCTATTAATCCTGATATCAAACTTTAATTGTAAGTATATTCCACACTTATTTTACTTTCCAATTCAATCTTGATATTTTCCGGTTCAATATGTGATTTTTTAAAACTTAACCTCCTGTTTAATAGTATCGACTTTACTCAACCTCCTATTCTTGACGTTTTACTTTCATGTATCTTTTAAGAATGCTACTCTTATGAACCTTAATTTTACTACTTTCTCATGGTCGTAATACTCCTAATCCTTTATTCTGACTTATTCTTCTTGTATTCCTTTTTAGAATCTATATGTTTTACTCTTTCCACCAACTGTTGATCTTATTTTATGTCTCAAAACATCCCTTTACATATTCTGCAGTTTTAATGTTTGTAATCGACAGCCAACTTTTTATAGCTCTATTTTAAACTATATTTTCCTCTCATCTCATTTATCACTTATCCAGATCAGTTTATTTAATTGTAATTGTAATCATTTCTTTCTGCACACTTACGACTAATTACCCTAACTCCACTGTTTATTCCTAGCATCGTGAGACTATAAACATCCACTCTAAATATTAGTAATATTTGTAAATACTCTTATCTGGGCGTTTTCTCGTACGTTTCCTTTTTCCTATTTAGATAGAACGCCCTTTATTCTTCTTAATTTTTGGGAACATTAGAAAATAATATAATTTTCCTTTCTATTTTAAACTTTAATCCTTCTATTATATTCTCATTTTATTTGGCCTTTAGTCTTTTAGCTTCTGCGCACTTACTCCTGCACCGAGCATAAACCCTTTGCAAATCCAAACATAAATGCATTAATATTACTATTATACCCTTATCCTTCCCCAGTTTGTTATACAACCTTTATCAGTATATTTATTGTCCTACTTAATAACTTCTTGCTTTAAAATCTATTTTTACATCTGCAGATGTGTATCTAAGCAGCATCCCACCCTTTTTATATCATGCGTCTACCCCCTCATAACATTCCCTTGTTTGAACCTCACACTCTTGTAAATGCAACCGGTTTGATTTTTAATTTTAATTTCTGTAACGGCTTAGTCAACTTTATCATTTCTGCAGCGACGCTAGTTTCTTACCAGTTCTTTGTCTGGATTGAAAACTACTTATTATCTCATTTTGAATTCAGATCCATAAAACTATATGTAGAAATTCCATGGGAGTCTTGAAAATTATTTTAATACACAACTTACATAATAAAGTTTTACATTGCAACCTTTTCTAACTGAATTAGTTGGCATTTAATAGTTTGATTTATCCAAAATTCTACGGATTTGCCGCCTTAGAACCTGCTGCTAAAATTTTCATGACGCTTCCAACAGTAAACTTTTTCATATATTTTCTAACTCTTCTCTTTGCATTTGACATGTTGTATACTTTTTATATTTTTTATCTTCTATTATATTTATACCTTTTCAAAATATGACTTTTGGTAATTTCCCTACAAACTCATCTCTCTGTATTCTTCTGATAATAAGATCTTATTCTTTGAAAATCCATGGCTTAAGGAAGGAAAATATATCTCTTTTATTTGAAAACACTTTGTTTTCAGCAACTGAGGACCTAATAGATGTTGGATTTTTATCGTTAAAAGTCTTAAGTATTTTTAAATGTTATACCATCAACCCACGGTAGACTATAGCTTAGAACTGATTATTACCTAAACTTTATCAGTTGTGCCATAGGATAAATCATCATCTAAAGAAAATCGGATATTTCTCATATGACTTATAGTTTGGAAGTGTCGAACATCAAAACAAACGAACAAACATCAGACGTCTGAAATAGAATCCAATGACAGGTCCATGATACGGAGATACCTTTGATCGCTTAGATAATTATTGTGGTCCGACTCGAAAACACTTCTAAGCATTCAAAAACATGCATCCACGTGAAAACTGGATGAAAAGAAAGAGAAGTTATGGACGCAAAAAAGTTTTATTAAATTCTGTAAATTTTTTTTCATGTAAATAATTATTCAAGTATTTAATTGTCTGGCCGGTGTAAATTCTCTATTAGCTTATTCCAATCCCTTCTCTTTCCCTTCCCCCTCACTCTCAATTGATTGGAACTGTGAACCAAGTTATTTCCCTGTGACTGCCTGAAATTTTCACTACCTACATTGATGAGAGCGAAAGCTGGTAACGCCGGCGTATGTAGTTCAAAATAATGTAATATTTATTTACAAATATTATTATAAATCCGCTTTAAGAAATTACAGTACAGCACTGTTCAGTGATTTTATAAACAGACTGTCACTTTGCTATGAGCAGATTCAGATAATGTTTGTGGAACCCTCTAGATTGTCTGCTGTTTACTGCCAGCTGTGTTTAGACATAAATAGAACTTAATTACTCCCTTATCACGTGAAACTATCCGATGGCCTTGGGGATAGAGCAAAAGAGTGCGAAGTCTTAGGTGACTCTGTGAACCGAGTTGGCGCCATGTGAGCGTTTACACTGTTGAGAGCGAAACATTGAAACGCCAGCGTCTGTAGTTAAACATAATTTAAATATTTATTCATAAATATTGTTATAAAGCTGCTTTAAGAAATTAAAGTTGAGCACTGTTCGTAGATGTTAAAAATAGACTGTTACTTAACTATAAGCAAGGTTCCGATAACGTTTGTTGAACCCTCAAGATTGTCTGTTTAATGCCAGCTGTACGTTAGACATGAATAGAACTTTATTTCTTCTGTATCACGTGATAATTTCTGATGGCCTTGAGGATAAAGTGATACTGTGTGGAGCCTTGGTTTACTCTGTGAACCGAGTTTACGCCCTATGACTGTCTGAAATTATTATTTCTTACTGATGAGATGGAAAGTTTGAAACGTCAGCGTATGTATGCAAAAATGATTATATATATATATATATATATATATATATATATATATATATATATAAGCAAGAAATATTGGGTTAGTGTGACATTTTAACGGGGCTTTTTTGCTATCTTTGTAAAGGGGAGGAGTACGGAAACGTACCATATTACGATTTCGGTGGCAACACGCTGAAACGTTTACGAAACAAATTAAACAATGTTCATATGTTACTCACCCTGTTGCCTTGAATATATATTTAAGAAGTTATAATGATAAGTTCAGTAGTTTAGGATTTTACCAAGCACTTAAATATTATTGACGCTCACGTGCGCGTCGCTCCTTTTAAAATCGTATTACTTAATATAAGTTAATTCATTTCTTTTCTCGGTTAATTTTTTCATCTAACTTATTTTAAAACTTTCATCTTTCAATGTGCTTGGTCAGTAAAGGAGAAATCTTTCTTGATTGAGGCAATTGTTATTGATGTCCCAATCCTGAGTACCTCTCTTAAGGGTACCGGATTCTTGCTACATTAAAACTCGACCTTATGTATAACTTTAACCTCTTTGGAAGACAAGACAATAGGGGCAGATAGACATGCAGACAGATACAGACACGTTTCTTATACGAGTGTAGATTTTCTCTTTTTTTATCATTTTAATTAAGTTTATTTAAAGAGATCCAGGGGCCCTCTAACACTTGATTTCCCTATGAGTAAAATTTATATCCGAGGGCTCTCTTAAGGATGTCTTTTAAATTTTGCTTTGCTTTTTCATGATTTATTCAGTCACAGATGAAGAAAGAGAAATGTTTGAATATTAAGATACAGTAATTGTGTGTTTTAATTGGAATATTTTAATGTTTTAAATATGTTTTTCAATTTTTTAAAAATTATTTTGTGCAGTGCAAATATAAAAAATATCACCGAAAAAATATTTGCTTTAAAAGTGCGTTCCTATTATTGAAAAATGTTCAAATATGCAAATGAGCTGTGCGATTAGGTATGCATGGTACCCTGGCACGGTATCCGCCCTGGTTGGGCTGAGCCGGCTTTCTGCGATTGAAGAAGTTGCTAGGTATTATTAAATTCACAAGTCACATATATATCTTGGCCGCGGGAGATGACGCCGTTTTTCTCTATGTTGTTCTTTGCAGGAAAGTGTCACCGTTGTCACCCATTTGGTAGTGAACAAGCTCAACAGTCGCTTAACTTGGGTGATCTAACGAAAACGGGTGTATCTAAGTGATGATGCAATTCGATTAGGTATAACCAATAAACACATTGCGTGGAAGTACTTTTACTAGGAGAGTAGAAAGCAGACCTTGGGTTTACTTTCGACAGCCTCGTAACTCTCGCTTTTCTCTATTTAGTCCTGTACTACTCACATTTCATGAGTCATGTTTATGACAAAGGGAGTAAATTCGCTTTTTTCTGGGTCGGAATATATCCATCTAACACTTGTCGTTGGCTAGTTTTGACCTGGAAGTGGGCATTTTTTTTAGCTCCTTAAGTGGCTTCCTGCCTTGTCTGGGGCGATTTCCATAAAAAACAAAAACAAGTATAGAGAGGTAACACTGAGGCGAGGCTACAAGGGCTTGGGCTTAGCAGACAGTATGCGAACAATTAGGTTAGACATTTTTTTTGGGGGGGGGGGGATCCTGTCCAGCAGGGAGAGTATAGTGGTTGGTGCACTAGCCCAGATGTAACAACAATAATCCATGCACAGGCCAATGGTGGCTTTATACAGCTATATAATACTGGGAGATGTGAGAAGTATTCTAGTCCGATATAGGGAGCCTACCTTATTGCCATCACACTTGCCGGCGTCTTCTATCTACTTATATAAATTTCTAAAATTAATGTGTGTTTTACATGATCGAGTTCACCATATTATACCTCGTGGGTATACATATAATGAACGATGTTTTTTAACATCATTTTCCTTTAAAAAATATTCTGACTTTTAGTTACACAGAGACACCAACATTTTATGATGATAACTTTTTTAGAATTACTTTTCATTTGTTTTCTATAGTATTGGGTCATTTTTTCATTCTCGTCACAAATCAGAATGTTTTAATCTCTTCCCCACCCTTCACAATTATTCGTTCTATTCTCTCATCTTTTTCTGACTTATTCTGATACGTTTGTGTTTCGTTTTTCATTTTTTGTTTCTAAGCAACATTCCGTTCCTTTTATGTGTGTGTGTCACTCTCATCGTTTCCTTCTCATCGTATCTCTTCAAATTTTCGACATCTGGTTTTATGTGCTGTTTTGTTTTTTCACATTCTATTTTGTTTATTTCGAGAATTCATTGTCTCTCACGTGTAACACACCTTCAACCCTATCCCCCTACCCCTGCTGTATATTTGTCGACCTCTTCCCGCACCTCCAGTTCCAAAGAAGGAAACAGACTTCCACACTGAAGAAATAAAATCGATTTCAAATTACAAAAAAAACAAAAACGGATACAAATTTGATGTTTATGTTCTGCTGGGATTTTGTTTGTCTCTTCATCACTTGTTAATGGATTTTAGTATTATTATTCTATCTCACACACACACGTATCTATTCTTATACTAAATGTGAACAAATCAACGTTTGTATCCCTAAGGTTTTTTTCTAATGTACTTTAATTGCACAAAATACATCCCACATCCTACCTTAGTGCTATGATACCTTATATTACGGACTACATAAACTCTTCCGATCAATATAAATACTGCGAGCACATGCCTCTCAGGGTTGAAACTACCCCGGTCCGACTGGAACTGTGCCATTTCGGTGGCCTTTTATCAGTGGGGCTGAGGTATTGGTCCTGGGTAGTTCTAGGAGGCCCACCCTTCCAGGCCTTGCCTCCCCTCTTTGGGGTTGAGTAAGTGTATTGCTTACTGCCTTATGCGCCCTGGTCGGGGAATACCGACTAAGGTGTCCAGGAATTTATTTAAACGCTAGAGTGCTGCTACTAAAGGGACGCTGGCCACACTCTACCCACCTTCTGGCCTGTGTCACATCTTCCTGCGATGGGAAGGAAGCAAATACTTGTACCCCCCCCCCCAGACTAATACTGGCAGTCAAGACAGACGTTCAACTACTGTTGTTATCTTTTGTGTTATACTTTTTTCAATATACTTTGTTTCTCAAAACTCCGAGTTCGTGTTTTCGTTCCGGATTCTTTACAGGGACACAACATTTAGTACTAGGATTGAGATTTTCTTGAAAGAAATAATGCTTTAATTCTTCTAATTAATCGTAATTTATAATTAACTGAATAAGTAACTCTCTATCTTCTATTCATCTATCAGTCTCATTTCCTCTCACCCGATGTATGCTTCTACAGCTATATGAGAGTTCTGAATGTATCTGTTATTATTTCGAGAAATAGTCACTCGCCTGTCTGTGGACACCACAACCACGTTTGTGGACACCACAAACACGTTTGTGAATTCTATGCCATAATAATAAGTCTATTTATTTCAATCTAAATGAATAAATAGGATGATCTCGTAAATTCTAATATAATATCAAAACAGCTTACATCAATATTAACATTTCTGATGTCGCTAAGATGTTGAGAAAATATACTACACTTTGAAATATTTATTGCAAAGTGGAATATCTCTTCTCAGTTTTGAAATAAAGATTCCAAGGTGTAGTATCCGTTATCACTCCAAAAATATGACAATTTAAATTACAATTGTATATTACTGAATATTAATTTATTATAAACTGTTTAAAAATAAATATGTAAATTAGGAATACCTAAGGTTATTTGTGAGTGTTGGTATGTTGTATCATAAAATTGAATATGCATAAGCCGGTTTGATATAAATATTAGAATGGATAAACAAAAATTACACTTTGATCTTAACCAAAACGTCAAGGATCTATAAAAAAATGTTTTATGACGAGTCATTTTTAAATGAATTTAAAAAATGATTGAATCTGTTATTATATGCTCTTTTAATGTAATATCGGTTTTGTTGTCATATGACAGTCCTCCCATGAACTGCATCCTCCTTTTTAAAGAGGGGTTGGTGGAGTCTTCCGAGATATTACATCTTCCTTTGGAGAAGTGGTAATGTAGTATATGTTTTTTTGCCATGAGACTATCTTCGCAAGAACAAGCTTCTTTCTTGGAGGGATGGGGAAGGTTGTGTGTATAATCCTTTCTGTTTCCATGATATTATTCTAGCAGATATTATCTTCTACTTCTTGGAAGGAATCCTCCCAAGTATTACCTCTTCCATTTTCGATTTATGTATTAAGTATTTTTAAAGGATTGGAGCGCACACATAATCGTCAATAATATGTATGAGCGCGGCAGATATTCTAGGTAATCTGTTGTGTACAGTGGGCCTAGTATCATTATCATTTTTGTAAAAGTTACCATATAGAGACGTGCAATAGAAACCGTAAAATATCCCCCAAAAAAGAAAAAAAACATTAAAATTGAAAACCTATGCTATATGTATTGCGTATACCCGCTCTGTGATGGTTATTCTACGAGTATATATATATATATATATATATATATATACTTCAGATTAGAAGAAAAAGTTATGAAAAATATTATGCATACATATATACCTCCAATTGACAATATTAATACAATTAGACTCATTATTTACCATAAGAAATTTAAAAACCAACATCTTGTAGTAAAGAGAAACTCCTCTCTAACGTAAAAATCACTAGAAACATGCAATGTGATTTATAAGTTTAAATGTACTTTGGGGGAATGGAACTCCCATAATAATAATAAAGCTAATAGCTTTATTGGTTTTACAACCACTACCCTATTCCGTCGCGTCATCGGTATTTGTTTCCTTCCTTCCTTCTGCCGGAAGATACGGCACAAGGCCGCAAGGTGGGGAGAATCAAGGAAGCGCTCCTATAAAAACGGGGCAACACAGCCTATTGAAAATTTGTTGACATTGCCCAGTCGGGGCGCCTCAGCTAGTTAGCAATAAACTAATTTCCTCCAAATAGGGAAGACGAAGCATGGAAGGATGGACCTCAAAGGACTACTCAGGACCAATACTTGATCCCGACAGGTAAAAGGCCACCGAAATTGTCCAGTTTCTGTCGAACTAATTTTCGAGAACAGATCTTCGACTTGTATTTAGCAGTGAAGAGTCAAGAGTCTCTAAGCAACAGAAGTTGCCCCTGGCCTGCGTCGTAGGCCGATCTATACATCGTATCTAGAGGAGTCCATATAATCACGAAATGGGTAAATAATAATCATACCGTAATATTAAATGAGTATCATATCAAACAGGGACAAAACATTGATAACTTAATGTATTTATCCCTTATACTATGTTTTGATTATAACATTCAGAAACCGGAAGTATAATGATGGTTTGTTGTCTTTAAACATTTTTACTGCTTAAAACTATTACCGTTTGGTTTACAAACTGTTTCCCTTATGATAAGGGACTAAATTTTATTAAATGTTTGTGTTATTCAGAAGGGCGAAACCAGGGCATGCCAGAGCGGACACATTAATGTATAGTATTTAAATAAAATATACACACATACATAGTACTATGTATGCACTTATATATAAATATTATATATATATTCGTTAGCAAGTATTTCAACAGTACTCAAAACGTTTCTGTGCAGATTACTTGCCATAAGTGTATATTATACTACTATATATGTATATATTAAGTAATCATTGTCCTTATTTTTAAATTTGATCGAATAAAGCGAGTAACATAGATCGATATATTAATATTTACGTTTATATAAATATATATCTTCAGAAATAAAAATATCATCGTATTTAACGAGACATGGTGCATATAAACGAATTTGTATTTTTAAATTATAATGATTAAATCCCCAACGGAGAAAATCGAAGAAGTTGTTTAAAATTCGAACAAAGTTTGAGAGAGTTTTAAATATTTTAATAATTTTGATGGCGGTTAAAATATTTTTAAATGATAGACAAGATTTTCTAGAAGAAAAAACGGTTTCGGTTAATATATTTTTCAGTCTATTTCTTTCTTAATTTTATTTTGAGGTCTCAGACTTTCTGGCTAGATTGTTTGTGCTAATAATTCGGGCGTAGAGAAATGAGTAAGTATCAATCTCACCATTATGAGTTGTGTATTATTGTAGTAAGTTAAAATCATGTGCGCAGGCAATTACGTCACAAATTGGAAGTTACTTGTGAGACATGGCGAATTATCAAATCGTATCTAGTATGTATCAATCTCTCCATTCTGGACTGAGTTTTGTGTTTCAACTATTAAATAATAACAAGATTATAGTTTTCTGTTTGACAAAATGCTGACAAAACCATAAGGAAAATATCCATTCATCATATTAAACCACGGTCATTTTATAGTTCACTATAAAACACATTTCTTAATAAGTGGATGTTGGAAACTTCTTAAACTTCGATATAACTTGATTTAAATAGCTTAAACTAGCAGGGATATCAGGCGTCGCCCGCTGCATTGATAATCATAATAAAACAGTGACAAAAGTTAGTGTAACATATTTCCTTTGGAAAATTTCCTCCATCTGTCTCTTACTCTATATCTATCGCTTGCCCTTTCAGACTGTGTATTTCCCCCCCCCCCTCTCTCTCTCTCTTTCTCCCTCTCTCTCTCTTTCTATCAACACACTATACCTCTCTCTCTCTCTTTCTTACTCTCTCTCTCTCCTTCTCTTTGGAAACTAATTCAAGATAATAGAAAGAAAAGGAAAGAAACAAAAGAAAAAAATTCTGACGATTTGTTTATCACACAACTACCAATAAGAATAAAAAAAGAATTTTGAGCCTAATGCACTAATTTTGTGGGTCCTGGTGACCTCAATGGAAAGAATATGACAGTATCTTTTTACCATGACTAGTTTTGGGGTCACACTAAATCCGGTGATGTAAAGTGTTTTTTTAAGTCAATCGTGTGTAGTATTTCACCTTTGGTTGGAAACACACGTACACAATAGAGAATTACAAAATGTCTTTACATAATATAGGAATAAATATTTAAATAACATTTAAATAGTGTTTTACTGTGTTTTTTGTTTGTTTGTAGTGAGTGTTTCAAAGCCTTGTAAAATTTGTCAGTACATATTTTGACCATTTCTTCGTTTATAAATTCTCTGCTATATTTCAATACACCCAAAATCAAATAGAGTAAAACTACATAGACTAGGAAATATCGTGAGTGAGCAGAAAACACTTCGTAATAAGAGATGCCGTTGGGAAGTTCTCAGATTAGATTTTTAAAATATTTTTTTTTAAATTCACTCATGTGACAAAACTGATAGATTACTTGGATATGATCTTCCTAAATTTATTTTTCAAATTATCTGTGGTTTTGCCATCAATTATCGCCCTAAACGATGATCAATGAGGTGCACTGGAAAGTTCCAAGGCTGGAATTTAAATTTCGACGACAGTACTTATGGATAAGTTCATTAACGATTTTGCATATAATTTATTCCGTGGTATTAAAAGATAAGTACTATAAGTTAATCTTGTCAGTGTATTAATACATGAATAATTATTTAAAAATAATATTTGTAAATATTTATTATTAATGTAAATTGGTATCTGTCTGTCTGAAGCTGAAACTATACTATTACTTCATTTAATAGTATTATTTTACTATCTTTGAATGTTCAGTTCAGTTCACTGTACTATTTCAAACTAATGTAATATATTTCAATGCTTAATTACGGGGTAGGTTGTTTAGTACATATTCTGTTATCATGAGACCACCGTCGTAGGGATTACTTTCTTCTTTGGAAGGGAGGAGGTAGTACAGTATCTGTTCTGTTATGAGATCACCCTGTCAGGCATTACCTCTTACTTTTCCGGTGCAGGGTAGTGAAGTACATGTTTTGTTGTCATGATAGCATCCTCCAATGCATTACCTCGCCTATTAGACAAGCAGTGGTGCATATGTTTGTTCGCTATATATACTAGATAACATATACCTAGTTGTATATTTATACTAGGGTGCCTCGCTGTATATTTGTACTAGTCTACCTAGTTGTATATTTGAAACAATATTTGTATATATTCTGTCTGATATATATTCTAAATAGTTGCATATAGTGTATCTAGTATATAATCTATTTGTATATAGTCTACCTAGTTCTATATTTGTACTAGTCTACCTATTTGTGTATGTGTACTAGTCAACCTACTTGTATATTTGGAAAGTATGTGTATATAGTCTACCTGATATTTAGTCAATTTGTATATAGGCTGCCTAGTAGTTATAGTTGTGCTAGTCTTCCGAGTTATATATTTGTACTAGTCTACCTAGTTGTTTATTGGAAAAATATTTGAGGATAGTCTACCTGATATATAGTCTAAATATTTGTATATAGCCTACCTGGTATATAGTCTATTTATATATAGTCTACATAGCTGTATATTTGTACTAGTCTACTTAGTTGTATATTTGAAAAATATTTGTATATACGCTACCTGATATATAGTATAAATAACTGTATATATTCTACCTGGTGTATAGGCCATTTGTATATAGTCTACCTAGTTGTATATTTGTACTAGTCTTCCTTGTTATATATTTGTGATCGTCTACTTAGTTGTATATTTAGATATATGTGTAGATAGTTCTCCTGATATTAAGTCTAAATATTTGTATATAGTATACCTGGTATATAGTATATGTGTGCATAGTCTACCTAGTTGTATATGTTTACTAATCTCCATAGTTGTGTATGTGTACTAGTCTGCCTAGTTGTATATTTTTAAAATATCTGCATATAGTCTACCTGGTATATAGTCTAAATATATGTATATAGTGTACCTAGTATATAGTATATGTGTATATTGTCTACCTAGTTGTGTAGTTATAGTAGTTTACCTAGTTGTATATTTGTACTAGTCTACCTAGTTTTATATTTTTTTAAATATTTGTATATAGTCTACTTGATATATAGTGTAAATATGTGTATATAGTCTACATAATTATAGTCTATTTGTATATAGTCTACCTAGTTGTATAGTTGTACTATGTTTCCTAGTTGTATAATTTTAGTACTCTACCTAGTTGCGTTAAATCTTAGTTTAAGATATTTCAACACGGAGGTTAATTCC
This sequence comes from Sepiola atlantica, assembly GCA_963556195.1. Classification (NCBI taxonomy): domain Eukaryota; kingdom Metazoa; phylum Mollusca; class Cephalopoda; order Sepiida; family Sepiolidae; genus Sepiola; species Sepiola atlantica. The sequence continues at coordinate 187,953,028 of OY744521.1, read as the reverse complement.
AAGAGGATCTACACAAATTAAGCATTTATTCTTTTAGTTTCTAGTTAGTTAGTACTAGTTTATTCTTTAAGTGTCTAGTTAGTTAGTACTAGTTTACTCCGCGTGTTATGCTCGTATGTAAGTAGTGATAATCTATATAATATTTCAACTCTGACAAATAGTTATAGTGCTTGCTAGTCACCGTGCACTATACATGAATGTTTTAGATCTTCGAAAGAAAGGCGAATAACGTAAATAAATGGTTAATGATAAGATAAGAGAAGTGGAAAGAGGATTGGAATGATATAATTAATAGAGGGAAAACAGATGAAAACAGAGAAGAAAGGGGGGGGAGAAAGGAAGAGTTAAATAACGGAAGAGAGAGTGAGGGGTGAAAAAGAGGGGACAATAGAGAAAGTTCTATAGGTAAGCACATTCGGGCCTTACTTTGTAATGTCTTAAAAGAAATAGGGTATATAATGACGTCACAATGATTTCTAATTTTTTTTAAACCTATGACGCTGTAATCCGTGTAATAACAGGTTAAACAAAGAATATCAAAATAAGGAAATTATGAACCATCTACCCCCTCTCTATATATATCTCTGAGGAGATTAATTACGTAATCACATTGTGACTTCATCGACTGTGCACGAGTATCCGACATCTATCTGTCTTAAAGGATGACGTTGCAGTTTAGTGATGTTATCTTGTGTAAACGCTTATTCCTCACCTCTGTCTTAGGAGATGACTTCACGAAACGATTATGTCATCCAGTGTGCACCAGAACACACAAATAAATAAGCAATCAACCAAACAAGATCCACAGAGTTTTAGAAGTATATCGATAGGTTGATTGTTACTGACCATGAACGTCATTGTGGCATTCAGAAATGGTCAAACCTCACATTATACTCGATTTTGTTTCACACCCAGTACTCGTGTAGGGGCAGATAAATAACATAAACACTCTCCTTACACCGGTATTTAGCTAGTATCTATTACATATACAAAGTGAGTTTGTGGGAGACAGATGAGATGCGATTTACCATAATAAGATTCGCTGATTGCGTTCTAAACATTTAAAAACAAATATGTTAACTCATCTGACAAAGCTGATGAATTGCTCGACTGGAGGATTTTCATTTTATTTTTCTCCTTTTTCAACTATTTCACATCTGTCGTTTTGCTATTAATTGTTCCCCATAAACGTTGATAAATGAGTTGTTGTCGGAAAGTCGTTTTAAATTTGTATAGAAACTGACTATATTAATAGCGCAAACTTGATTGTTCGCTGCCAGTCCTTATATATTCGTGCATTGTTTGTTTATTTTTACGTATATATTCGTTTCATTGTTGATTAAGGAAATTTACTTTACCGAGACTCGCTAAGCCTTAAAACGAACTATCTGTACTTTGGAGATTAGATGGAGTTATATCAATAATATGATTTGACCAGATAAGAATGGAGGGTACTTCCGAAATCTAAGGTGGTGCGGGTAAGTCACGTTTAGCTAATAAAAGGGTAACCACGGGGCGTTATGATGGGTTTACCGAAAACGTGCAAATGTAATATCGACCAAAAAAATAGAACAAAAGTAAATCCTTTTTCTGAAAAAGGCAGGAAGTTAAAAAAAAGGATTGTTTACTAAATTACTCAAAACGTTTTGATAATGTTTTTAAGGGCGTCTGTATATGAGGCCCTATTTTTCAGGTTCAGAGAAGTGTCACTGAATAAACAGTCTTAACGTTTGGACTAGCAGGTGTTCGAAGGTGCTGGGTCTGATGGAAGAAGTAGATAACTGAATATCGACTAAAAATATACATCCTTATTATTATTATTATTTTTTTTTAATTATTATTATTATAATCTGAGATAGTAATACATATGACTTAATCTAGATTGCAACTTTAAAAATCTGTTTTGGTCGTTGTCTTCTTGTGCATACCTTTCAGTTTTTGTTACCTAATTACCTTGTTGTTTTCTGTGGGGAGTCCATCTGGCTGTGTCGAATGACATATTTAAATAATAAAACATGGAATTTAAGGAAAAGCTACGGATACTATTTACATACTTATCACCGAACGAAGATGTGTTACAAGGCCGTATGGGCGAGTATGTCCAGCGCATTAGAAGGGGGTGAACTCTGACTCCGCAAAAATAGCATGAGCAGACCCGTCTGCATTCCCCAGTAGGAGCGTCTCAGGCGATTGTCAATAAACTGAACCCTTTTGAATGGGAGCATTCACTCCCTAGAACTGAACAGAAACAGGCGTAATTCCGAGAAACAAAGGTCAGAACATAGGCGAAGTAGTCCCTCTTTACAGAATGATGCCAAGGACGTATCTTTCACAGGGATAAATACAGTCGACAAACCAGTCATTCTGAATGAATGGTGGAAAATCGTCACGGCGATGTGGACGATTTTCCCCATTTATTCAGAATGACTGGTTTGCCGGCTGTATTGTTAATAATGTATATAGGTAGCGTAAATGATAATAGTTAATTGCTTCCCACCGCAGCAAAATGTTGCACGATGCCGGAGGTGGGGAAAACTAGATCCATGGAGAAGCCACTCTAACTAAATGCAAAAATAGGCGAGAACGGACACCTCGGCATTTGGCGTAAGGCAACTAAAACTATCGGAAATAAACCAGCATTCCTACCGAAGAAGGTGGTAATGCCTGGGAGGGTGCGTCCCCTGATTCCGAATCGAATCATATATCAATCAGACAAATAAAAAGTGTTCTTACCGGCGAGGCATTCCATGTACGTATACTCCGCGGCTATGAAAACCAGTCGGTAGACCCGTTATGCTCAATGACTGCCGGTGAACGTAAATAGTATCTACCCGAATCCAGAGACATGCACAAAAATCGTATTTATAAAAGATTTGTAGTAGTTAGAACCAGTTTACAGAGTGGCATACGAATGTACAATGATAATAACAAGGATATAACTATAACTCCTACTCCATAAGTTATATCCAACTTAATATATTATTGTGTAATCATCGATTTGTCTGACTGAATGGTTATTTCTAAAGACAATTGTTTGTAAAATATTAAAATATATGTGTGTACGATGTATGGTGTATAAAAGCAATCATATTTTCATATGGCATTCATACAATAACATTCATGTCAATAAAATGTTTACTCACATATAGACAGAACGCATTTGATTGATTAATGTGTCAACACAGGGAAATCAAGACGACCTTTGGACTTGACACCATCGAATCTTGCTGAGACAGCGTTCCGGATATTCAGGTTCCTGTTTCAAAATATGCTAAAATGGTTTAAGCTCTATTAATATAGCTAACATGTTGGATGAAACATCATTTTTATTCCAGTTTTAGACTAGTTCCTAGTTACATCTTTTTTCGTGTGTTTGGTTTTTGTAACAGAAGCACTGGGCATAAAAAAAGATGAGAGCTCAACTGTTAAATAAATTGTGTTTATTTCGTAACAATTTTACTTCAAACTGAAAACTGAAATTAAACACACATTCCTTCCTATAAAACATAAAATACGTTTATATGCAAATAAACAAAGAGAGAATGTAACTTTTTTTACCTATTGCAACTACGCTTTTACCTGTTAACGCTATTTTTAATAATCGCATAGAATAATAGATGGCGCCTTTTAATAAATGTGGTTAACACAGTATATACACTCTTTAAATAAAGTACTCACAAAAAATAAATAACTCCCACTCAATTACACATACACTTTGTTACATCGTTTTTTTGTAATATTAGAATAGTTCTTTGTTACACCTGAGTTGTTTCAGAACAATTCTTCACCTCACTGTTTTTATTTTGTACCCACGTTGACATATATATATATATATATATATATATATATATATATATATATATATAAGATAAATCAATTATTTTCATATTTTCATATATCAAAAATATATATTAACATATAGAACATATGAAAAACAAACAATGAAAAATTAAAGCAAAATCAGAAGAAAGTAATAAGAAATAAACAGAAAACGGCAAGCCACTTATACATAGATTAAAACACGTTAAAATTAGTCCTCCAAAAAGTTGGACGTGAATTTTTATCAGGGAATGTCATTACAAGATTATTTAAGTCTTATCTCAGTATATTGCTCTCATTACAAAGTGAAAGTAATCGAACAGGAGAGTGACTATTAAGGAAATTTATGGAACTTTAAAACTTAGACGTAATTATTGATTAATCACTCAAGTATCTGTCCCCATTCAAGTATGGACAACTATTCTAAACACCGTCAAAATTATATATATATATATATATATATATATATATATATATAAGTTAATTAAGTTCAAATTTATTGATAACATTAACTAAAAACAAATATTTTTTTCAGAAGTGCAAAATACTAAGTAGATCTTTTATAAATAAAATTCATAAACATCAAAACAGTCTACGTAGATAAACCAACGTGTCAATGTAAGGACTGTAAAATGGACCAGAAATTAAATTGTCCCAAAGAAACCAGACAGAGTCAAATCAGCCAATCGAAATAAATGTCAATAACGTGTCATTTATTTTTCTTACGAGAAGACAACTTTTCGCACTTGACAAATCACACTTGACCAACGTATGTTATAACCACAAACAAGCATAGACACCCAAGAACACGAAGCGTCAACCCCGGCACTATACAGCCATGCCTGTTTACTTTGTCTTAATGAAAAACTGGCTATTATTACGTTCCCTGATAAAGATAAACTACTGAATCAAAGGGATGAAATATGTATTAACTGTAAGTACTTCAAACGGTTCACTCAGGATAAACATGGTAATAACCTAGTGAATTCAACTTTAACATTTTATAAGGAAACTATAATGTACTTTCCAGCGTAACATAACAATTTAAACATCCCCGACTAAGTATGAAATTAATGATATTTTAATTTCTAAATTACGGTAGTTGAATTAAGATTGAAGCTTGCTAATGAATAAGTTACGTGGACTATGAATTTTAATAGTTCAATCTGACTAGAAAAAAAAAACAAACAAAAAAAAACACTAGCATGATTTCCGATATGGAGAGTATAACAAAATATTTCTCTCCACAGTTTCCCCGTATGTGGTAACTTCATAAAACCAGTGTATAGACAATGACCTCACATCCTTCTCAGTCAATAAGCCACCTTTATTCTAATATCTTTCAAGCCAATGTTGTACGTTGTTATCTTCAAATGTTCGGGAATTGGTCTCTCCAAATAACTAAAATCGTTTTTTTGCAAAACAATCCTAAAATCTTCTTTGTTTATACATATACATACAAATACAAAATATTAACAAATTTAAGTAAAATATTTGTGAGGACTGTATAGCAATATAGCTTCACACATATTAAACGGCCCTTAATATAATTGGTGAAAATGCAACATTTTGCATTAAATATTAATGACTATTTTTTTTACTTCAAGTATTTATTTATATATGTTATTATTTTAATATATATAAAACAATTAATATTTAACAAACTTTAGCAGTCGGGAGGTTGGTGGGATTGAAAAAGTAAATTAAAAAAAAGTAAGAACATGATTTCGATGCCCATACAGCTTAGATACCCTGGGCACCGCCACCTCCCTCTGCACGCCACTGTCTACACCTCATATTGCAATTAACACGGTACACGTAGAAGAAATACGCTTATTCTAATTGCTGTCAAAAGAATGTCTTGTTACCGAGCCTCGGACCTTAACGCTTATCCTCAAACCTAACCCTAACTTAAAAAAAGACCGTAAGACACTTAATCTACTTATTCAAGAAGAAATCGCTAAAGGCTTAAAATTCTCTTCCGGCAAATAGAGAGCTTACGCTAATTAAACCAACTTAATTTGCGTCGTTTTTCCGTAAATCATAAGCAATATTTCCATAACCTCAATACCGCAAAACATACACAAGTAACTGAAAGTACATGTCTTGAAGAAGAGAAATTAAACTAATAATTGAATTGCTAAATGAATAATAGAGCTAATAATATTTGTCCTGTTTCTGCTATTTTAATAATAAATGGTATTTAGATTTCAGGTGTTATCATTAATTTGCATTCTAATATAATAATGAATGTACCATTTGTCGTATGTAAGTGTTATAGATATATCTTTACAGAATTTTGTTTGGTCAGGTTAAGATTTACAGATTTTGTTATTTGTTAAAATAGGAGTTTTTGAAATATTTATTTATGTTTTTATTTTTCTTAGTATAAGATTAATAGGTTTAGTAAAAAACTGATTACAAAGGTTTAAGTACGACGTTATCTATTAAGTTCCAGTCAAATATTATACAAAATTCAATTTAAGATGGATTTTTTCTTACACCTGCTTATCATCTTATTATTGTATTATTTAGTAATTATTATTTTTATTCATACTATTTTCTATATCATTGTGGGACTCTGTAAATATACTATGTCATGCACATAAGTAATATATATTGTTTTACTGATTTTTTTTTAGAAGAAAATATGATTTTATAACTTTATACATTTTGAAATAGAGATATCGAAAAATCTTTTTTCTACTTTTAGCATTAAATTAATAGATTCACTAAACACCGATTAAATCTTATAATTTTGTAGTTCTTTAATTTCCTTTTTGTTGTCTGCTAGAATAAGGATGTCGTCCACGTATCTTACATAAATAGAAAATTTAGTGATTGTATTAAATATCTTGTTCTCAAGACTAGACATATAAACATTACTGATTGTGTGTCCAAGTACAGGACTCATGGAGACGCCATCAATTTGTGTGTAAATGTTTCACTATTGTCGTAGAAGGGGACTTAGGTTGTGCAAATTAATAATAACTGTTTGAGAATTATAGGATTGATTTTGAGTAGAGGGAGTGATAAATTATTGTATATGTTATTAATTATAATGTCGATTGTTTCATGGACTGCGACGTCCAGTGAATCAGTAATGTTATTATTGATTTCTGTAGTTTGAAGAATCTGTATGATTTCTTGCGTAGACTGTATACTCTATTTGCTTGGTAAATACGGAGTTATAGGTTCGTTGATTGTTTTACTTAATTCATAAATAGGGGTTGTAACTTGCGAAATTAGAGGACGAAGAGGATAGTTGGGTTGATTGGTTTTTACATTACCATATAAATAAGCGGGTTTGTAATCATCAATTATTTTAAAGAGTTTATGACTATCATTTACAGCATTGTTGACTGTAATAAGTATATTAACCTGAGTTTTGAGTTGATTGATAGGGTTTTTAAAAAGCTTTAAAAAAATTGTATGGTCATCTAAAATAGTTTGTTATGTTGTCGAATAATCCGATTTATGGAGTACAACATATATTTTATCACCTTTTTATAAGAATATTTGGATCGATTCGAAATTCGTTGGTAGTTTTTTTTTTAGATTATGTGTAAATATTGTGGTGGATCGATCGTTGTTTTTCATCAAACCTATTTTCATGACTTCAGCTTTGAATAGATCTTTGATTCAAGATGTGTGGTGATTTTCTATTCGTTTACGAATTTGACCATGTTTTCAAATATTAGTTAAATTTCGTCTTTTTTTATCTTGGTAGTTTTCTGAGCCAAATAGGTGACATAAAGGTCCGAGGTTAAGGGATTTATTTTTATCTTCGGTGAGATCTTGGTCAGCGAGAGAAATATAGATATGTGTTTCGTTCATAAGTAAGATAGAGCCCTTGTATAGAGAGTTATTTTTGTTATAGTCGTTCTATGTACTAGTTCAAATGTATTATACATTTCAGCTAGACTTTTTTTAGAATATGGTGTACTGATTACCAGTAATGATGTTCCTAGGTTTGTTTTCAAGTTCATGAAATTCAGAGGTGTGTTGGGTAATAACTTTTGGGCAATGGCAATTTGTCGCTTGATTAAGTAAACTCTGAAACTACGAGTATTCGTACATTTTATGCGGCTGCATCGTGTAATTTAAATTGTTGTATTTAGGCAGCATGAGTTCATTTAGACATACGTTGGTGTATGTCACGGAATTCTGTTTTATCAAGCTATTTGTGGTTTTCTCAGTTCTTCGGACAATTGCCGGATGTAGGCTCTGTAGTTTTTTTTATTCTATTTTTGTTCGCGAGTACTTTCGATTGACTTCCCTCAATCGTCTTCAGGTGGAAGGTTGAACGAGCATTTCAAGACTGTTAAGTTCGGGCTGTGCGGTATATTTATAACGTATTAAAATAATGTGACCACGTGTTAGGCACGTGTTAGATTAAACTTTATTAAAATAAAATGTTTTTTACAATATTACAAATGTATATATATATATATATATATATATGTTTTTTCGCCACTTCACTGGCCTTCTTCACCCGTGTTACCCATTCTATCACACCCCACCGTACACAAACAATTCCCCATTACACTGACGAAGACACAAGGATCGCGACTGAAAATGTTGTTCTCTTTTCTAAGAAAAACTTCTTTTTTATTGTTTATATAAAGGAAAATTGATATTCCTACACGTTAAAATATTGAAAATAAATAAAATATATATTTAAATATATACCTTTATATATATATATATATATATATATATATATATATATATATATATATATATATATATATATATAAAATGTGCGGAATACTTTCTATTAAGATCTCGTCAGGTAAAATAATTATTTGTAAAATACATGAAAAATGTTATAGTGACGAAATGAAAAAGTGCAAGGGAGGATTTGAATGTGACAAGGAATTGCTTGTCACTAATTACAATCGACTAAATTCAATTTATTTTAATATTCGTTTAAAAACGATTAAACAATGCGCAGTGAGGGATTAAATATATTGGGAGAGAGGAGCCAAGTTCCCTGAAAATATTAAACAGTTAATTTATTTAATCTGATGCCGTGCGTTTTTAATAGGTGTTAAACGAATATTATATATAATTTATTTTTAATCGGTTGTAATTAGTTTACTGTCAGCTCCCTTGCATATTCAAATTCCCCTTTGTACTCTTTCATTTCATCAGTATTCTATTTTTCATTTCTTTGTAAAATTGACGATTTTTTCTGACAAGATTTCAGTTGAAAGTGCATTAGAGAGTAGTCCGTCAATTTTATCCAAAAGTATTTATAAATGTTGTACTTCCGAAATATATATATATATACACATATATATATACGCATATATTGCATATATATGTATATATATATATATATATACATATATATATACATATATATATACGACTATATTGCATATATATATATATATATACATATATATATACGACTATATTGCATATATATATATATATATACATATATATATACGACTATATTGCATATATATATATATATATACATATATATATACGCATATATTGCATATATATATATATATATATATACATATTTATACGCATATATTGCATATATATACATATATATACGCATATATTGCATATATATGTATATATATACATATATATATACGCATATATTGCATATATATGTATATATATACATATATATATACGCATATATTGCATATATATGTATATATATACATATATATATACGCATATATTGCATGTATATGTACATATATATACATATATATACATATATATACGCATATATATACGCATATATTGCATGTATATGTACATATATATACATATATATACATATATATGCGCATATATATACGCATATATTGCATGTATATGTATATATATACATGTATATATACGCATATATTGCATATACATGTATATATATACGCATATATTGCATATATATGTATATATTGCATGCATATATGCATATATATGCATATATATATACGCATATATTGCATATATATATGTATATATATATATTTATATATACATGTATTGTATATATATGTATGCATATATAGATATGTATATATGCATATATACATATGTATATATATATATATGTGTATATGTATATATAAATATATATGTATATATACGTATATATTTTGTAGATATATATATATATATGTATATATATATATTTATATATGTATGTATATATGTATTTATATATATAGATATTTATATATGTATGTATATATGTATTTATATATAGAGATATTTATATATGTATATATATGTATGTATATAAATGTATATCTTTATATATGTATATATATGTATATATATATATGTGTGTGTACATATATATGTATATATATATATGTGTGTATATATAAATATATATATATATATTTTTTTTTTTCTGCGGGATTGACATTCAACTCGTCGTGTGTTTATTTCGAAGGGTAACAAATCAACAATTGAAATAAGACTCTTTGAACTCGGACGAACATTTGTGTTGACTTCTCTTTGTGAGAAAGTGGATTTAGAATTCCCATACTATCATTGGATTGGAATGGTAACTTGTGAGCGGTATCTTGAATGATTTAGTTCTTTTATTTTATTGTGGGGGGGGGGGATTTATTCATCATTGTACCGGCCGACGTGAAAGTGTATTATCGCACATTGTTCCGGTTTTGTGGTTTTATTGAAAGTATTTGGGACCGATTATTTGCTTGTTGGCTTGGTGGAAGAAATAATGCACAAGCAACTTTTCTAAGACTTTTCTAGGACTTTCTTTTTTTTATCGTTGTTCTTCCTTGCTTTTTAAGTTTGACTTTTATTTTTATTTTTATTTTTATTTTTTTCCTCTTCTCTTTTTAAGTGACCTCAACTATTACAACGCCACATTGTGTTTTGTCGGCAGTTGAAACCAGTATTCCAGACATTTAATTTCCCTGATGATCTGCCAAGCAAGTAACTGCTTGGTAGTGAAACACGTGTAGGAAAAAACATTTAATTTGAATAAATAGTATTTGTAAGAAAAAATATCTTTAATGGTGATCATCGGTGTCTTGAAAGGAATGCTTTGGTAAGCCTTCATAAAATCACATATATATATATATATATATATATATATATATATATATATATATATATATATATATATATATATATATGATATATTTATAGATCATTATAATAGATTATTCATTTTCCAAATGCTTCTCTAAGTTTTGTTCAAGTAGAACCAACTCTTCTGAACCATAAACTTCATTTCCGCAAATTAATCGGAAAAGTGCGCCAAAGCATTTCGTCAGTCTTTATTGGTCTTTCGCAAATGCATTGTTCGATGATCTTTGTTATTACGTAGCTGTTACCGACTGCCGCTACCTCAGTCGTTTCGAAAACGTAGAGGTCGATTATATTTAAAAAAAATAAGAATCCTAGTTAATTTGATTAGTTTAAACGTAAACGGTTTCAATAGTTCAAGTTCTTTTGTTTTCTTAATGATGTCACTACTCTCACTCACTTTAATTGGGTAATATACTAGCTGAAGTACCCATATGTGGCGGGTAGGATATCACGCTGATATTTACTGGTGCCGCTTTGGCTTGTTATCTACAAGAACGAAATATTTACACCGTACGTCTGCTATTTGACTTGGGATCTACAAGTAAAACATATGTACACGGTATTTCTCCCATTATTTTTGCAATATAAGAATCTCTTCTTCTAGACATGTACTTTCAGTTACTTGTGTATGCTTTCCGGTATTGAGATTATGGAAATATTGCTTATGATTTACGGAAAAACGACGAAAATTAAGTTGGTTTAATTAGCGTAAGTTCTCTATTTGCCGGAAGAGAATTTAAACCTTTAGCGATTTCTTCTTGAATAAGTAGATTAAATGTCTTACGGTCTTTTTTTAAGTTAGGGTTAGGTTTTAGGATAAGCGTTAGGTCCGAGGCTCGGTAACAAGACATTCTTTTGACAGCAATTAGAATAAGCGTATTTCTTCTACGTGTACCGTGTTAATTGCAATATGAGGTGTAGACAGTGGCGTGCAGAGAGAGGTGGCGGTGCCCCGGGTATCTAAGCTGTATGGGCATCGAAATCATGTTCTTACTTTTTTTTTATTTACTTTTTCAATCCCACCAACCTCCCGACTGCTAAAGTTTGTTAAATATTAATTGTTTTTTATATTGTTTTTTATATTGTTTATTAAATTGTTTTTTATATTGTTTTTTATAATTGTTTTTTTATAATAACATTTATAAATAAATACTTGAAGTAAAAAAAATACAGTCATTAATATTTAATGCAAAATGTTGCATTTTCACTAATTATATTAAGGGCTGTTTAATATGTGTGAAGCTATACTGCTATACTGTCCTCACAAATATTTTACTTAAATTTGTTAATATTTTGTATTTGTACTTATATGTATAAACAAAAAAGATTTTAGGATTGTTTTTCAAAAAAACGATTTTAGTTATTTGGAGAGACCAATTCCCGAACATTTGAAAATAACAACGTACAACATGGGCTTGAAAGATATTAGAATAAAGGTGGTTTATTTACTGAGAAGGATGTGAGGTCATGGTCTATACACTGGTTTTATGAAGTTACCACATACGGGGAAACTGTGGAGAGAAATAGTTTGTTATACTCCCTATATCGGAAGACATGCTCCTGTTTTTTTGTTGTTTTTTTTTCAAATGAGCAGTTGTCGTTTGTGTCAACTTTTGCAAAGGAAGACGGTTTCCACTTAGAGAAAATTTAATCGAGGAATATCTTACCATGAGAAACGCCTTTCTCATAGGGCTGACATAAGGGAATGCATGTAACTATACTTAAACTCCCTCATTTGACTACGATAGATGCTAAACTCTAACAGCAAATTTCTGTTGAAAAGAAGCTATAACTGAACGGATTGTCGCGGTCGCCTCTTTTCTAACGAAACAAACTCTAGCCCTTCGTTGCGATCGAGAAAGAATATCTAGTTTATCTGAGCCAGAGGAAACCGTCAGTGAAAATGTAGGAAACTTTCAAGCAAAAATCAAACTTTCGTCCAAATATGATGTAATCTTAGCACAACATTTGCAGACAGGGAAAGAGAAACCAAAAGTGTTACCCACTTGTCCAACAGAATTCGAAGCGAGATAAAGGTCAGGAAAAGTATAGTTTCCGAAGTTAAGGACCCGAAATGGTTTAGCTGGATTCAACTCCAGATATTTCCCATGAAGATCAGGTTTCTGAAATTCTGCGTTATATTCATATTAATGAAAGCAGAAAAGTAGAAATCAAGGAGACATTTCTGGGATGTTTCCAAGTCGATAAGAAAGATGCAGTCAGCCTGGTCAATGGAACTTTGAAAACATTTCCATAAATGACTGTGTTTCTGAACTGTGGGAACCATAGACTTAATTTGGCTTGTGTCCGTGTAAGTGAGGTGCAACCTGTTATTGCTACATTGTATGCCACTCTGGAAAAAACTCGTTACTTTTTTTCCTCATCTACTTCTTGTTGGGAAGTATTAAAATCATGTGTCATTCGAACTGTAATGGAATTCCCGTCATGATACTGTGCAAGTAATCCACAATGAGCGTGACAACGTTATTACAAGCCTTCAGCACCTATTGGATTGGAATTTCCAAGAGAAACCAAATTTGATGCATCATCGCTACTAAACATTTTCGATTTATAGCTTAATTACATTTTTGGTAGCCAGTTATATCATAAGTGGAAAAAGTCTCAAAACGTTTACAGGATCTGAAAATTGGGTTCCATGAAGCATCTTGTGATCTGGAAGTATTGATTACTGTCTTGAATTTAAAGAATGACGAAATTATCGACAACGCAATACATTTGGTTAAGGAATATTGTGGAAATTATGGAGTACCAGTTGCACGAACAAGGAGAAGAAGAAGAATGCATGAAGGGTTAACAAGAGATAGTTGACTGACGGCACAAGATGAGATGAATAGAGTAATGGTGAATCGATTAAAAACGGAAATTAAAAGTCGCAGTGTCCGTCTCCAAAGACTCCATGACCGACGTTCATTTCTTCTTAATTTTAATCTAGTAGGAATTGATGATGAACAGGAAAGGAAGGAATTTTAAAATGCATGTTCTGACTTTGCACATTTCTATGATAATGATGTGGCAACTATTCAGTTATATGATGAAATTATTGATTTTGTGATGGTGTTTCGAGCCGGAGGGAATAGAGTTCCTCCTAATCTTAAAGATACTCTGAAGTCTTTACTGTAATATAGGATGGATGTCATTCTCACGCTGTGTTTCATACAGATTACTGCTTAGGATCGCATATTAAGTCACAAGTTGTGAACTGTTATTTTCAAAAATGAATTTAATAAAATCATATCTACTGTATTCTATGTCACAGGAGCAACTGACACACCTGGTATTAATAAGTGTTGAAAAAGCATTTCTCACAACTGATATAAAAAGTGAAGTGGTTCTAGTGTTTAATTTTTTAACTGAGTTCACCCCAAACCAAGTAAGTTGCCACCATAGAGGTAAGGGCTACTGAAAATAAATGGGAATTTTTAGAAGATCATCCTTAATTGGGAGATGTGTAAGCAGATGTGTGTTCACATTAGTTTTAAATTCCTGCATGTCGGTACAGTCGGGTAAACAATGAGCAGGGAGAGAGTTATAAAAGCCGGCAACCCGAGGAAATAAGCTATTGAACAATAAGGCTCTCCGGCATCTGGGGACTTCCACGGTGAATGGATGTTATTTAACTGATTGTCGGGTTGGTCAGTGTATTAACGTCGAAGGGGGCACTAGATCCGAAAGTTGATCGAAGCACATTTCGTTGAAGTACATGTAAAACACGCACAAGGTTGCAACATTGCGGCTATGGGACAAGAGCTGGAGATTGGTGCATAGTGAGGGGCTTATCAGATTAGAGACTTTTTTTGGACCTTGTCTAAGAGGGAGAGACTGGTGGATGGTGCACAAGTCCAGATGTGACAGCAATACTCCATGCATGTGCGGATGGTGGCTTTGTAGAGATATAAGATACTGTCAGGTGTGAGAAGTTTTCTAGCACGGAGGCCACCTTCTTTGCAGCAGCCTTGGCAACGCGTCTTCTATGTATTTGTTCAAATTCATGTTACCTGTGAATGCTAGGTGGAGGGGTTGGAACATTAAACTCTCAGGTAGGGGGTTATTAGACATTGCAATCGGTGGTTTAAGAGGTCTTTTGTAGTTGTTGAAAGAATGAAGCTTTGTCTTTGCGGCATTAAATGTTACCATCCATTTATGACCCAATTTCACTACCGACTGTTTTACACACGACGAGAGTAGAGCGTAGTGTTGTCAGCAAATGTCATCAGGAAGGTTTTTATGAAAATCGGGAATAATGAATGTCCAAGGATCGATCCCTGAGATACACCTGCATTTATGTCTTATTGTTTAGATAAACGGCCATCGAGAACAACCTGGAATTTTGTGTTGGGTAGGAAGTATCTAATTATATTAAATATTCGTCCAGTAATACCATATGAATTTATTTTTATGAGAAGACCTTTATACCAGACCTTCGAACAGCCTTGGATATATCAACCGCCACCGCCCTAGCTTCACCAGCCTTGTCTAGTGTATTGTATATGTGTTCGAAGATGGCCATTAGGATAAACGCAGTAGACCTTGCTTGCCTAAGTCCATACTGATGGTCGCAAAGAGGTTTAGTATTAACTATATGCTGGTCTATTTTTAGATTGATTAAGGATTCAAAGATTTTAGCGAAGAGCGGGAGTAGTCTGATGGGGCGATAATTCTGAGGGTTAGTTCTATCTCCAGAATTCTTGAAGACTGGTACCACGTCGGCAATTTTCCAGCTATCGGGGAAGCAAGATTCAGCAGAGCATTTGTGTATTACTATTACTGGTATGAAGTGTGCCCACATGCTTGTCGGTGTAAAGGTTTTTTATGATGTTTATAATATGAGATGAGGTGATTACAACGTCATTGAGTGTGGCTTCCGTCCGCGGTAGGAAAATAGGGAGGGGTGGTTTGCGGAGTCGAAAGTGGAGTTTGAGGGGAAACGCTGGTTAAGTAGTTCAACCTTATCAGTTTCTGTGCATACGGCATCGTTGTGGTTGGATAAGATTTTCTCATGGGGGCATGTGCATCAATGCCTGCTCTGACTCATTAAGTTGCCTCATTTGCACATTGATACGCAGGGAGAGAAAAATGCGACATTTGTCATTTGGGGAAAAGAACTTAATACTTTTGTTTATATATGGTTAAATCAGATAAAGCATGTATTTTTTGTTATATCTATGTTTTCATATTTGAACTATTTTGGTTATCAATCTATTTGGTTAGCCACAATCAAACATTTATTAAACAGCCAACAATTATATACTCTATTTCTCATGCTATTTCTCAGTACGAGGAATTATACACAAGACTTTAGGTGCATCCAATCAATGGGTTAGGTCCTGGCATCACAAGTCTTTTGCACGCCACTGAGTGTATATTGTATAACAAAGTGTAGATAACATACCAAAGTAGATTTATGCCACGTAGATAAGAAGACAAAACGGCACCAATTTAGTCATGCCTCAGATGTTTCCCGTTTTAATGTCCGACACTAATGGAAATGTTTTACTACGTTGCACATAACCCTAAATACTTAGCACAGCAAACTGTAACTACTAACCTTAACCCTAACCCTAAGCCTAAGCCTAACCCTATCCTCGCTAATCAATGTCCCCCATAATAGAGGGTAATTCTTGTGAGGATAGTCTCGTACGAAAAAGATGAAATAATGTGTGGTGGGATTTTATCATGAGGAACAAACATGTACTACCAAAGGAGGGAATACTCCCTTAGAAGATAGTATCATGACAAACAAACATATACTATGGGGAAAATATCACGTGGGGAGGGCTACTGAACAACCCGTATGCCCCCATAAACATACACAATCCGATTTAAAATATATCATAAAATGAATAAAAAAATAGACTTTTTCATTATTTCTTTCCGACGTTTTCTTTCTCTTTAACATCGGCACATTCTCTAGTAAGTTCAGATTGTTTAACACATTTCACCTGAAAGTCCTCAATAAAGTCCAGTCCGTCTATTTAAACTGGGAAAGATAAACTTTAAAAGGTATGCTTCCTACTTTTACGTATTTGAACCGAATATTTATATATTCTTTTAATGTATGAAATTCAAACTCCTCCAGATAGCTTGCATCGGAAGGACTTTTCATGGACAGAGCTTCTCTTTGTAAGTGCTTCTCGTCGTTGGAACACATATCATGGGACTGCTTCCCTGCAGACTTTAAAATAGTTGTCTTCAAATCCAATGTCAACAAGTACTCGTCCGCATAAATAATCAAAATGTGTGCATTGCATTGATCAAGTTTGGCTGACAATCGTTCCATCCAATTAAGCCGCATAATCGAGTGGCTTTTGGCCTTGATAGGTGGTGACTGAAAAGTAAAAAGTAAAAAGTAAATACTCTTTGAATATGAGAACACTTTTTAAAAAATATTTTCTATACAGTAATGTGAAAACTGCATAAACGGATGTAATGTAGCGTGTTTTATTCTATAATGCGAAGAACAAAGACACAACTCGACGTGAACTCTGTTGAAAAATTCGATGCGACTTTGTATAAAGATAACTGAAAGATATACTTGTTGTTAAATGAGAAACTGTCAAAAAATTAATGATGTTTTACGATGCAGAAGGGAGGGGGGGGGGTAAAATGAAAATTCCCCGGAAGAAAAACAAAAATTCGCAAGTGAAAACTGATGAGAAGAAACGTGTAAGGAAAAGTTGATCGAGTGAGGATTTGATTTGAGAACAAAAGAAAAACGGGTCGAGAACAAAGACAAAATAACGAGTGGCCATATTGAAGGGGGCGGAGGTAGAACAGGTGAGGAAGAAAAAGAGAAGAAAAGTATTGGTAATGGAGGTTAGTGAAAGCCGCTGTAAAAGGGCGATGGAAAGTGGGCAGGCTTGAAAGTCTTTTGTTTTTCAGGATGCCCACTTGATCAAAATGTAAATTTATTCGGAAATAAAGATAAATTAGTTCCGCTATTCGGATTTATTAAAGAAAAGGTCAGTCAGAAATATGCGCACTAAACCACGGGGTCATATATATATATATATATATATATATATATGGGAAATGAAAAAAATAAAGCTAGAAAAAATATTATTTATGTATTCATTAACGTTTCGTCTTTATTATAAGACTGCCGTAGGATGAAGAAAAATAAAGGAAAATCGGTGCAATTTTAGTTAAAGGGCGATGCAGTTAATTATTTTCATGTAAAAGCCTTATTTTCTACTTACTCAGTCATATTTTATCTCTCACGGCACGAAAAAGAATTTAAAAATATCAAGCAGAACTTTAATTAGAACGATTTTTCCATTTCCATAAGGGCGAGATAAAACCTCGACTCGCTGACATTTTTTTTTCATATTTACATGGTAACAGCGACCAAATTATTAGCCCTTAGTTAGCTGACCGGACACTCCGAAAATGTCAGCGAGTCGAGGTTTTATCTCGCCCTTATGGAAATGGAAAAATCGTTCTAATTAAAGTTCTGCTTGATATTTTAAAATTCTTTTTCGTGCCGTGAGAGATAAAATATGACTGAGTAAGTACAAAATAATGTTTTTACATGAAAATAATTAACTGCATCTCCCTTTAACTAAAATTGCACCGGAAAATCATACAAGCATCAACTAGATTCACCTGAAAGCGGTGAGTCGCAGTCGGTTTGTGAGTAAAAGAAAAATCAAAAAATCAAAAAAACTGAGAAAGGCAAACAAGGCCGCGCGTCAGCAGCAGCAGCAGTCCAGAGATTTCTAGGATGTGAGAGGGATGTGCTGGTTGAAAATAAGTTCACTGATTTAGCCTTGAAAGAAAGGTCATCGTATCAAACGAACGAAGAGGCCGGTGTTGGAAGGGTGCGAAAAGTCTCAGCTAGGGTGTAACAATCAAATATACACAATGCTGACTTTTTATTTTATTTTACTCACGAACCGACTGAAACTCACAGCTTTCAGGTAAATCAAGTTGATACTTGTCTGATTTTCTTTATTTTGCATCATCCTGAAGAAGTCTTACGAAACGTTGATGAATATATAAATAATAGAGTTGTTGGCTTTCCTTTATTCATTTTCCATTACTTCGGATCATTTTAGCCTTATCTTTATTTGCATAAACACACACACTATATATATATATATATATATATATATATATATATATATATATATAAACTACACGTTAGCCGTGATTCAGTGAAGTCACTTTAGTTTTTAATTCTTATTTGTGTGCACTTCTTGAAACTTAATTCCTTAGCCCAGCTTACTGTAACCTCTATCCTAACTAACCCTCGTCTCTAATAGTAGAGGATAATGCACGAGAGGATGGTTTCATAAGAATAGGATGAGATGATGTCTAGTAGGATGTTATGACGAAGGAGCCTGTACTTTATCTCTCCAAAGGAGGGAGTACTGTCCCGAAGGATCGTATGACGAACAAGCGCATACTATGGGGAATATATCACGTGGGGGAGAACACTAAACCACCTTCTGCTTCCATGAACATGCACAATTCAATTTCAAAATTTGATAATTTCAAAATTTGATAATGACATCTCCTAAGATATTCTTCAATTAAAAATGAGTTATCTTCTCGTTGATTTTTTTTTATAGGTCATTATATAATCAGAATTTTTTAATGTTCAGATAAGGATAGTTTAGCAATTACCTGTGAAATCCTACACTGCAATCTCGCGTTTTGGATTTCTTACTTACAACACTACATCCAATGTATGAATATTGTGTTTTTAAATCATTATGTTTATTATTCATTAAGCCAATATTTTTTGCTAAAATATCAAATCAAATTAGTATCCGTGTTAATTTATTTTAATTCAAATTAGTCTTTTGTGTGTTTTCCCTAGTTCAATGTTAGTTACCTATATATATATATATATATATATATATATAACATAACATATAATAACACGAAATTACATAATTGTCGATACAATAATTTATTTCAACCTTGTGGTTTCCTCGGGCATCTAACTAGGCAATTGCATTTTTGAGTCTCAAAAATGTAATTGTCTAGTTTGATGCCCGAGGAAACTACAAGGTTGAAATAAATTATTGCATCGACAATTATGTAATTTCGTGTTATTATATTTTATGTTATTCTTGCTCTGTTTACCACATTGAGCTCTCATACCCGGATTTGTTCCTGGAATTATTCCATTATAACACACACACACACACACACACACACACACACACACACACACACACACACATATATATATATATATATATATATATATAAGTATTTTTATTTATGCAAATATAAGTTGGCTGCACATTTGAAAACATGTTTCGGTCACAGATATAAGGAAGCTGTACCATATTCAAGGCCAACGTATTTTCTTTACAGTGTTTCCATCAAATGCGTTTTTGTATACAAATTGTTGGTTAAAAGTAAAATGAGATTTTGAAAGTTAGGATTCATGATTACGGTATTGTTTGATAATTAAATGAGAAAATGAACAAAATTGTTAATAAACTATAACTAATTTTGGTAAAATTATGTTATTTTCATCTTTTTGTAAAATTATTAGATGTAAATAACATTCAAAACTTTCAATCTTTCAATACATGAGGATTTGCTAATAAATGTAAAGCCATAAAATACTCACATTTGGACAGTTTGAATGCTTAAAACTTGGGTTCAAGTTTCGAAGTCTCACAAAGTAATTCTTTTTTGGTTCAGATATTAACAAAATATTAAAATTACTAACTTGTTTACGAGGAAACGTGAATGCATTCTGGTGGATTTAGTTTCGTAAGTAAATGGCTAGAGAGGTTGTTATTGAAATTCGCATAATTTTATTGGATTCTTATTTCAATAAATATTTGATAAATAGTAAATAATGAAATATTAATTCAATGTGTAATACGAGGAAAACGCACAGACACGATAATTGGTCAAACATTTTAATATAGACGTGTCTTAATAGTTTCATTAAAACAGCTAACACTTTTTGGGGCACGTTTCCTTATGAACTTTGATCTTTAAATTTGAATATAAGAGCTGTTTCCATTTTCTTATATTTGTACTTTATTTAGTCTTGTAATTCAAAAAATATTTCGTTGGTTGAAAAACTAATCTATTTGTGTAGGAAATATATAAGCGGTATAAATAAAAGAAGACATTTATTTAAAAAACGGCTTAATTTATTATTAGCACAAGTTTACAAATTCTCTAAGGTTCAGTGGATTGATTGTACAACTTATCTGTAGAAAACTACACCTGCAATATTATTATAAGCTCCGTTTACTGTTATCATTGTTCACATGGATTTATTGAATACAATCATAGATAAACTGAAATTCGAAAGATCCTTACAAAATAAAATGTCCAAGACACAAAAAAAGGAATTATTTCGTAAGATTAGTTCTGAAAATGGAAGAACTAATCCGATGGTTGAGATGGAAAGCTCATTTCGTTTTAAATAAAAAAAAACATTGACTAAGCCATAACATATGCATAATACAACTGACGCATTTAAAAAATGATCGAAACATCACACATGAAATTACAGGCAACAATGAATAGGTTTTTTTCCAAAAGAAAGTGGACAGTATAATTAACCATATTGTTAACATCAAACGGATGATTTCGGAAGCTTCCAAAAACTAGATACTCTCATAAACCATCTAAAAATGTAGAAGATAAATTGCTCAAACACTATCTAACAACAAGCTAAAGACATAGACACATGTCTCACACATCTTATCAAAGCCAGTAAAATAAAGTTACTTACAGACGCACTAACTGTAAGGAATTGTGTTGGCAGACTAAAAGAAAAAGAATCATATACGCTCTTAAAGGACTATAAAACCAATTAGATCCGAAGCTGGAAACGGTAGAAAAAAGATCCTGGAACAAAAGATTAATTAAAAAAGCTAAATTAATGGATTAACACGAAGGGCATCATATATAAACATTCAAAGAACGCTGCACAGTTAAAAAAAATTAAGAATCTTTTTGAAATTTTGATAATTTTTTGACGACTCTGAAAGAAGGTCTAATAAACAATAACGAAAAATGGATTAAAATAAATCAACGCATTATTTTGCAAATTTTGGAAATTGGTTTCAGCGGGCGTAGTTGGGTTATTTGTACTTTATAACTAAACTAGAAATAGACATGACGGAAATATAATTTAATAGAGATGACGAATCATTCGTAATTAGCAATTCTACAACATATAAATGTGAAAAAATTACGAAACTAATACATCAAGAAATGAATAACTAAGAAATGTAACCATCAACATTAATCAAGTACACTTCTAAAACGGCAATTTTGAGCTAGATAAAGCACGAGCAATACATATAGAACAATAACATTCCCTCACCATGTAACTTGGAAATAATTAAACATATATCTAACTCAATTGAACGTTTAATTAGTATAGCTCATCAAATGAGGAATGATGTTTCTATTTAACTATATATAGAATAATCCTCCCCCCAAAAAGCGGCTTTAAATACAGTAACATTGATTTTACGATTAGAAATATTATACAGTTCACATTTTCTTTTACCGAAATGTAAAACGCAAAATGAAGACAGAAATTCCATGACCTCATTATTGTATATTTTCGCCAAAATCGTTTGCATAAAATCTGTATTAAAATTCACTATAACTTTGCTATAGCGGAATGTCATGTTAGAAACCATTATAAGACCATAACAATAAAATACTAAGAAATATTGAAAGTAATAGTAAATTTATAAATAAAGTTCCGATTGAATGAATAAAATAACAAACGTAACTGCCAAAGGCAGATATTTTCGCCTTACAGAAAAATACGCCCTGTAGTATATTTAGTAAGAATATAAATTCAGAAACCATTGATACTAAAACATTCTAATGCACAATGATGCAACATTTTTCATAAAGATTATTTTTTTAAATTACTGAACACCGCTTATAAAGGCCAGACGGCAACTTGAGTATAACACTATTCTTGGCTAGACGTTTGTTACAGTTACGAAAAGATTGGAAATAGTGGGTTGAATGGTCAGAGGATTACTTAGGAGGTCTTAATTTTCAGAGAAAATAGCTCGTCATATATTTGTTTACATTAGACTTGAAGACAATCATGATGTAGTCAGTTGGGTAGAAAACTCGTAGTATATTTTTTTGCATGAAGCCTCTTGATGTACGGAGCAAAAAAGATACGTCTAGCTAAAGATAACTGTTAGGTGGATAGATTCTGACCCAGAAAATAGCAATTCTTCCCCTTTTTGTCCGAAACATTGTTCATTGAATGTGGGGACTACAGGACAAAATAAGGGAAGCGAGAGTTACGGGGCTTCCGAAAGTAAACCTAAGTCAAATGTGTAGTCTACTTATTCTACAGATGAAATTTTCTACGAAAGGAAATTTAATCGTTTGGTTTTTGGTACAGAGAGAGAGAGAGAGAGAGAGGGGGGAAGAGGCAGAAAGAAAGAAATATTCCTTGCTGTGGTTATAGCCAGGCGAGTTCCTGCTGTGAATATTTTACAGGACCAGAAATTAGTGCTCAGTCGAAGACACCCTATTAACTAGGGTGAGGCTAGCAACATTTTCTCTGTGTAGAAGAGGCTGTAGAGACTTAGAGAAAAGATCATCCCTCGCCAGATGGCGAAGTCAATTATACTCTGTCAAGACAGAAACAGTGCTCCGAGCGGCACCTCCCCAGATATGATAGCAGTACTCAATATTATGACAGGAAATTGAGCAGTAGAATGAGTCACTCATTTGTACAGCAACATTAGCAACATATTCGCCATAAGTCTTTCAATTCAAGTCTGGGATGAAAGTCAGTCATATAAGCTTATCTCCAGGCGAGAGCCATTCATTTCGACTGAGAGAAGTGAGAATCCGAGCGTTGGTGGCGAAAATAGGGAAACTGTGTTTTATAGACGTTTAAGGTGACATCTACTTTTTTTTCTAATTAGACCACGTGCTCTTAGTCGGACGAGAGAGTCAGAAAGATTTAATCATCAATGCTCTTTGATGCTCTGCCATAGACGGTTGTATCGTCTGCATATATGTCAACGAATGACCTCAGAATAGGATTTATAAGATAAGTTATTAAGATCAACAAGAATGGATCATTGAGGCACGCTGGCATTGATGCCATGTGCTGCAGATGTTGCCCGTCACTAACTACTTTTATAGACATCTCAAAGAGAAACGATTTGATCGTAGAGAGGACATTTGTGGAGCGAACATTTGTGCCAGACTCTATCGAAGGCATTTGATATATCACCAGCTATCACCCTGGAAACGAATCTCCCATCGATAGATATACTGATTATGTGCGATATCATAGCCAGCACATCAGCTGTTGATCTGGCATAACCAAATACATATTGCTTGTCACTGAGAAGATTATTTTCGCTGATGTATATGACATGTTTTTATTTATTTATTACAGATTCAAGCAACTTACTTATAACGTAGAAGAGACTGATCGGTCTGTATTGGGATGCAAGGGGACCGATCTCACGTATTATTTTATGATATCGGGCAGACGAACGAAGTTTTCCAATGTGATGGAAAGCAATTCTCCTTCAAGCAACGATTGGACAGCTGTGTAAGAATAGGAGATAAGGTAGGTGGCAATTTCTCGAGTACTATGGCCGGAATGTTGTCGAGACCAGTTGATATGTTGACATCGAGATTCTTGATAAGTTTGGCGACATCGCGGACAGTTGTTTTGATGTTGTATAGAAGGTTGTCGATCATAAGAGGAATTCTAGGGTAAGTGGGGAAGGATGGAATTTGCTGCAAAGTTATCCGAGAAATATTGGTTTTATCAAATGCTGATTAGGAATGAGGTCTAACATCTGTTGAGGACTCAGTTTGGTATTCTCGAAAACTCATTGAGAGCCAAGTCTCTGCTCGGTTCCTCTAGATTAAACGAATTGTCCATAGAACTCTCTCGCGTTTTCTATAACCGTTTTCCAGTGGTGCCGGGAAGTTTTAAATAAGACTTTGCTTTCAAAGCATCGATTTTGCTGAAACAAATTAAAATAGTAGTTAGGAGGTGAAATAGTGGCAGCACGTTGAAGGATGTACTAAGACTGTTTGAATATTTTTAAGTGTATAAGGCACTCAATATCAACAGTAATCGACTCAGATATGATATGCAATGCAGGACGCATTCTTTTTGAAGATGAATTTAAGAGTAATTTTAAATATGAAGGATCTTAGGCTGTCCGATTCGGCTATAGAATATCGATACTCTGCGATGGAAAGGGGCATCAGGGGACTTGCTGAACTTCGTTTTGATCTTAATTAATACAGCTAAGTGGTCGGAGGAGACATAGCAGCAGATGCGAACTGCGCATAACAAGTTGTCAGAAAAAGATAAAGAAGCTTACGAAATCTCCATCAGTATCTTGTACGCGTGTTGGCTTGTCAACATTAGAATTAGTTCATACGCAAAGAAGCAGTCGTAGCAGCACCTCCCTTCATGGTCAGTCTTGTGTGAGAAGCCTGGCCACTCCATATTGTAAACATTTATGTCACCATAGGCTTGAATGCTAGCAAAAAAGTAAGTGGATAGAGCCTTGTCAATTATGTCAGAGATTTTTCCAATAACAATAACCCAATCAGTGGGGGTACGATAGAAGGCAAACATGAAGCGGTGCTGTTATCAAATGAAGGACGGAAACATGTATGGAGAAGCAGGGTCTTCGTAGGATGTATCTCTACAACATACTAAAAAATTGTAATGAAAGCGCAAACCCTAACCCTAACCTTCACCCTAACCCTGACCATGACGATCTTGGTAGTCAGGTTTTGAGGTCATGTTTGAGTAACTTGTAACCATTGTCATCTATAGAAACATACGAGCCAATGCCAGTTTCGTACAGAAACAAAAGGTAAGGTTTGGTATCTTGCTAATATATTTCAAGCTACATATTTGTTTGCAACGTAATTACACAAATATATATATATATATATATATATATATATATATATATATATATCTTTTCTCTTTTGTGATCCATACTTTTATTATTTTTTCTTTGTATCTTTTTTCCTATCCTCCCTCACTTTCCTCGTTTATTTTTCTAATGTTCTATGGAACGTTAAATAAACTGTTGAGTTTTGAACGCTCAATCTTTAAAATTTTATCGGCTGTTCTGCCGAAGCACATTTCTCAGCGTTCTAATTGCTGAGCGCTTCCTCACATTTATTTTTGAGACTTTGGTACTTGTCGCTGTATTTTTTTCTTTTTCTTCAATCTCCCGTCTTGATGAAACCTTGTCATAAATGTGAAACGTAGATTACCAATCTACGTTTCACCTTTATTAAATTAATGTTAATTAATGTGTTGGTTTTCCTTATTTCATGTTCTATTACGTCGGAACATTTTACCATTCTTTATCGTATTTATATATAGGAATAATAAAAAGATAATTATTTCATATTAGATCCTATCGAAGTAAGAAGATGCTCAATAATATTTTTATCTCTCTCATCCATTGCACACACTTTTTCTTTCAACATTTTCAAGCTAAACTCTTACAAATAAATTTCAAGGATTCTTAAATTATATACATTTTTCTTTTTTCTTCTTACATTTTTTTTGACCAGGCATCAATCTTTTCTCCCATAGATTTTCTTTTTGTCAGTTACACTGACCTTCTGGTCGACACTTCACAAGATCTATTTACTTTTCACCATTTCTTTCATATATTTCTCCCTGTTTATATATTTTTTATGAAAATATGGTTCTTTTCGTCTTAAAATTATGTGTGGTTATTTTTGCAATTCGCCTCTGATCTTCCTTATGCTAAAAACGGTTAGAATTGTTTATTGGCGGTGGTAAGGGTTAACAATGAATTCAACCTTTTTCCGTTCACATCTGTCTTTTACGCCTTTTAGATATCAATGTGGTTCTTTTATTTTTTTTCAGATCTTACATATTTCGTAATTCTTATTTCTGAGATTTCATTTTTTCTCTCTTGTAAAACTGTCACATTTCCTTTTCTCTTGTATTCTTATTTTTCTCTCTTTCGCCTCCTTATAATATTTCATTTATACTTTTGGACAGCCGCCGAACATGATTCAAAATGCCTCAGCTTTGTTTTTTCAATCTTTATTTCAGTCGAGTTTCTTTGAAATTATTTCTCTCTCTCTCTCTTTCTCTCTCTTTCTCTCTCTCTCTCTCTCTCTCTCTCTCTCTCTCTCTTACTTTCTTCTCATGATCATTTCCTTGGCTTCGACGTTCTTATACACCATTCATTTCTTTACTCTCTTATTTCCTGTCACTGCGAAATAAAAGTTTATTTAAAAAAAAATCTTATTCATCCATTTAATTTTTTAAATCCATTTCTGTTATTTCTTACGATTCATCTTCGTTCGTATTTCATTCAAAATCTTCATTTTTAGCCATTTGTATTTTTTACGCGTTATTTGCACAGTCTAAGTGCTTGGCCCTGACTTTCCAACGTCAAGTATCCTTGTAACCATGACTCAGCTATGACTTGTCTATTTATTTATACTGGCAGGTATACCCAGCGTTATCAGGTTAATCAATTTCTAGGAGTAAATCTCTTGTAACGTTTTACAATCAGCGGCAGCAAACGAATCCCTAGTGTTGATTCGATAAGAATATTAATACAGAAATTGTATTCCAGTCAATCGGCAACGCAGCAATTATACACTTTAATAATTAAAAAAAATAGACGTTGGAATATTGACGCTGTCAACCGTCGGGTTAGGGTTTTTAATGCCAGAATTGTACATATCTTTATACTATTAGTTTGTACATTAAGTTAAGTACGTCTACAACCGGAGATCCATATTGGTTCGGATGTTTCAGATTTACGAAACAAAATGAAAATGACCGAATGTCCCTAGACGTTAGTACGAGTAAGGAAGATGCGAGGATAAGCTTCGCTGGCCCACCATTTTCGGTTAGATAGGAAAACTAGTGCGCTCGGGGTTCATTTGCGCATCGTTTCTGGCGTTGTTTTAACGTAAGAGGCGAAGGCATTGCAAGGGTGCGTACATTCACAGGACGAAATGATGAAAAAGTTTCCACGGGGAAAAAATAGCCCTTAAAAATAATAAGCATTACAAAAATAAGACGTTACAAAAAATATTAAACCCATTCTTAACACGGAGGGAAGAGTAATTGGTGCTAACCCTAATCAGAGAAAAATTGAAATGGTGTTACATTTAATTGACTGGCGACAGATGGACAATTTCTGGTTCGTAAATCCCAATCGAAAACATTCCGATAGATATCGATTAAAGCTGTAAGAAAGAACCTTAATTTGTTTTGTAGGTGTATGACTATAAACAAATAGTCTGAAACGATTGTTTCAATTAAACCCAAACTTACTACTATTCTGGATCAATATGGATCTTAGAGTAATTGTTACTAATGCGGTATCCCACACTCGCAAAGTTCCCAGATGGGGGACCTCACTACTGGATACACGTAAAACTCATACCTAAGACGATTCCATACATGTGCTTAAAACAACTTATAAACTATCAATAGAAAGTTCTCAGGAAAAGTAAAGTTTCTTAAAAATCGGTACAATAATTCTACTAGTTTCTTTTTATACACATTCTTTATTTATAACATTGACCATATCTATTATGTCGTGTGTAATAGAAAGAGATAAATGAGTTGTATCATATGTTCTCAAAGCTA
Source organism: Sepiola atlantica (assembly GCA_963556195.1). NCBI lineage: Eukaryota > Metazoa > Mollusca > Cephalopoda > Sepiida > Sepiolidae > Sepiola > Sepiola atlantica. Next base: position 187,924,443 of record OY744521.1, on the reverse strand, counting down.
CTGTAAAATTCCCTTTTCCGCGTAAAATAGACTTTCTCTAGATATGTTTTTTTTTGCATTTGTGGGGGTTGATATCAAATATGCGTGTGTTAGGAAAGTAATTGACTTAATTAACAGGAGGAAAGTAAAAGGCGGACATTGAGTTTACTTTCGACAGTCTCGTAACTCTAGTTTCCCTTATTTTGTCCTTTAGTCCTCAAAGTATATGAGCGATGTTTCTGACAAAAAGGGGGAGAATTGCTGTTTTCTGGGTTGAATACTATCCATCTAATAGTTAACTTAGACTTTTTCATGTTAAAGTAGTATTTTTCATGCGTTTTCTAGAGCTATTTCCATTAAAAAACTAAAATAAAAAGACTATTTCGCAATGTATTTTCTTTCATATATTCATAAAATGTAGGTTATCGGATTCCTTGCCGGTTTTTTTTATTTAAGAAAAATATTAATATAGTAAAATGAATAAGAATAAGAAAGGAGATCATTCGCGAAACATGGAAGATAATAGCAATACAGTGTGATTATTGGAGAAAAACAAAGAATTAGATGTATGTAAGATTAGTATGTCGTACCCTGGTGCAGGGTCGTCACACTCGGCCTGATTGGCTCGTATTAGATCAACTATCTATGAGACAGAAACTGATGCCAAATCGGCGCTCTACATCATTTTACAGTAAGCTTGCCTTGGCTGGTCACTGAAACGAGACTCTGTTGGTGAGCATGTTAACGGGACGAAGAAAATCGCTTGTATCGTCTGACACAGTAGATAGTAGTAGTTGTATTAATTGTATTTGTAGGAGTAGTATTCGTAATGAAATAGAATGATATGTATGACAAACCTGCTCTGCTGCAGGTACACTTTTAAATAAAATTAAAATCATCCGTAATGTAATGGAGAGTATGTGTCTGTAAACAAACCCGGGATATTATTAAAAATAGGCCAATTGTTGATAGCATTGATTATTATATGTATCATTATCAATACATAAATAGTGCTTTTAAATAATATAGTATTTTTGTTTGCAAACATACAATCACGAAATCGCTTAGATGCTAAAGTAAAGTAAATAGTTAAAATGGTAATATTTCTGTTTTGTTTTACTATCAAGATCAGCGCTTATCAAGGTCAAGAACTACTCAAGAATAATGGTTAATGAGACACGACAGAATGCCAGCCTAAATATTAGAAAAAACTATAGGAGTACTTACATTGATAAATGTCATAGACTGCGTGTGTTTCTTTATTGGGTGGTTCATAAGCGGGATTCGTTGACATTGGGTTTTAAGACGCCCAATTTTAATTAGCCGGGAAGCAATCATGAAGCAACGTGTTCCACGGGTGGGAAACCCTTGCAAAGAAGCTCTGTCTCCAGAAATTCTGTCCGACGCTAGGCACATGAAGGGTGAAATGAAAGTATTTCGTTGGTGTAGAGAATTCTCGTATAAATCGTATCACGTCGTCAAGCATTGGCTGCAATGTAGTAATTTGCAAGGAAAATGTTACTCAATTTTTCGTTAAAACAAATTTACTTAGTGATTTGCTCCGAGCTACATAAAAACTTCAATCTTTTATGATCAAGACTCTGGTACCCGTTGTCAGCCATTTAGGGAAGCTAGCTGTCGTCAAAACGCCATTTATTATTTCTGCAAGACATGGGTGAAAAGACGGAAGGTTTTTAAACCCGAATCACTGGACCCCGTCAGGTCCAGGTGCTTTCGAATTTGAAAGCTTTTTAACCCTCTCCTTCAGCATCTCAACGGTGACTGTTATATTTTTTGTCCTTCTACTCTAAAGGGAACACCTCTTTCAAAATCTTTGATCCATTCTGCATCATCTTGATGCTATAACTCCTTTTTCCCAAATGCATTTCCAGAATGCACTAGATTGGACAGCATCAGTATAACGTATTTCCCTCTTTCAATTCCTTCTAATTGTTCTAAAACAGAGTTTCTGGTTGTTCTCAAACAGTATGTTGTGTTTATACTGATCAATTATGTCGCTGTAAAGTTTAACTCCGGCAGTCTTAGATATGACCAGCGGTTTCAGCTTTTCAACTACACACTTGAAACTTATTCGGTGTGTGTAAAACTTACGGATTAGTCTTTCACTAGAGTTCTGACTTTTGACTTCGTCATTTTCGACAGCTTGCACTTTACTTAACTCCATTCTAAGTTGTTTTATCCGACTATTTAAACCTTTCCGCGACCAGGGCTCTTTCTTTACTTTTTACCGATTAGATTTTATACAGTATTGACAACATCTTTAATAACCTTATTACACTGATCAAGATTATTGACTTTCAACACTAAAAGCAAGACACAATTCACTTTGGTTGTGACAGTTTTAAGTATTTTCTTATTGACAAATCTCAGGTTTGGTGGCTGTTATCAATTGGCAGCTCTTTGCTTCTCCTCTAACAATCTGAAAATATCAATATCTTCTTCTGTCATCCCATGTTCTATCATATGTTTTATGATTGCATCCGTAAAAACCGCCTGGTTACCATTTGTTACAATATGTTCGCTCTCAGAGTGTGTTGTTGTTTCTACCATAGACTTTTCTTCAAGTAAACCAAGTTTATTTATTTACACAACATCGAGACGAATTCATCCTTACTGTTTGTCTCAGTCGGGAGGAAACAAAAAATGAAGAAAAAAAAGAGAAAAAATATGCTTATTCTTCTGAAGATGGTAAATATTATTACCGAAAGCGCTCGAGTTAAAAAAACATGTTTTTAAGATAAATAAATAATTTATTTTTAAAAACAATAATTTGCGTTGTGAAGGTTTTCTAAATATTTTATTAAAAAAATATTCTCTTTATCTTTGCCATTTCGCCAACGCTTCTAATGTGTGAATTTTCAAATATGTATATATATATATATATATATATATATATATATATATATATATATATATATATATATATATATATATATATATATATATATATATATATATATATATATGTATATATATATATATATATATGTATATATATATATATATATATGTATATATATATATATATATATGTATATATATATATATATATATATATATATATATGTATATATATATATATATATATGTATATATATATATATATATATGTATATATATATATATATATATGTATATATATATATATATATATGTATATATATATATATATATATGTATATATATATATATATATATGTATATATATATATATATATATGTATATATATATATATATATGTATATATATATATATATATGTATATATATATATATGTATATATATATATATATATATGTATATATATATATATGTATATATATATATATATGTATATATATATATATATGTATATATATATATATATATGTATATATATATATATATGTATATATATATATATATATATGTATATATATATATATATGTATATATATATATATATATATATGTATATATATATATATATATATATATGTATATATATATATTTATATATATGTATATATATATATATATGTATATATATATATATATATGTATATATATATATATATGTATATATATATATATATATGTATATATTTATACGTATATATTTACATGTATATATTTATATATATATATATATGTATATATTTATACGTATATATTTATATGTATATATTTATGTATATATTTATATATATATATATGTATATATTTATACGTATATATTTATATGTATATATTTATATATATATTTATATATATATATATGTATATATTTATACGTATATATTTATACGTACATATTTATATATATATTTATATATATATTTATATATATATATATTTATATATATATATATGTATATATTTATACGTATATATTTATACGTACATATTTATATATATATTTATATATATATTTATATATATATATATGTATATATATATATATGTATATATTTATATGTATATATTTATATATATATTTATATATATGTATATATTTATATATATGTATATATTTATATATATATATATATTTATTTATATATATATATATATTTATATATACATGTATATATTTATATATATATATATTTATATATGTATATATTTATATATGTATATATTTATATATATATATGTATATATTTATATATGTATATATTTATATATATATATATATTTATGTATATATTTATATATATATATGTATATATTTATGTGTATATTTATATATATATGTATATATTTATATATATATGTATATATTTATATATATATATATATTTATGTATATATTTATATATATATATGTATATATTTATGTGTATATTTATATATATATGTATATATTTATATATATATGTATATATTTATATATATTTATATATATATATGTATATATTTATATATATGTATATATATATATTTATATATATATATATGTGTATATATATATATGTATATATTTATATATATGTATATATTTATATATATATGTATATATTTATATATATATATGTATATATTTATATATATATATGTATATATTTATATATATATATGTATATATTTATATATATATATGTTAGATTTCTTGAATGTGAGATGAAATCCTGAGTTCGGATGTGTTCTACTGATGAGCCCAAAAGAGGGCGAAACTCGAGTCTAGGACTTCCGGTTTGTTTCTTTACATAGGTTGTGG
>OY744521.1:187908722-187911222 GCA_963556195.1 Sepiola atlantica | reverse complement strand
ATGCATCATGTTTTTTTCGCTTATAAATGTTTTTGACGATGTGTTATCATTGTTAGCATAATATATATATATATATATATATATATATATATATATATATATATATATATACTATATGAAGATTCCCTGGGGATAGAAACGCGGGAGCCTCTGTGTAGCTTAATTGCCATATATATTTTCATTGCTTACTACCTAGCTCTACTTACGTATCGAGCACTGTTGAAGTAAATACTGAAAACTGATACATAGAAATGATATATTCTTATAATATTTTATGTGGATACATTAAGTACTAATATATATATATATATATATATATATGTTCCTAGAAATAAGGACCACATAATGTATGTAAGGCAGTTAACTAGCTATTTCTCTCAAGCACTTAAGAAGTGCAATTACCATTAGTCGTACCACAACGAATATCACTAACCATAAGAACTAATAATCCGAAAAAATTCATAAGCGATAAAAAGATCATGTATTTCAGGTAAAACATGTGTTGCGTATAGAGCCCCTTACTGCAGTCCCTGTGATCGATGTTTTGAATCCTGTAATAGTCAGCTACTCATATGAGCCGCAGTTACGAAGAAACATGTGTCTGTTTATTAGTAGTAGTATATATATATATATATATATATATATATATATATATATATATATATATATATATATACGGTGAGGAAATGGTGCTTACTAAGTGTAGTGCAAGCTTTATCCGTTAAAATAATTGAATCTTGTCGGTTATCACTGTCGTAAAAGGATGGAACTCCATCTATAAGCAGTCTTGTTTTTCAGTAGCAGTTTTGGTAGACCGAACGTGAAGGGTTATGATGTGTAGTTACTGGCGTTTGGGGTACAGATAGTTTGGTGCGCTTTCTGCATCACTGATTAATCATTAAACGACGAAACAGCTTTACGAGGATCTCTCTCTCTCTCTCTTTCCCACTATCCTTCTCTCTCTCTTGCTATTCTCTTACTCTCTCTCTTTTTCTCTCTCCCCCCCCTCTCTCTCTCTCTCATATATATATATATATGTATATATATATATATATATATATATATATATATATTCTTTATGTTTCAGTTTGGCTGTTACATTGTATACTAATAGAATTAGTCTCATAAGCTGGCCGGTTTCTTCTTTCCATCTTGTTTCTATTCTTTGATCTCAATAACTTTTCCTAATATTGAATCATGTCCTTGTGCTTTCCCATATTTTATGTGGAACAGAAAATATGAAATATCTTTTATCTGCTCGTACTCGGCAGCTTTGTTAACTGGGTAACGAGGACAGTTGTGTATAAATCAGTCATGGCTGACTGGTCATTTTAATATGATTCTCGAGAAATCTCGTCTGCGCATTTTTTTTGAGGGGGAGGGGGGGGATAAAAGTTCCGAGATTAAAAAATCGACAACAGTAAAGAAAACGAAAAATCGGTGTAGTTTTTTTTTATAGTATAAAATAATGAATATTAGAGTCCGTTGATTGAAAAGCGCCGAATAGAATTAGTGAGACACGAATTGTTACTTATCTCGATGAGGAGCGCAAAGAAAAAGTTGTCAAGTGAAAAGTAGCCTGTCACTCTCCACTTATATAGTTTCATTCTTTATGCTATGGTCGATCGGAAAGAAAGTGATGATCACCTTTTTTCTTTAAGGTAAAATGCTTATTATGATAAAGCTACAGTAATAATGGTGTTTCCAATCGGGAAGGTGGAGGATTGCGAAATGATGTTTTGAAAAGTTCTACAAAAGAAAATTCATACGATAAAAAATGGGGAATCATTGGTTTGATAGAAATCTGTGACGCGGAGACAAAACTGTGTCTAATAATAGAATTTCATTTCTTGCTTGAGATAATGTATTTTATTAGCCAGACATTTTATTCCACTCGTAACTCGAAGTTCCCGCAGTAGTTAATGTCTCTGAGATTTTTCCGGTTTTCTATCTACTCTCGAAACTACCCAGATTCTGTAAATCCTACAATGATTCATTAATATAATACACTTTTCACATTGAATGTCCATATAACTCGGAAGAATAAGGAAAGTGAAACTAATTTTTTTTTACCAAAACATATATTTCTGGTTGAAAAATCCATCAGAATTATCCGATTCTTATGCAATTTGCAGTATTAATTATTTAATAAGGAATAGGTTAGTGGAATGGAAAACATTTCCACAAACAGGAGAAGTAAGGCGCCTCCTTCCATCCGCTACCCTGTGGGAAACCCTTGGGTAAGGTCGAGTACACTCTTAGCCCCAGATCAGGGTATGTGAAGTCATGGAAGGCAGTTGATAGATGGAGGGTTAAGCAGCCCAATGGATTGTAGAAACTGGTCAACCCTTCGTTTTATGTTAGGCAGATGATACTGATTTTTGTACAATGGCGAATAATGTATTGCTCTGTAATATCACTGCCCTTATAGAAGGTAACTGCAACCCACTATAGGTAACCTCTTTGCAAAGAACATCATGGTGAAACAAAATATTCAAAT
>OY744521.1:187881222-187903722 GCA_963556195.1 Sepiola atlantica | reverse complement strand
ACAGAATACTAATCGAAGGTGTTCGACGAGCGTATTCGGAATTTGCCTTATATATATATATATATATATATATATATATATATATATATATATATATATATATATATAAGGAAAATTAGAAAGCAATACAATGCAAAGATGTGACGAATAGAAAAAAACTACAAAAAAATATAACATATAATGGTGGAATAAGTTTAATAGTTCTGACTTGTTATTAATACAATATATATATATATATATATATAAATATATATATATATATATATATATATATATGTATATATATATATATACAATTGTACTAATAAAAATGTGGAAACTACTAAACTTATTCCACCATTATATGTTATATTTTTTTTCAGTTTTTTTTTCTATTCGTCACATCTTTGCATTGTATTGCATTCTAATTTTCCTTATATATATATATATATATATATATATATATATATATATTGTACTAATAAAAATGTGGAAACTAATAAACTTATTCCACCATTATATGTCTTGATTTTCTTCAGTTGTATTTTCTATTCGTTACATCTTTGCATTGTACTGCTTTCTAGTTTAATATTATATATATATATATATATAGTAAGCTGTGAAAATATATTTATTGCAATTAAGCTGCACAGAGGCTCGCGCGTTTCATCGCTGGGGGGAATCTTCAAGCTAAAATGCATGAAGTTATTTTTGCCGGGTGTTTTTATATACACAGCTTGCTAGTTAACCAATCACATTCTTTGTTGTTCTCTCAGCCAATCGTTGGGCTTCCCGCGAACAAAGGCTTTGTTAGTGTTACTCCTTATATCCTGTTCTATTGTTCTGTTATAAATAGATTTGCCTATATCCGGTTTCCTTTGTTGTGTCAATGTTATTGGTTAATTTATTTTAACACGTGGTTCCTTTTATTTCTATTTTAGGTTTTAATTTTTAAATTGTTGAGTTTTGGTTCAGTTTTTGTTTTTTTATTTATTTGTTTATTTATTTATTTATCGTTAGCCTAAGGTACACTTATTTCTGTCTAAGCAGCTGTTTGCTATCTCACTTCTACAGTTTAATAGATTTTGGGGATCTTTAAAATTTAGGATTTCAAATTTTTCATTCAGGCATAATCTACACGTGTCGTCTAAATTTCTACATGTACTGGCCTGTCGTACTATTTTCCATTCAATTATTGGTGAGTGTCCATTGTCTTTGAGCTCCCAATAGTCGTTTGCTAGTGCTGTTTTGATTCGACGTTCTCCGTTTTTAAATGTGTGTTTGTGGTCATAATATCTGGTCTTAAAATCTAGGGAGGTCATACCCACGTAGTATTTCTTGTTATTTGGTCTTTCCTTGCCAAATAGTGTTGCTTGGTATACAATACTTTTGGTTAGACATTTATTTTGTAGTGGACAAAGTTTACGATTCATGCAGTTACATTTTTTATCTTCATTGCTAACTTTTTTCGTTTCTATTCGTGTGGTTATTATTAGTGTTTTGTTTATTTCTATTAGTATTGTTTATATTTTTGTTCTTCTTAGTATTATTTTTGTTATATTTTCCACTGTTTTATGTAAGTTGTTATTTTTTTTCCTCTCTGTTGTTCTCTTTTAGTATTTTGTTGTTGTGTGCCTTAATTATCATTTCTAGGTTTTCGCAGCAGCTGTAGGATAGTTTTAGGATATTTTTATTGAATATTTTATGCAGGGGGTTGGTTACGGGGAAGTGTTTTTCAATCAGATTTAGGAATTTTTTGCCCAGTTTTGTTTTTGGGGCGGGGTGTAGTAGATTATATTTCCTTTTCTTTTATTTTTATTTTTTATTTTGTTGTAATTATTAGTGTCCTGTTTTTTATATTTAATTTCAGTATCATGGTAACCACAATATTGTTTAGAGCTGTATTGTAAATGTTGATTGATTTTTTTAAAAAAGCGCTTTCATTGCTAGAATTGTTGATAAGCCTACGTTCGATAGAAATCGGAATATGTTTTATGATTGATGGGGGGTGGTGATTAGACTTTGGATGTACGTATATTTGGTTGGTGTTATCTTTTAGGTATGGTTCGTAAGTATTTTTTATTTAAGTTTAACGTGACGTCTAGAAAGTTCGTTGTTTTGTTGCTAGCCAGTACTTCTACTTAAAGGCCTAGTTTTTTCATTTCCATATGTATAATTTTCTTGAAGTTTTCTCCCTTGACTTTGGTAGAAATTATATATATATATATATATATATATATATATATATAATCAGTTATCACTTACTTAATCGTAAAAGCTTTTTGAGGATAAGTGGTAATAATATGGAATGAACAACACTATGATAAGATTAGAAACAATATGTAGTAAGGGGTAGTTTATTTGTACTGCTCAACAAGTTGTTGTTGACATTTGATTTAAAAACAATCATGTTCTAGTTTGCAGGGAACAAGTCCGTAATGTTAAGTTTTACAGATAGAAAGATCTTGGAAAAAACTCTGTTTCTTGAAGTCACGATTTTTATTACACAGAGAAAGAAACGAATTTGAATGTATGTTTGTAGCAAGGCGTGTTCTTGCTGTAATGTTTTAAAGACACGCAGCGCCTCTTCTCTTAGAAAAGATAATGTATGGAAGAACAGAAATCATCAGTGACTAGATCACGAAGTTGGTGGTGTACTCTGTCATGACAAGAGAGACTGTTACGAGCAGGCACACCCTGGATATATATATATATATATATATATATATATATATATATATATATATATATATAAACCACGGATATTTTGCATGAATTCGATTTTAGGTCTGGAGTGAAAGCCAGTATGAGGCATTTATCAAGAAAATGGGATTACTTAAGGGAGGGGGCATTCATATCAACGGCAGCCACACGAAAATTTCAACCTTAGTGGTACAATGAAAGAGGCTTGGTAGCTTAATGAGTAACAAACCATTTTCCTTCTTAGTTCATGGATAGTTTTGTCGTCTACATAAATATCAATGCATGATCGAAGAATATGGAAGATTATTAATGAAGATCAGGATTAGGTTTGCCCCTATAATCGATCTTTGAAGCACGCTTGCGTTGATTCGCCGTGCTTCAACATCTGCCTATCAATACTACATTTATCCACCTATTGGCGAAAAATTATTTCATGGTTCCGACGATATTTCCAGATATTCCATGGCTACTATGTTTGTAGGGTAAGATTGTGCATAACTCTATCAAAAGCCTTTGATATATCAAGTGCCATTATACTAGAAACGAAGACCCCCGTCGACAAATTAACTAATCCTATGCGATTTTACAGTCAGAATGTAAGCTGTTGACAACATCGATATTGCTAGTCACTTAACACATTGATGTTGCTTAGGGGATTAACCGCTTCTTGATTTATCACAGATTTAAAAAAAACTTACTAATTTTGCACAAGAGACTGATCAAGATTGAGCTGGAAAATATTTCTCCTTTAAGCAGGAGTTGAACAGCTTTGTAAAGATATTCGCTACTTCCGGCTGCAGATTGTAAGCACAATGACTGGAATCTTGTCATGGTGCTTGGTGAGTTTGGCATCACCCCATATGGGTGTCGCTTAGAGTATTTTAAGTCAAATGAAATGCCCTTGATCGCTACGGGTGGAATTTGATGCAAAATTATTTTCACAAAGTTTACTCCTAACAAATATATATATATATATATATATATATAGTGTGTGTGTATATTCATATACATTTATATATATATATATGTGTATATATATATATATATATGTGTGTGTGTATATTCATATACATTTATATATATATATATGTGTATATATATATATATATATGGGAAATGAAAAAGGAAAAACCAAAAAGGATGTTTGTTTTATATATTCATCAACGTTTCGTCTTTATTTGTAAGACTTCCTCAGGATGATAATTTTAAGAGAAATGTCATGCAAGTACGTGAAAATACTGGGTTCACATGATGGGTTGATGAGAAAAAGTAGTAGTAACTACTGGGTGCGCAGACCAAAAGTTCGGGCTTAGTGAAGTAAGTAGCATGACATGAAATTAATGAGGATGGTTCCTTAAAATTATCATCCTGAGGAAGTCTTACAAATAAAGACGAAACGTTGATGAATATATAAAAAAACATCCATTTTGGTTTTTCCTTTTTCATTTCCCATTACGTCGGATTACCTTAATCCTTTCTTTCTCATATATATATATATATATATATATATATATATATATATATATAATTTTACAAACTGACGTACCCGTTGATTCAAAGTATGTCAATAGTAACCGGTTCAGAGTTAAACTTTTAAAATTAAGTAAAGCAAAACATATAAAAACTCTACATCGATAACACACTGAACTTTCAAAATGTGTTTCCGACTGGCAGTTTAATATTTTGGATAACCCCCTAAAAGATATCAGCAACACTGGAATTTACTTATTTTAAATATTGTTAAATTAATTTTTTCGTGCATACCGAATCTTCTAAACAGCTGAAGAAGAAAACCACATCAGAATCAGCAAAGAGCGTTTTTAATTTTCGACATCAGAACTCATCTTCAACCATCAAGTCAGAAGTACTGGATTACTCAACTTTATATACCCTGAGTTCAAAGAAATCTATTGTATGCACTATAGAAAAATGTCAGAATACTGCAAGCTGTAACATGGCCAAATAAATATCTTAACATTAAGTCCGAAATTTTCAAAGCGTGCTAACCTTATGCATACCCGGAAACAACATCGAGCCGCAGCCAGCTTACATTTCCAATTATCGTATATCTTAAGGGAAAATGTCTTACGTTTTCTTTGGACATTAGAGTACGTAGATGTGTGTACGAAACGTGCGAAACGGACAGATGATACGTGTCTTTATGTATGCGCGCGTGTGTGTGTGTGTGTGTATTTACTAGCTCCGGTTGCTAGAATGTGTACAAGGGAAGGAAAATGTCGGTAACGCGAATAAAATAAATAAAAACACGTGCGTTGCCAATCGATTTTTCTCTATCTATACCTACATCTCGCTATGTATCCTATCTATATATGTATGTCATTGCGTAAAATTTATTTTTTATATAAGAAAGTTTAAAGTTCGAAAATAATTTTTTTTAAAACAATCGTAATTATATACCCGAAAGAGGGAAGTACCTTTATTGCAAAATAGCGGCCGCGAAAGGTTCATAATGAAGAGATAGCATGTTCCTTTATATCTTAACTAACACAGCGATGAAAATAATAAGCTATTTCTACAGTTGAACGTAACAGAACAAATATGTTACATAGTGTTAGAGAAAAAAGACGTATCTTAAACTTTTTGTCATGCTATCAGATAGCCAAAGTACGAAACTTTAATCTTTACCGAGGAATTAAGCGCATCTCTCTTTAAAAGAGCATCTCTTTTTTAAAGAAAATGTATTTATTTGACATGACTTCTAGTCAGAAGGATTGTTATTCGGATCTGATTGTAGAAACACTGCTTGATTTTTATATATATATTTCAATAACATGAGCTTCTGATCAATACGTTTTATTAATGAATAACAATAAATTTAATGTTCGCTGTTTTTTTTTCCTCCAAAATACCAGGTGTATTCGTAGAGTAACGAGTCTTATTAACCAAGAACGTTGCATAAGGCAGCAGCCACTATTGCAATACGTAGGGTTCTGTTGGTGGACCATTTTCTTTCACTTCGTACACTTGAATTTATTTAAGCAATATTATGTTATGCACCTTTTTGTATATTTTTCTGTGTTGTTATCAGGACCCCTGGAAACGACGTGTATCCCTACTAATACACCCATTATCTTGCATATATATATATATATATATATATATATATATATATATATATATATATATTCTAAGGATCAATATTGTTACATATTATTAAGACAGACACACAAACACACACACATATATATATGTATATATGTGTGTATATTTATATATATATGAAATAAAATTAATATTTTTTTCGTAAGCATCTAATTGAAATTCAAGAATAAGGAATGAGGTAAAAATACCTCATTCCTTATCCTTATATGAATATATATATATATATATATATATATATATATATATATATATATTCTTAGGATCAATATTGTTACGTATTATTAAGACAGACACACACACACACATATCTATATATGTGTATATATATATATATATATATATATATATATATGAAATAAAGTTCATATTTTTTTTCGTAAGCATCTAATTGAAATTTAAGAATAAGGAATGAGGTAAAATACCTCATTCCTTATCCTTATATGTATATATATATACACGTATATATATATATATATATATATATATACATTGTGTGTGCGTGTGTATGCGTGCTCGCGTATGGCTGTTTAGTACTTAGTGTACCAATCTGATTACCAATTCTCTTGCATATATATATATATATATATTTACCATCAATATTTTTACTTAGTCTTTAAACACACACACATATATATATATATATATATATATATATATATATACATCTTTCTCTCTCTCTCTCTCTCTCTCTATATATATATATATATATATATATATATATATATATATATATATATATATATACCGGGTTTGACTGATATTTTATTTTGTATATACTGACATTTGACTGAATGGATATTTAATCTAAAACTTAGAAGATGAATCGAGGAGGCAGAAAAATATTGATTTCAAATCTCGACGTAAATATCAGCACAACTGACTTTTATTTACAGCCAACGCTGATCTTTACACACGTATCTCTTCGTGTATTAACAAAGTAAACACCAAAAGAAATCTACACTATACATATATTAGATGAGAGGAATATTTTAATGAACAAATAAATAGATAAATATTTACTTAAGAAATATAATTTTCATTAGATGAAATAATATTAGGAGGGGAAAGTTACATCGTATGGTTGTTCTAATGTTCGAATTTCCCTTCCTTTATTTCCAAATATATGACGTCAAAAATGTTAATTCTAAAATTATGATAACCTTACTTCCTCAATTGATTGCATGTTGGAATTTTCATAATGTGGGACCGGAGTCAATGTAACGAGATGTAGTTGTGAAAGGTTATTGAGCGGATATGATAGTTAGCAGGATGAAGGACATATGACGTAGTAGTAAATACGTAAAAGAATGATAGTTAAAAGTTTACCAAATAAATAAACGACGAAAATAAAAAAGAAAATACTGAAGTAGTTGTAGTAATTGCAGAAAAAAGCATAAGAAAATAAGAATAAGAGGTTGATACAAATAATTAAACAACGTAAATAAAAAATAAATGGAAAGCTTTAGAAAAAATAACTTCATAGAATGGTGATATTCGGTTCACTGCTTGGAGCGGATGTGCACAGTGTCCTAATGTATATCTGGGCCTTCTACTAATATTTAAAGTTGAACTGAAGTTCTTATTTGGATTTTTATTTACACCATGTTTCAGCTCGTACTAAATATTCCCGAAGCGAATGTTTAACACACACACACACACACACACACACACACACATATATATATATATATATATATATATATATATATATATATATATATATATATATATATATATCTTGAAATTGGACTTATATGTGAATTAATTTTTGAGTTTGAATCATGAAACTGGGTTTAATTTTTTTTTTACACTGATGTGCCCGCAAAGATGAAGCGTATAAGTATGAAAGTACTATTGAAATATTACTGATATATTCGGTTTCCCAGTGGAATCTCACTTACTATATATAGGCAAACGAACTGAGTTTTCCCCCGAATCTATCGACAGATGATCAAACTAGTGTGTAGAGTTATTTAAAATAGTGATGTATGCTCTCCCATTGAGCAGACTAGCCATTTATAGTCTACTAAAAAGACATTTCATTATATATATATATATATATATATATATATATATATATATATATATATATATATATATATATGAGAGTGAGAGAGATGTAAATGTTTTATAAGGGCAAAATATGCATATACAATGTTTTCTAAATTGCAGAAATATATGTATATATATATATACATATGTATATACATATATGCATATATATATATTAGAAAATATTACACACACACATATATATATATGTATATATCTATATAGTGTGTGTGGGTGCGTGTGTGTGCGTAGATCTCCAATCGGGCACACTCATAACAGGACTATTTCAACCAGTTATCCGCTAGGTAGTTAGCATGGCCTCTTCTGGTCGTCGCAGCCCGTACAACACAACTGAAATGGTTGTTGTTGACCGTGTTTCGAGTTACCATGTCGGTGTATCTGTGTAATTTTGACAGTTGAAATCAGTTTTCAAATCACGTTCCGAATAACGAGCAAATACAACCGGATTACACGTATGATACTCTTCATTTCCAACATTTGAAAAATAATTTACGTCGTCTAAATACACACACGCCATTATTATCATTATTATTATTATTATTATTATTATTATTATTATTATTATTATACTATATCTACGAATCAGTATGCTCCTCATCAAAGTCTTTGAACATGTGAAGTTTTCTAAATACTTCCAATTAAAGAAAAAGAAAATGTTACCATGAAAATAGAGTTTAGATGATTGAAGTGTTCATCTTTTAAAGTTAACAAAACCTTAATCCTCTATCATCGAAAGGATTTGCATCGCTTTAAAATCAGATGTTGAGAAAATACAATGGAGTGTCATGTACTCCCTCGGATCCCTTCATATGTCGTTTATTTGTCTTCATTTCTTGTTTCCCTCTGTTCCATCTTCAATATCTTGATAAAGAGCATTATCCCGAAATATCGTTTAAATCATAATAATTACTATTACCACCTTGTTACAGGGTTTTATTTTCAATATATACATTCCAGGGCACAAGCATCACCTGCAATTATGAACATAACAATATATATAACTAGATAATTCTGTTCAGACGATGGTACAAACAATTGTGGAAAAATATCCCACATAATATCACCCCATCGCAAGTATCATGCAACAAAAAGTGTTTCAAAGATTTAAAATGGTAGAAATTCTCTTTCATTTTCTAAAACTAATTTTCAGCGTAGAAACACATAATTTAGAAACTATATGACATAAGAGTAGAGTTAAAACCTTATATTAGACTTGTACCTGGCGTTGTGAAGGGATATAAAACCAACAAAAAAGAAGAGGCTGAAAAGTGTGTGTAACATCTTTATATAAACACACTTATGTCTCTACCTCCATGTAAACGTCCTTCTGTCTTTATGTCTTCCCCTCGCCACCGTTGTCTCTCTTTCCTCTCCCCATCGCCTTTTCCCCCCGCTTAACACATTCCTCGCTCTTGTTTTAATGTATTGTAAATAATAATAATTAAAGTCATTCACATGAGCTTTCAGTTTTAAAGTTATTGCTCCCGAACTACACCGAGTTTCTATCGCCTCAACTCCTTTCTTAAAAATATAAAAAATCTATATTTATTTTAATGTATTTAAGGCAACGTCGATTTTTCTATCTTCCCCCTTAATATTATAATGAAACCTATATTTATTTTAGTATATTCCCGCAGAGTTTCTTGGTTTCTTTTTCTCTATCAAGCATTTACTACATAGGTAATGTACTCCTTGTCTATCTAGGGCATTGATCATCTGCAGATTCAGCATATATTACTTACCAAGTGTTATTTATTATTAACATTATGATTCAGCATATAAAACGCTTTATCTAGGGTATTGATCATTATTGAATTTAGACTATACCACTTATCAAGTATCCCATTGTATTATTTAGTTATGGCTCCTGTGCAACACTGAAATTCTTGTCTAGTATACAATGGCAATATATTTATTATTTGATAAAGAAAATTAATGAAATATTTTAATTCATGTGAAAGTTAACTTTTTTATAAACTGTGTTTTGTATGAATTTACTAAAGATTGTAGAGCACACATTGGTGTATTCGCTAACGTGCTCTATCTAGAATATTCAGCACTTTGGATTATTTTATACCACTTACCGAATTATTATTGTAATACCTTTTCTTGTATACAGCAGTATATTAAAACGCAGCAAAGTACATTTCCCCAGGTAACGTCGCGTTTGAACACAGCTTCTATATCTTGGGTATTGGGTACTTTTGTATATATACCACTTACCTAATGCAATACTGTATGATTTCTATTATGACTCCTGGGCAAAGTGTACAACAATATTAAAAACAGTGAAGATTTGTTCCTCTCCTGGCCACACAGCATTTGAACACGCCTGCTCTTTGTAGGATAGTCAGCACATTTTCATTAATATATCCAACTTCTCACGGGTAATGGTATATTATTATTTCCTGAGCAACGTCCAGTTTCTTGTCTTGTATGCAACACTGTAAGAAAACACTTTAAACACAGTAGAGTTATTGCTCCCGGGCACACCTGCTCTATCTAGGATATTGAGAACTTTTCTTAATTTATACAACTTACCGAACTGAACTCTGTACTATTAATATGAATTAAACAGTGAATAAAAAAATAAATGAAAAATGATTTTAAAAATTAATTTAAAAAAAGAATGAATAAAACAATATAGAGAAAATACATTAAATGACAGTAATATCAGTATGAATGAGACAAGTTAATGAAAAAATGAATAAAAATGAATTTAAAAAATGAATGAAAAGATAAATGAATGAAAAAGTAAATTTAAACAATGAATGAAAACATCGAATGAAAAATGAAGTAAAAAATTAAAAAACAAAATGTATAAAAAATGTATTAAAATATGAATGATAAAACTAACGAATAAATAAATAGATGAATTGAATAAAATAAATGAATGAAAATGTGAATGAAAAAGAATGAATGTAAAATGAATCAAAAATATTAATGAGGAAATGACTTAAAATATAAATTACATAAACTTAATTTTAAAAATTAATGAAAATGAATGAGAAATTGAATGAAAAAATAATTAAAGAAATATACTGAAAGCATGAATGTAATATGAATGAAAAATATGAATACTAATGAATAAAAACGCAATGAAAAATTAATGAAAATAAATGAACATGAATGAGAAAAATAGTTTTAAAAATATGAATGAAAAAATTAATAGATAAATATGAATGAACAAATAGATTAAAAAATGAAAAAAAAAATAAATGAAGAAATGAATGAAAAAAAGAATTATAAAATGAAAGAAAAATACAAAAAAGTGCCATCGTTTGTTTTGTTTTTTTTCTATTCATCTTAAATATGAATACAATGGTACATATACATGTGTGTGTATTCAAAATGAGGGTACTTGTACAGCTTTTGAACAAGACAAAACCGACTTTTGCCGACGCAAATATACGTAAATCGCCGGAAAAAGCCGAATGAAAACGAATCATAAATAATTCTGAACGAAAATAGTCACCATATCTTAATTCGCATGACAATTCATTTATTTTTAACGAGGAAAATAATTTGTTTTCGCGTTCAAGTAAACATTTTTCATAAATTGTGTTTTTTAATGAATAAACCAAAGATTGCCCCACCCTATTAACCGGTATTGTCCGGGCCTGCAGGTTTGGATTCACGCCGGTCTATCGGTTGTCCGTCCTGTGCAGTTCTAGCAGGTACACCCTCCCAGGCTTTGCCTTCTCACCCTTTGAGAAGGGGTTAGTTTATTGCTAATCGCCTTAGGCGCCGCTACCGGGGAATGCCGACGGGGCTGCCCAGACATTTTTTAAATAGCCAGAGTGCTCAAATTCTCGAGCGCTGTTTTTCCCACTTTCCCGACCTTGTGTCACATCTTACCTTGTGGGAGGAAGATAAATAGAACCAACGATTGTAAAGAACATAAAAAATGAAGCAATGATTTTTACAGATTTATTTTCTGTTTCGTTTGTATCGCTACTAGTACAGTTTTGAACCGGACAAATACAGAATAAGACAGGGTTAGGTTAGGGTATGTAACACTTATGGTAATGAAATACAGTTCAGTTTTTCTCTTGTTCAAAATTTGTACAAGCTTTTTATGCGAGAATTGTTTTTTTCGTAATTTTCGAAAATGTCGCAGATTTTCTTTTTGAGTAAGCGAATGCGTAGGAAGGAGGATGTCGGCGTTCCTGTTGGGTATGTTAACGTATAACCCTCTTGCTTTGCGAGGATATATCCTACGAAGACCCATGGTTGTCGTCTGCTTCTAGAGCTTTCTGAAGGGCTAAGCCCTTCAGCATACGTAATCAGCCGAAAATTGTATAACAAAAAGTCGTTTGTTTCTGGTTCAAAATCTGTACTAGTACGCAAATGAGAACACGATGATACATATACGTGTTTTTATGTGAACGTGTGTTCATGTGGGTTCACTGCAGGATCATCTACTTGTTGTCTAATTCTTAATTTGATTCTCGATTCCGACATTGGTCGCAAGGTCAATCATGTGGTCTCCGTCGACGCTGCAACCAAAGGATTCTTCATCTAAACAAAACCATAACTTCAGTTTTAACAAGTACCAATATTTTATTTAGAGAGACGTTACAATGATACTTGTTTTTTTTCTACTGAACATCAGACCTTAATATCAAGATAAACATATATTCTAATTAGCTGAGGGGGCTAGGGCTTGTTTGTCTCTGAGAACCACAGTAACCCAATTGACACCCTCTGCTCTTCTACTAGGATATATATAGATACCACGTGACCACATCGAGAATCGACTAATATGATAAGCTGTTAATCTAATGGCATGAAACACTAATTGACCATACGATCCACCATCCGCAACTTTTCAAAAGACTTAGTGTATTGTGTATCAGCTACAGTTTGTAAAATGAATCTAATCGAGCAAAACACTGATTCACTTGCAAATAAAACATATTTGTGTGTGGGGGAGTCTAATTTTAATTTCCATGTAAGCTGTTAATAAAATCATTCGAAAAGGTGGCAATAGACAATAACTGCAGCGTAACGCAAAACGAGGCTGGAACACCGGAAGTGTTTGTTAAATTATGGAAGTTCCAGTGACTCATAGGAAAGGGTATTTCTGACATATGCTGAACTTTAGATAAAAAAAAGAAAATATCTATTATTTTCTACAAATATCTTTTCACTTGATATTCTGTTTTTTTTGTGTTATTATATCCGTTGTAAAATGACGGGAAAAAGATTTTTCCCGATGTGAACTCTTGATCAAAACATAGTGTATAAAACAAAATGATATTAAACAAGAATTGAATAAACATATTCTAGTGGTATTATATATATAGATAATAAATGAAGAAAAACAAAACTTATATATATATATATATATATATATATATATATATATATATATGTATGTATGTATGTATGTATGTATGAATATGTATATATATATGAAAATATATATGTATATATGTACATCAATATATATATATATATATATATATATATATGTATGTATGAATATGTATATATATATGAAAATATATATATATGTATGTATGAATATGTATATATATATGAAAATATATATGTATATATGTACATCAATATATATATATATATATATATATATATGTATGTATGAATATGTATATATATATGAAAATATATATGTATATATGTACATCAATATATATATATATATATGTATGTATGAATATGTATATAAATGAATATATATATATATATGTATGAATATGTATATAGATGAATTTATACATATATGTGTGAATATGTATATATATGAATATATATATACACATATATGTATGAATATGTATATATATGTGTGAATATGCATATATATGAATATATATATATATACACATATATGTATGAATATGTATATATATGAATATGTATATATATGAATATATATATATATGTATGAATATGTATATATATGAATATGTATATATATATATGTATGAATATGTATATATATGAATATGTATATATATGAATATATATATATATATGTATGAATATGTATATATATGAAGATATATACATATGTATGAATATGTATATATATATGAATATATATATATATATATATATGTATGAATATGTATATATATGAATATATATATGTATGAATATGTATATATATATGAATATATATATGTATGAATATGTATATATATATGAATATATGTATGAATATGTATATATATAGTAATATATATATGTATGAATATGTATATATATAGTAATATATATATGTATGAATATGTATATATATATGAATATATATATGTATGAATATGTATATATATATATGAATATATATATATGTATGAATATGTATATATATAAATATATATATGTATGAATATGTATATATATAAATATATATATGTATGAACATGTATATATATAAATATATATATGTATGAATATGTATATATATAAATATATATATGTATGAATATGTATATATATAAATATATATATATGTATGAATATGTATATATATAAATATATATATATATGTATGAATATGTATATATATAAATATATATATGTATGAATATGTATATATATAAATATATATATGTATGAATATGTATATATATAAATATATATATGTATGAATAGGTATATATATAAATATATATATGTATGAATAGGTATATATATAAATATATATATGTATGAATAGGTATATATATAAATATATATATGTATAAATATGTATATATATAAATATATATATGTATGAATATGTATATATATGTATGAATATGTATATATATATGTATATATATGTATGAATATGTATATATATGAATATATATGTATGAATATGTATATATATGAATATATATGTATGAATATGTATATATATGAATATGTATATATATGAATATATATGTATGAATATGTATATATATGAATATATATGTATGAATATGTATATATATGAATATATATGTATGAATATGTATATATATGAATATATATGTATGAATATGTATATATATGAATATATATGTATTAATATATATATATATGAATATGTATATATATGAATATATATATGTATGAATATGTATATATATGAATATATATATGTATGAATATGTATATATATGAATATATATGAATATAGTGAATGCTTTTATCTAAACATGTACAAGGTCTGCTACACTGGCATGTCGATGTTATCGATCTACAACTCTCAAGAGCTGAGGTTTCATCAGACAGAAAATTATGTTTTGATTCAACCTGGTTACTGAATACCAGGGAGAATGAAGTCAAGCAAAAAAGAAGAGGAGAAAGAAATAAAAGTCATGTGACCGATTTTAAAATATGATTGCCGTTAGAAATTACTATTTTCATTTTTTTATTTTTATCTTTTATATATTTTATATATCCAACGCTGAGCTGGGGTAGAAAGGGGGGAGGCGAGGAAAAGAAAAAGAAAAGAGAAGGGAAAGGAAGAAAGATACAATTGCTGTTAGAAAAGTTTAATTTACAGCTATTTATATTTTTATTTTTTATTTTTATCCAACGCTTAGTTAGGGTGAGGGGGTTGGAAGAAAAAGAAAGAGAAAGGGGTGGAGGGGTGTTAGGGGTGGATGTCTATAGCCATTTAGGATTTGTTGCGGGAATGGTTAATGTAAGATTTGAGTTAAATTCATATTTATTTTTATTCAGCGCTGGGCTGGATAAAGAGGGGGTCGGGGGGAGATGAAACAAGAGCGAAAGAGAAGATGAAGAAAGAGGGGGAGGGGCGGTTTCAAATTTGTTGTGTTTGCTTCCTGTCAATGCAGACATATAACAATTACATGACACCCAGCTTACGGGGATATTTTAGTTTAACTCATTGATGGATTTATGGTCTTAATGTTAATAAATTATGTTGTTATATTTTGATCAATTGGCATTTAATTTTGATTATTTTGATGGATAGTTAAATGTATTTTAAATAGTATTTATCAGTTAATTAATAAAACATAATGGTAATTGTCTTTATTTTTAGTAAGATTCATATATGGATTAGTGGCAGTAATATTAGTAGATTTAGTTCTAGGTACTAATGAGTTAAAATATATTGGGAATTATTCTGTGTAAGGATCGTATATAAGTTTATGACATTGATATTGATGGATTATACTATTATATTTAGTTTTAATTATTTTGGAGTATAAATAAATGTATTTCGATTATAAATAATAGTTAGTGATGGATTAATAAAACATACTGGTAATTGCTTTTATTTTTAATGGAATTTATATATCGATTAATTTCAGTGGTATAGATAAATAAATTTTATTATTTGTTGTAATCCTATTATTAATGGTGGGGTTAACACCTGTTATAATATTAGTGGTAAGGTGTTCTAGTTAAAGTTGTTAACGCAAGTTATGGTCTATGAAGGGGGCGGATTAGAAATGGTGGGGGCCAGTAATTTTGATTAAAGTGATCAGTATATAATTATTTAAATATTTAAAAATTGGTTTTGGTAATATGTAGTTTACTTTTGAGGGATTTTGTGAGCTGGATGTTGAGCGCATACACGCACTCGTGCACACATATAAATACATATATGCACATGTATACACAAACATTCATATATGCACCCAAACCCATACACATATACACGAACACACAGATACACATGTATGTGCACATATGTATACGTATACATACGCGCATACAGGCGTACACATACACACATAAATAGTTATAAATTTTATATCTTCATACATATGCATATTCATATGTCCACAAAAATCACCTATATATATATATATATATATCTAAAAGTTTTACTTTTACGTGTTATAGTATTTATTCAAAAGGGGGTGGTTGTACTGTATTTGTAGTTTAGGGTTAAAGTTACTTGATTTGGAGGTGTTAATAAGTGTTAATTTTAGCGGGGTTGTTGGGTATTGTTTTTTTTGTTTTAATGGTATTATTTAGGGGGGTTGTACAAATTACTGAGGAGATGTGATCTGTTATGCCTACAGTTGATCGATGTTTCCTGTTTTTTGTTTAAAAGTTTTCCTCTGTCAGTAAATTTAGTTATTTCAAGTTTTTCGCCGAGGCATAAATAGCATGGTGAGTTTAATGAGCTACAGGTGCTAGTTTTTCTGATAGTGTTCCAGATTACAGTTGGTGATTTATTTTTATTAGTTAGTTCCCAGTGGTAATTTGAGAGTGATGTTCTGTTTTGGTAGCTTGGGTTGTTGAATGAACATTTATGGCCGGTGTATCTTTCTTTGAAAGTATTACCTGCCATACCTATGTAGTATTTTTTTTATATCTGGAGTTTCCTTAATTAAGATTGTTGCTTGGTAAATTGTTTTTGTTATTACACAATTTTGTTGCAAAGGGCATTCATTTTTATTAATGCAGTTACAGGACTTTACTTTAGTTGTTTTATTGTTATCTAATTCAGGGTTTAGGTTGCTGTTTAGGATTTTGTTATAGTGTTTTTTAATTATCATATGAATATATATATTAAAATATATATATATGAATATATATATATGAATATATATATATGAATATATATATGAAAATATATATATATGAATATATATATATGAATATATATATGAAAATATATATATATGAATATATATATGAACATATATATATATGAATATATATATATACATATATATATATATATATGAATATATATATATGAATATATATATATATATATATATGAATATATATATATATATGAATATATATATATATGAATATATATATATATATATGAATATATATATGAATATATATATATATATATGAATATATACATATATATATATATATATGAATATATATATACATGAATATATATGAATATATATATATAAATATATATATATATGAATATATATATATATGAATATATATATATATGAATATATATATATATGAATATATATATATATGTGAATATATATATATATGAATATATATATATATGAATATATATATATATGTGAATATATATATAAATGAATATATATATATATATGAATATATATATATATGAATATATATATATATGAATATATATATATATGAATATATATATGAATATATATATATGAATATATATATATATATGAATATATATATGAACATATATATATGAATATATATATATATGTACCTATATATATATAAATATATATATGTATATATATATATATAAATATATATATGTATATATATATATATCAATATATATATATATATATATATTTATATGAATATCCATATATATGTATATATATATATATGAATATATATATATATGTATATACATTTATAGGAATATATACATATATATATGTATATATATATATGAATATATATATACATGTATATACATTTATAGGAATATATACATATATGAATATATATATATGTATATACATATATAAGAATTATATATATGAAAATATATATGTATATATATATATAAATATATATATAAATGAATATATATATATCAATATATATATAAATGAATATATATATCAATATATATATATGAATATATATATGTATATAAATATATCAATATATATAAATATATCAATATATATATATATATCAATATATATATATATATATATCAATATATATATATGTATATATAGATCAATATATATATAGATCAATATATATATATGTATATATAGATCAATATATATATAGATCAATATATATATATGTATATATATATCAATATATATATATATATATATGTATATATATATCAATATATATATATATATGTATATGAATATATCAATATATATATATATTTATATATATATATATGAATATATATATATATGAATATATATATATATGAATATAAATATATCAATATATATATGAATATATATATATATGAATATAAATATATCAATATATATATGAATATATATATATATGTATATAAATATATCAATATATATATTTATATATATATGGATATATATATGAATATATATATATATGAATATATATATATGAATATATATATATATGTATATATATATATCAATATATATAAATATATATGTATATATATAAATATATATGTATATAAATATATATATATCAATATATATATATCAATATATATATGGATATATATATCAATATATATATGTATATATATACATATATATATATGTATAGATGTATATATATATATCGATATATATACACATATATATATATATGTATAGATGTATATATATATATCGATATATATACACATATGTATATATATGTATATATGTATATATATCAATATGTATATATATATATATCAATATGTATATATATGTATATATATCAATATGTATATATATATATCAATATGTATATATATATCAACATGTATATATGTATATATATATCAATATGTATATATATATATATCAACATGTATATATGAATATATATATATCAATATGTATATATATATATATCAACATGTATATATGTATATATATATATCAATATGTATGTATATATATATATCAATATGTATGTATATATATATATCAATATGTATATATGTATATATATATATAAATATGTATGTATATATATATATAAATATGTATGTATATATATATATCAATATGTATATATGTATATATATATATAAATATGTATGTATATATATATATAAATATGTATGTATATATATATATCAATATGTATATATGTATATATATATATCAATATGTATATATGTATATATATATATCAATATGTATATATGTATATATATATATCAATATGTATATATGTATATATATATATCAATATGTATGTATATGTATCAATATATATATATATGTATATATATTTCAATATATATATATATGTATATATACATCAATATATATATGTATATATATTTCAATATATATGTATATATGTATATATATATCAATATATATATATATGCATATATATCAATATATATATATATATGTATATATATTTCAATATATATATATATGTATATATACATCAATATATATATGTATATATATTAATATATATATATACATATGTATATATATATATCAATATATGTATATACATATTTATGTATATACGTATATATATCAATTTATGTATATACGTATATATATCAATATATATATATATGTATATAGATATCAATATATATATATCAATATATATATATGTATATAGATATCAATATATACATTTATATCAATATATATATGTATATAGATATCAATATATACATTTATATCAATATATATATGTATATAGATATCAATATATACATTTATATCAATATATATATATGTATATAGATATCAATATATACATTTATATCAATATATATATGTATATAGATATCAATATATACATTTATATCAATATATATATGTATATAGATATCAATATATACATGTATATCAATATATATATGTATATAGATATCAATATATATATATGTATATCAATATATATGTATATCAATATATATATATATGTATATCAATATATATGTATATCAATATATATGTATATCAATATATATATATATATCAATATATGTATATATGTATATAGATATCAATATATATATATATATCAATATATGTATATATGTATATAGATATCAATATATATATATATATATATATATATATGTATATAGATATCAATATATTGATATATATATATGTATATAGATATCAATATATATATAGATATATGGGAATAGAATAGATATATATATATATATGTATATAGATATCAATATATTGATATATATATTGATATATATATATGTATATAGATATCAATATATATAGAGATATATATATATATGTATATAGATATCAATATATTGATATATATATATGTATATAGATATCAATATATATATAGGTATCTATATATAATTATATATATATGTATTTATGTATATATAAATATATCAATATATATAGTTATATATATATCAATATATATATGTATATATATCAATACATATATATGTATTTATGTATAAATATATACATATATATGTATCAATATGTATATATGTACATATATATATGTATATAAGTAAATATATATCAATATATATATATATATATTTATATATATACTAATGTATATATGTATATGTATATATATATCAATATATATATATACGTATATATATATATGATTATGTATATAGATATATATATATCGATATATATATGTATATATTTATGTATATTTAATTATATATATATGTATATATGTATATATTTATGTATCAAAATATGTATATCAATATATATATGGGTATATGTGTGATATGAATATATATATATATATGTATTAAATGTATATATATCTTAATATATATATATATATATATATTTATATATATATGTGTATATATGTATATATGAATGTGTATATACATATATATGTATGTATCAAAGTGTATATATGTTTATGTATGTATGAATATGTATTTATATATATGTGTGTATATATATATGTATGGTTTTATGTGTATATATGTGTGTGTATATATATGTATGTATGTATGAATGTATATATATATATATATTTATATATATATATATGTCTGTATATATATGTATTGTATGGATGAATGTTTATATATATATTCATATATATATGTTTGTGTATATATATGTGTGTGTATATATATGTGTGTGTATATATGTATGTGTATATATGTATATGTATATAAATATATATATGTATATATATAAGTATGTATGTGCATATATATGTATGTATATCTATATACTACTAAAAGTCTATGGGTCTTGTATGTTTGCAATCAGCTTTCAGCTTTCCGGTTTTCAACATCCGGTTGCGCATGCGTAAATAGCATCGTCTTAAATCTGTTTTTCCGATTCCGTTAATCTCTTATGATTAACGAACGCATGCAATTTTTCATTCTGGAAATTTTTATATCGCTTTTAATATAAACAATTTCATTTAATTTCATCAAATAGTTTTTTTGTTTTCTTGACGACTAAAAACATTCAACGGGAGCACTTCGTAAAGTCTGTCGCAGTTTCAAACCCTTTTAAAAAACAAAAACAAACAAACAAAACAACAACAATCTATATATTAATACCCTAAGGTGTACGTACGTGTGTCACGCTTCCGGCAAACGCTCTGCGCATGCGTGCCGCACCTAGATTATTAATAACATTTAATTAGCCTAATTTCTGCATCGTATTTTAATTATTTCCCTTTAGCGCAACGGTAAGCGACGTAGTATTTTTGTCTTTGGCCCGACTGGTTTATAGTTCGATCCCAACCAGCCGCTAATATTTTTTCTTCTACATTTCGAGCGGAAGGGGAAGAAATAATACATTTTTTTTAATCACCCGGTCAAAAAGTACTTTTTTGTGTTGCTTAAAACTTAAAACTATTTTTTGTTTTTTATTTTGACGTTTTTAGGGCATGTCTATTATTTTTTGTTGTTGTTGTTTTTGAACGGACGTTAAGCAATGTTTTTTTTTTCAATGATAGTTTGAACTAAGTATTTATTTTTTATTTGCACCA
>OY744521.1:187846222-187876222 GCA_963556195.1 Sepiola atlantica | reverse complement strand
GAAACACTATATATAAATATCAATATATATATATATATATATATATATATATTTATAGATATATATATTTATATATATATATATATATATATATATATATATATATATATATATATATATATATATATATATATATATATATATATATATATAACTGTATTCATCCGGTGTTGCCATGTATTGTTTTACTTGCATTATTATTTGCTGTTGATATATGCAATTTTTAATAATATATTATTTTTTTCTAAAACAAAAAGAAGGTACGGTTAAAGGAGTTGCCACTTATGCGCTTTTGTAAATAGCGCCTGTATAAAAATAATTCCGACGTGGTCGAAGTATTTTTTGACGGAAATAATTCGAATTATATTTTATTGTTTTTGATAACATGTTGCAACGTTCGACTTAATGTATTGACGAACCTGACTCAAATATTGAGTTTGTGGAAAGAAAGCTCTCGACGATAAAATACAAAAAAGCGGCAGACTAACTTGTTTTTTTTGTATATTATAAAGGTATATTACATAATCGGTAAATCTAAGTAGTTTAAATATAAGATAACTCTTCGCGGAGCTTTTTAAGGGGTAAATCTGATTATAGAGCTAAAGATTATGTACAGATTAGTATTACTAACAGTATTTCGATTGAAAACCCAAGGCTCCATAAGAGTTTTAAGGTAATAAATCGTATCATCACGGTTGCATTAAGAGCAATTTGCCTAGATCTGATGACAGATTACGTACTGTTGAATATAAAGAGACTACACCCACTAATATATAAAACTGTTAGTCGTAAAAAAACAGGAAAGGAAGGTTCAGAGGTTAGGATTACTAGAAAAAAAGCGTATATGACGGCAAATGGTTCAAAGAGAATGGGAGCAAGAAACTATTAGTCTCTTAATAACATGCTACATATTTACATGAGAATTTTAGATACGCTGAAAAGTTATGATTAAACATTGCTTATTGATCTTACTGTCTGTCTCACTCCAGCCTACTGATCAGTGATTTAAAATGAAGATCAAGTCGAATAAATCTCTTCTGTCTTCCAACAGGTTTTTCTGAACTTTGTTTTTTTTAAAGTATAATTAAAGAGCTTTGATTTCGTAGAATGGAAGGTTTGCTAAGTAGACGCATACAAGAAAAAGCAGCTAACTAGGGTAATGATAATAATTGTGTTTTGTAATAATGACGGCTACTTGATTTTTCTGCATGTATGACACATGGTAGAAAGGCAACAGTACGAGAGGAATAGATTATAAGCGTAAAACTATTATAGATACTTGTGTTTTTCCATACCCACTTGTTAATAAAAACGCAAACAAACATAACAACATAATACTTTCCCTTAATTCATAGTGAGCATAATAACGGTGACGTATCGAATCCCAGCCGGAAACAGCCGCCACGTTTAGTTACGATGAAGACACGTAATACGGGAAAACATATGCCTGTGGATAACTGCATTTGCCCACTACACTCGTAGTTTGAGCTCTCTGGTAAGTGATTACACAATCGCTATTCAGCGTAAGGCATATCCATTAATAAAAGAATCGAGTGTTCTAGGAACTAGTATTTTAATTTCCCTAACAACGTAAAAAAAACGTGCTGAATACTGAGCGGGCGGTCAGGTTTCGAATATCCGCTTGAAAAACCCGCAAAATCTAGCCGCATTAAAAAAATATATGATACGAAGAAACAGACCTCCCCCTCCTTCTCTCTTTCTTTCTCCTATTTCTCCCTCCCTCTCTCTCTCTCTCTATCACTCTCTCTCTCTCTCTCTCATAAACACACTGCATATATACATGCGTATATGGCTGCCGGTTCGACTGCAACTAGAGCTGTTCTTGTAGAGGAAGTAATTGATATTTTGAAACCATATTTCAATGCTATTACAATGAATCTTGTTCTAGACAGCATCACTACAAATACATTTTGTGAGACTGTAATTTTAACACGACAAGACAGAAAATATGATAAGTTCACGCGTTAGTCTCTCTATTTAAATGATCGCCTTATTAGGGTTAGACTTAGACTTAGGGTTAGGGTTTGATGGTAGCCCTATTAGAGCTCTTGATAGGAAATTAGGGAACAAGCTTTCAGTCATTTTGATAAGTAAACATGTATACACATAAAACTGATTATGTCGATTTACCGAATCATTTTAAAGTTTAGTTCTAATGTCATCATAAACATTCAAATAAGATAACATGAGTTAATTTACTCAATGAATAAACTGTTGTATTATTTCATGAGCCAGTCAAGAAAGATTGAAAAATATAAACAATAAATGTTCAAGCGAAGAATTGTTCCGATTTGATGAACCTTTCTCAAAGTTGAGTTTGCAAATTAACACTTGTGAAATGATGGCAAAACTACATAAATTACTATTCGAATTGTTTTCGCACCCACCCTATTCTCCAGATCTGGCCCCAGCGATTACTGGTTGTGGGAATACCACAAACGAATGCTTCGGAAAAAGAGATGTAGCTCCAATGAAAATAAGATATCAAAATATAGAGCTTATTCTGAAGTCAAAGACAAATAATGCTACAAAAAAGGCATCGAATTGTTAGAGAAGCGTTTGTAACAGTGTATCACAGTAGAAGATAATGTTGATAAATTAGGTCGAATGTTGTCTAACAGTTGTTATTAGTTAGGCTCAGGATTAATTGAGTGATGTCATATTTATACACACCACCCACAGACACACACATATATATATATATATATATATATATATATATATATATATATATATATATATATTTATGCATATGTTTATATGCACATACACATATATATGATTCGCTGCATCACAGATAAGTGTGGTTTTATCACGCTTCTCTTCCCTGATTTTGTTGGTGGCTTTTTTCAGGTGCAAGTTTATATGGCCTGTAGTAAAGATGGCAGATAAACATCATACGACATGGCTTGTTTCGTTCAATCATGTTAAGAATCAGCTCGTGTCATTCAATTGTATGCGAGTCAATGTTCTACCTACGATGTTCATGGGTGGATCTGCTCTTGAAAAGAAATCGATTCTAGAATTTTCTTGGTCTTTCTCTATCATCAAACATTTCTTGGAATTCATACATTAGATACATTGCTCTTTATGCTTCTCTTAAAGTCTGTTCTCTCTGTCGCTCCAAACACTTTCTTACACCTGAGGCTATTCTCTATTTCTACAAATCTACTATCAGACCATGTATTGAGTACTGGTGTTATATTTTGGCTAGTGAATCTGTGGCTCATTTATGGGTTTTTGATAAGTTGCAGAAACGTATCTGTAATTTGATTGGCCCTACTCTTTCTTCTTCTTCTTCTTCTTCTCCTTCTTCTTTTCCTCTCTCCTTCAGAGACGTGATGTTACTAGTCTCAGTCTTTTCTATAACTATTATTATGGCGTGTTTTCTTCAGAATTATGTGACCAATTCCCTGCTGCTTTTGTTCCAGCTCCTTTGACTTGTTTGTCTATTGGTCTCCATAGTAGAATGGGTATTTCCATTTTTGCGATAATCATCGGTCATTCTTGTTAGCCCTTTACATCAAGTAGCTTTAAGCCTTGTCTGGAATGATTTTCTTAGGAAACTAAGAACAACTTAGATCTAACACCTGCAGTCTCACAACAAGCTTAGGTTAGACAAAGGCTATGTTTGCCCCGACTACTGTACCAGGAAGCTGATAAATTTGTGGAAAATCACAGATAGTCTGTAGTGGATGTTTTTATCTCTTTGGGTAGTGTTATTTCGAGTTATGGGTCGTTGGATGCTGCGATAAGTAGACGTATTGAACAGGCTGGTGTGTCTTTTGGTCATGTTGAAAAGCGGGAGTGGCCCCCATGTGATATTAAGCTAACTAAGATATTTGTGTATAAGGCCGATGTTGTATCAACTTTGCTATAGGCTTGTGAGACATGGACAACTTACCGAGCCCATATTCGCCTGTTAGCGCGTTTCAATCAGAAATACCTTAGGCACTTGCTTTACATGCGTTGGGATAGCCTTACCACTGGTACCGAAGTGTTAATGTGAGCTGTTGTTTCAAGCATTGTCTCGTAAAAGAAAACACAGACCTTATTGGGCTGGTAACCCTGTTCGTCTTACTGATAAGACATTGCCTAAGCAGATAATTTATGGGGAACTAACTCGAAATACTCGCCCACAACACAAACCGCGTAAGCGATTCAAAGATTGCCTCAAAGACGATTACAAGTTTTTTGGAATGCATGTTAGAAGAGTGAAGGGGTGGCTGTTGATAAGTCAATGTAGAGAAAGTGATTTTTGAAGACAGTAAGCTTTTTTTTAGTATAATAGGACGAAACACCAGCAGCTGAACAGAGCAGCGAGGAAGAGACGGTACATGAAACCTCGAGTCCATAGAGAAAATATTGAACAGCTGACGTGCCGAACTTGCAATCTGGTAACTATGTCACGTGCTGGTGTTTGAATAACAGATCATCACAACACTTGCCACTTCTGTGGTAGGGTCTCTAAAACTCTATTAGTTCTAAAGAGCCATATCCGCGGCGCTCATTGCAAGGTTTTACTCTAATATCACTTCGATACGAAAAAAGTTTCCACACTTGAAATCGAATAGACAGCCGTCATATATATATATATATATATATATATATATATATATATATATATATATATATATATATATATATATATATGCGC
Organism: Sepiola atlantica; assembly: GCA_963556195.1. Classification (NCBI taxonomy): domain Eukaryota; kingdom Metazoa; phylum Mollusca; class Cephalopoda; order Sepiida; family Sepiolidae; genus Sepiola; species Sepiola atlantica. The sequence goes on along the minus strand of OY744521.1, from coordinate 187,871,544 downwards.
ATATTTGTTTCTTTTTCCGTATATATTTTGTTTACTATACTATGTATATGACTTCCACGCAACTATTTCTTCAAACCTGTCAACTATTTGAGATGTATCAGCTATTTATTTCACAAATTCGTGAAAAAGGTTAGTATGCAATTGATTATATAATTGATACAATTATTTGCCGTTCACAATTGACCCCTGATAATAGTTATGGGGACAAGCTTCATTGAGCGTAGGTTCACAAATGTCACGTTGAGACAGATTCTGCTATTATTACCTGTCATAATCTAAACACTTCAACCCAACAAAATGATGAAAATATTTAAAAATTCATTATGATTTTAATTTTTAAATGATTTGTTTATTAATTGTTTTTATTTCATAATTAAATTATTTGTTTATTAGATCTGAATAAAACAATTTGATACATAAAGTCCCTCATTGTATATTTACTTATGCAATGGGTTATCTTCGTTTTCTTTAACTTCAAATTCATTCGAATACTTTGTTAAATCCTGCACTTTTATATGGATGTTGTGTTTCTCGATGCAATATCATAGATACTATACTTAAAAAGCGTCATCTGCGAATACATAGGAAAAACATTAAAATCGGCTTCTAGTAAGCGGCTGTCTTCACAATATATTCATTGTGAAATGGAATGATATAGACTTAAACAGCTTCTATAGGGAACAAATATTGATAGCAATTGTCTAATTACTGTAGTAGATATAATTATTTGTACCATTATAAAAAAGCGGTTAATCAGACCGCATTCTTATGCAGCCTGAAACAAATTATCTTAACCTGTTAGTATAGTATTTTTAAGAGCTTGTATACGACCTGCTTTATATATATATTTTATACATTTGTTGTCCGGAATAAGTCTTAAAGTAATAAAATATTACATTCCTCTCACACACTTACTATTTCAGCAAGTACACCAGTCGCATATCAGTGTCATATTACGAGTCACGAGCTAGCCATTATTAGGCGTTGCGCCTAGTTAACGATTGCCGTTGAGTAAAGTTGCAAGTCACAAAACGATGCATGTGTACGAGTCAGCTTCTGGTCACACATAATGGTATCAGAAAGTAAAAGTATACATTCTGCTGTAACATAAATGTCGATCAGTTTATGGTACAATTTGTATAAAATTAGAAATATCTCGGGACTCTGAAAATGCAATTCTGTTTTCCCTGCGTTTTCAACGACTCAGTTTTTGAGTAGCGAGTTGAGTTCACAGTCAAATCTTAGCAGGATTTCTCAGAACGGTGGGGACTCACGTGGCACAGGAGGCCTGACTGGCTAAGTGTCATTGGCTCTGGCGTATATGCAAATTTGCCCCAACTAAAGCAGAGTTCATGGAAGATGGAGGATGGCCACTCCTACACTCTCACTCAATCGATACTCCGGTTGTAAACATTTCAACTGATCTGATTCCTTAATAAGAATCTTTCTGTTAGCTTATTCTTATTTGGGAGTTTACTCAAACGTCATCTGCAATGGATAGAAATGACACCCCTGTCGATCCTCATTGGTCAAAGCTTTCTTAATATTTTCGTTATCATAATTGTCTTTCTCATTCAAATTCTATCAAAAATAATTCAACAAAGACATTCCATTTCACTAGAATTTTGTCGGTGAACTCATAAATATCTATTCTCGTTTTTCTTCAGCACTAATACTTATTGCCTCCTACAATTAGTAGGCAATGTATGACTTAGTAGGCAATAGGTCTCTCCAAAGTGCCTACATTAATATTTTAATTCCCCGTTTTCTACGATCCTAATATAATACAATATCATCAATCCAGCCAGATAAATAATGTGTCCTTTAAAGACAACCCTTTATTTAAACTTAGTAATTTTTCGCCTTCGAATTTCGAAAGCGGGAGACCCATCGCTGCTTACGTATCTTGTCAGATTAGATTCGGGAAACCTGTTGGTCTCTAGCTGATCTAGAAATGAGAGGCCGACATTCACTGTACTCAAATGTCGTTAGATTTTTACTTTCTTACTCTGTAAGAAAATCTTGGCCAGTCAAGTATCTGGTTCAATTCCCGCTAAATCACATACAATCGTTCATTTTTATTTGTTCTGTTAGTTGATATTATTGATATTTCAACTATCATTTAATGCCTGTGTATTTATATTATTAAGTTCTCATTTTAATTTAGAGTTACATGCATCAAGCAGTGTCATACATGTAAGTGAAGTTTTCAACAGACTTAATCATAAGTGTTTTATCTCTTTTCTTTCATTGATTTAATGACGCCATTTAACTTTCTCCATCATTGTTCAATTAAAAAAAAACTGATTCTCAATTATTCTATCACTTTTATTTTTATATGTCTTCACTATTTTCTTACATGTATTAGTAATGAAAAGGTTTTATAAGGAATATAATTATTAGATCGTGATTGCACAGGTTGTAAGCATCTCGCTCGATTAGTTTAATTCTGTGCCATCAAAATATGACCAGCTGACGCAAAATATAAATCCCAATTCTGTGCCGTGTATAATTCACCTCTGGGGATCGTTATGTGAATAAACTTCATTATGAAGATTTCATCCGATTTATAAAGTAAGCCATTTTGAATGGAATGAAAAACTTTATAATAATGTATATCATTTTCTTTTGTGGATAATACGTAGAACTACTGATGATGCACCAATTTAGACATTTTCATTGTGATACTCCACAATATAAGCGCGACTTGAAACTGGTACATCCAGAAATGTCAAGGAGTTTATTTTGATCCAACTCTTTATTCTAGTTTTCACTTGTTCGTCTGAAATAGAGAATTCCTGCGTTGTACTATTTGTATCATCCAGGCTAATATTCTTATCTTGGTTGCTATTATCACAACGCCCGGCCTATAGCAATATTTAATGTGGGTGTGTACAAACTAGTGTTCAAAACGGAATGTTTTCCCAAAATGTAGATGAAGCAGAAAAGTTCCATTAGAATTAAGTATACGCGTAAGTGTATGACGTCATAGACAGGAAGTTGAAAGCGAAACGTAGCGACGAAGCGAGAACATTTCTATTTTGCAGGTGAGTATTAAGTGCGTACACCTTTTCGAAGCTCTTCTCCTATTCTCCACCCGACGAAAACGGAAAATAAGAAAAATGTACAACTTTGAAATGTGGTAAAAGAATGAAACATCAAAGAGCATGATGCCATTCAGCAAATGTAATGGTGTTTCTAGTGTTTTTATTTGTTCCATTATGACAGAACAAAAGAAGAAAGAATCACTAAGACAGTCCTGCTACTATATATTCACTACGTAGAGGGCGACGGCTGAACAACAACGGGAATGGCGAGAAAAAAAATGAAAAGCCACCACTACATTTTGAGCAGACTACTTAGAACGTGTTAGCGAGAGACGAACAAAAGTGTTCCGTCAATGAGACAACAACGGGTAATTTAGTGGGTTCGAAGGAATTGTCAACTGAACGTTCCACACGACGTAATAGTATCATGTCACGTTTCAAAGTGCGACATTTGAAGTATAAAAATGTAACACCACTATTTGCCAGCTTTAGTATACATATTTGAAGGCATTTCAAGCAACAGGATTAATGAAAAAGCATTTCAAGCGCTATCTGGCGAGTATACCCGGTGAACCGAGTGCAAGAGAAATACAAACAATTGCACTTAAAGGGACGGTTAGAATCTTTAAAAGATCTCTAGGCTGCAGTGTCTGAAATAGCCGGTGAATGTCTGGCATCCTGTAGGATGCCCCATCTCCAGCAAAAACAGTAAAATAAGAAAAATAAAAAATAAAGAGAGTACCTTATCTCTGTATTATATATACACATTCTGTTTGTTTAGGAGTCTGCATTATTTCAGTATAATCTATGAGAATTTTCCGAAATTTGTATGAGGGAGAATAATATGTCGTGAACTCATGTGGGCCAGATTGAAACTTAAACAATTTGAGTTAGTGCTTAAACAAACGTTGGTATGTGTTTACAATCACCTGAAGAACACGTTGTAGTGTCTGTGTTTTTTTGTTTGTTTGTTTGTTTGTTTGTTCACAAACACACTCATCCCCTTTTGGATATAGATCCCTATAACATGTATATATATATATATATATATATATATATATATATTCTGAAACTACATTAGACAGAATACTAGGATAAGTATATTTTACTTTGATCGAAGTGTTCACAATAATATCGTGAAGTCTGCGTTCCTGCCAGACAACTTTATTTCATTGATATATTCTAAAACTTATTTTCACACAGTACTTCGAAACGCATAATTAATTCAATAATTTAGTAGATTATTATTATATGATCTCTTTTCACGGCAGACAACTTTGTAATAACTGTAACATGAAGATAGACCCTCATAACAATATATATCTTAAACCTGCATTACCTTTTAATAAGCATATTCAAGTTTGATCAAAAGAAAAAGAATAATTCCTTTTAGCTGAGATAAAAGTGTAGTATCTGTTCCGATGGATGCTACACCCTTTAGACCGATACCGTCTTCGCCGGTTTTATGGTTTGTCTTGTGCAGTTCAATGAGGTCCACCTCCCAGGATTCGCCTTCTCGCACTTTGAGAAGGGGTAGTTTATGGCTAATCGCCTGAGGCGCTCCAAGCGGAGAATGCCGACACGGCTTCCCGGGCATTTCTGTAAGCCGCAGTGCTTATCCTCTAGGGCGCTGGCTTTTCAATCCTACTTACCAACATTGTGTCACATCTTACCGCTGTGGGAGGGACACACACAAAAATGACGTATGATAATATTGTGAGGTTTGCATTAGCGCCAAACATTCACAAACAGAAGTACGACTTTCTTTCTTTACTTCATTTGATTGATAACTTGAAATTATAGAAAATATAAAAAATAAGAATATAAATGATAATATAGTGTTTAGGGCTGTGAGTAGATCCTCAATCATTCCCGATGAATTCAGAGTGTCCGTCGAAGGACTAAAAGTCTATATACTTACCGATAATTTCATAAATGTCACTTGACTTACAACACCGTTTACCTAATTCTGTCTTGGTACAAGGGGTGTGATGTTTTCTGTCCGATAACTTCACTAAAAGTGTGTCCAACAATGCAGGGATCTGTGGATGTGACGGATTATGTCGACATTTCGAATGGTGCAACACTTTGGGATGATTCACAACTAAAGTGTCACATAACACGCTTCTATTTCTCGGTGCATTCACTTGATCAATGGCCATCGCTAATAGGATTAAAGAGCGGGTCATTGCAATGACCCGCTTTTTCGGGACTGTAATGCCAATGTGCTCATCCGTTTCCGAACCACAAGCAGGATTTTCAACCTCACTCGTTTTAATGCGAACTCCAAAACTTTGCAAACTCTCCTGCGTGAGTTCCTCTATATCAACAACGCTAAATGCGTTTCTAACATTAAGAAGGATATCCAAGAGGTGATGGATCTTTTCTCTGAGACAAGCAGTAACTTAAAGTTCACAATATTCTGGAAGAAAACTAAGGCAATTCCAACTGATCCACAAGAAAACCAGTATGCCGAACCCAACATTTACGTCATAGACACTAAAATAAGTGTAGTCAAAGCCTTCCTCTATGTTGGCAGCAAAGAACCCTTTTGTCGGTTCTAAAAACGTGTGTGGTCAAACAAAGCCCTAGCCATCAAAACAAGGTTAAGCGTATATGAATTATGCGCCTTCTTTATAGTTCTTTTCTTCCTCGGAGACGTGGACAGCATACCGTCGACATACTGATGTTCTGGAAAAGTTGCCAAGACATGCTTTTAGAAGGATCCTAAGCATTAATTAGCAATCACTTTTACAAGACACCGCGGTGTTACAGCACGCTTGTGTGTCAAAACCACTGTTGTATGGGGAATAGCAACACGGTTAATGTTGAAAACACGATTAAGTTGAAAAGCCAACATGACATTTTCACGATGTCATCGAAGAAAAAACTAAGGCCGTTAGCATAAATGTGGAGGACTGTGAGAAGACGGCTTCGAACAATCAGTCTAGAAGAAGCACTTCTGTGAGGACTAGGGGGTTTTGAGGCGAGGAGACTAGAGTACTCCATTGTGATACACGCATTGTGGAAGGGGGTGCGTTTCTAATGTGCGATACAATTTCTGTGGTGTCTGTTACATACAGTCTCAATTGAGGGATGGTCTACTAAGGCACAGGTGATTCAATCGAAAGCAACACATTACTCGAGGGGCAATAAAGAGACGTCAGTGGTCACATGTGTGATACCCGCGGCAATACTTATAAAAGTAAAGCTGGGCTATGAAGCTATTTGCGTGCTGATACCCGGGGATTGCAATATTCTGGAAATAAGTGTCAATCAATTAATATATATATATATATATATATATATATATATATATATATACATATATATATACATATATATACATATATATATATATATATAGTTTTATTTGTGCTGTATTTAGAGAGGAGCGTGCTTCAATTGCTGATAGATTTTCTAGTTTGTAGTGATCAGCACGACCAACAAACTAATAATCACCACGCCTTGTTGAACCCATTTTTCACGTTCCTCGCTCTCTCGTATATATACATATATATATATATATATATATATATATATATATATATATATATATATATAAAAATTTGAAAAATGTTATTACCTTCATCCGTTTGTCAGTTACAATTCTTTAAACGTAATAAATACATTGAGAAATGTGTCTCAGTTCTAAATATCAGAGATCTTAACTACTTTTAGAAATAGAAAATATTGCATCAATACTAAATAATGATATTGGAAACAAATACAGCGGATGCCACGACTAGACATCAAAAGCGAAACCGTAAGATGTTTAGTCTGAGGTTTTACTAATTGACCTATTTGGAGTATTGTAAAAATACAGCGTAAAATATTACCTGAAAAAAATAATCATGGCTTAGCCGTGACGTCATATATTGATGATTGTAACTACGCATTGTATGTATTTCTTTCACAATTATATAATCCTCCAAGCCTATCAAAATTATGCGACCTGAGGGAGCATATATTTGCTTATTTGATAAACATTCATTGTTGTTATTTCGTAGAATCACGAAGATATGTTTGTATATTTGTTTTAGTTTCACAATATTTTAATTTATTATCCTGAAGCAATAATTAATATTATGAAATATTATTGTTACTTTTATTTTCAGTTTTTTGTTTTGTTTTGAAAGTATGCAATGAAAAATAAACTAAGGATACATAATGTTAGATTGTTACACAAATCAAATCGTGTTTTGATCCTATTTCTTGTCAGGTCACTAGTTTGTTCCCATTGATTTATCTAGCTTTAACCCCACTGCTACTAATTCAATCATTCTGTTCTATCTCATCAATTCCTTAATATGTTCTCTTAAGGAAAGCCATACAATGATCCACTAGTACAAGCGACAGAATTATATATATTCAGCTTAGACCACTTAGATCTCCATATTTATTGAGCATTTTTTCCATCTTCTTTTCTACGTCCTTACATTCTCATGGCCTTCTGGCTGAGATCAAAGTGTATTATCTGTTCTACCATCGGTTGGAAATAGACATCCGTATTGACTAGGGTAATTTTTATTTTTGTCCTATCCAAAGTTGAATATCACCCCACCAAAAATGAATTCGTTTCTAACTTTGCAAACCTACGAAGGCAAGTACCTATATAGGTACTTATCATGTTATTGTTATAGCGCTTCACGCATCAAATGTCTCTTGCTAAAGCCTTAGCACTCGGCGTCTGGTTACTCCCAAGGTTTAATCAGTTGTAATTTTTGTTTAATTGATATTCTCAAGTTATCTAGTCATTTTTTTTTAGTTGTGACAAGATCTAGGATTGAAAAACGATAGCATTTGTGTAGTTGTTAAACAATTTCCGTCCATTATAGTAAGCTGGCGTTCTTCGGAAATGAATGCTGATCACTGTGTAAACTTGCTCTTGGTGTGTTTTTTTTTAATTTAGTGTTCGTTCGGGTACCCTGAAGATTTTTTTAGATCCGTATATGGAATTTTGGTATTCATGTTCATAGTGTGTAGCAATTTTGCGTAGCTTCGTTCGCTTTTCCCCACGAGTGTCAACAGAATCAACAGAAGATGGTTGTGTTCATGCTGCAGAGGTTATTGATACTGTTTAATAATTATTGGATTCTCTATTTTTCCATGGCTTAAGTGGGGATCTTACAACTGTATCGACCATGAATTTATTTAACCTGATATTTTTTAGTATGTCCACTGCCAAAGCAATAGTTGTTATATCAGCAGTGTGAACGTATACGGTCCCTAACAGTATATTATTGTGGGCAAAAAGCAATCACAAACTTTTCAACATAGGATATCTAAATTGCTCTAGAATACTGTAAGAGGTTCCGACAAGTGTTAGAGGGCAAAAAAAGAATCCAACATAAATATGACTGTAAAATAATTTGCTGAAAAAGGAAACATAAGTTCCAGAAAGAAAAATAGAAAAAACATACCTCCAACTTTTCTCTTCCGTTTTAACTTTCTCTTTCTAAACAAGTTATTAACACAAAAATGTGTTTCTTTTCTACACTAGTCTTACTTCGTTTCTCTTTTCCAGTTATTTTAAAAAGAATGTTCTATATAATCACCTGCTACTTCCCTTTTCCCCACTCAATTCAATGTCAAATCGCACAGCGTTATTTCTCCCCTTTTATCCTGTCTTTTCCCCCTCAATTTTGTCTTTCTTTATTTTTGCTCCATATTCTCGTCTATATCAGGATATATAATGACTGGCCGGAATGAGGGCATCCAGAGATCCTCCAAGTTGTATTAGTGATGTTCCACTTGGACAACGCAGCGTAAATCTGAAAGTAAACAGTGGACCTTGGGTTTACTTTCGGCAGCCTCGTAGCTTTCGCTTCACTTATTTTGTCCTTTACTCCTCACATTCCATGAGTGATGTTTCTGACAAAGGGGGAATAATTGCTGTTTTCAGGGTAGGAATCTATCCATTAAACACTTAAAGTTGGCTCGTTTCTGACATTGAAGTAGTATTTTTCAGTGGTGTCATGCTTTGTCTGGAGCGATTTGCATTAAAAAAATTATAAATATGTTTATCTGAAATTTTAGATGAAAACTTCTTCTAACCTTAAGTTTCGAAGATGCATCTGTTTACTTACAATATGGAAGGTAACATTAGGTGTATTTATCGTGTGAATCATACGTGATACACGTAACAGTTTTAACTAATCTCCGTAACTACTGCAATTTAAATTATATATATATATATATATATATATATATATATATATATATATATATATTAGGAAATTGGACTGTCATTATAGGTGAATACTAACCAGTAAAGGTATGAACCTCGGGGTTGATGCACTCGCTGCCTGTAGCCACACCGATAGTTCTTAAAATGACGAAACACATTTCTGTGGATCTTAGTTATGTATACCTTCGAAGATTTATAATAATTGAATCACATTTCGAAATCAATGCTTCTAATGCTTTTTTGATTGATCATTTTATTTATTTTAACTGAGTTTTTCTGTTTGGGAGAAAGATCAGAAATTCTTATCATTATCTGTAGATGGATAATGTGTTGCTGTGGGTCTGGACCGGATCTCTAAATATATTTTTTTCACTTTCGCGCCTAATTATAATTTAATTTATGTGATTGTTGTAAATAGTAAATCTATACACTTTGTTCACTCTGTAATGTTATTTAAATTCTATTACAAATATTTGAATATATATATATATATATATATATATTATAAATATGCACATATATATATATTATAAATATGCACATATATATATATATATATTATAAATATGCACATATATATATGCATATATATATATATATATTATAAATATGCATATATATGTATATATATATATATATATTATAAATATGCATATATATGTATATATATATATATATATTATAAATATGCATATATATATATATATATATATTATAAATATGCATATATATATATATATATATTATAAATATGCATATATATATATATATTATAAATATGCATATATATATATATATTATAAATATGCATATATATATATATTATAAATATGCATATATATATATATTATAAATATGCATATATATATATATATATTATAAATATGCATATATATATTATAAATATGCATATATATATATATATATTATAAATATGCATATATATATATATATATATATTATAAATATGCATATATATATATATATATATATTATAAATATGCATATATATATATATATATATATTATAAATATGCATATATATATATATATATATATATTATAAATATGCATATATTATAAATATGCATATATATATATATATATTATAAATATGCATATATATATATTATAAATATGCATATATATATATATATAGTAGAAATATGCATATATATATATATATATATTATAAATATGCATATATATATATATATATATATTATAAATATGCATATATATATATATATTATAATATGCATATTTGTATCACTTTAAATTTGTTTCGACAGCAACTAAATAGAACTCTCCGTCACAACATATTTTTAACACCAGCTTGGAAAAGCGTCTCATAGCCGGCTTCAATATTAATAAAAGTGTGGACAATTGGGCAGCATTTCTCTTCTTCAAAGATATGTTGGTGAATTACATATACATTTATATTTCATCTGTTTATCATTTTTTTTTAATAATGATAAACTTCCGTAAGTCAGGTGGTAAATTGTAAAAAAATGTTAGGATCTGTTGTCATCGTATTCACTTTAATTTTCTTTATTTTCCTGTTGACCTCAGCCGTCTTCAAGAATAAATAATAGTTTTAATTTGGCATCTACTACTTTTAGAAAGTGAGGACCTGTGGACGAGTGGTTATAGCACTTGTCTTTGGACTGCACTCACGGCATGCAAATGTTCGGGTCTGAAAACTCCCTCTGTCCACCCAGCAGTAAATGGGTACCTGACTAAACTCAGGGAAGGTTTAAGGCAGCGGATAGAGAGGGATGGCTCCGCCTTCCATATGCTGTGCCCTAGACACGGTGATTCTTAACAAATCACCGCCGCTACGGCCATGGGCAGTGTGCGATGTCAGCAACGTCCAGGCTATGCGACCTTTACCTTTACCTTTTACTTTTAGAAATGTATACGGAACCACAATATATTCAGACTATTTGATCATGTCTTTGAAACTAAATTGCGTCACATGAGTCGCTTTAAATAGAAATGTCATCCATTAAATATTATGTAGTTATTTTCTTCCGTTTAACAGACTAAGCACACTTTATTATTATTATTATTATTAATAATAATAATAATAATAATAATAATAATAACATCTATATATTAATACGATAGCATGTGTGTTCGTGTGTCACGCTTACATCAAAAGCTATGCGCATGCGTGCCACACCTAGATTCGGAAAATCATTCAAGTAACCTAATTTTCGTAATATTTTCAAGTATTCCCCTTTGGCGCAACGGTTAGCGACGTTGGTTTTTGACGTCGGCCCGACTGGTTTATAGTTCAATCCCAACTAACCTCTAAGATTTTTTTTTCTACATCCAAGGGGAGAAGGAGATAGGGAGGGGACGACCTGGAAGACACATTAATACGATAGCGTGTGTGTTATTTTGTGTATCACGCTTACATCAAAAGCAACGACCTTCCGAATCTGTGTATGCTACTCATGAATTGGAGCCAAATTTAATTTAATCTAAAGCATTTACAAAGTAAGGTTTAGTCGTCGAAATATTATTTTCACTAGAAATATTGTATATAAAGAAGTTTTGTAAATTGTTTCATGTATTGTTCATTTTTTTATATAAATATACAAGTCAAATCTTATCATATTTTATTCAAACATGTATAGGTTAGGTACAAGATAATTAGTATTAAAAACAACATTTCGTGTAATTTACACGGGTCTCGCTAGTTATCATTAATACGATAGCGTGTGTGTTCGTGTGTCACGCTTATATCAAAAGTTCTGCGCATTCGTTCCGCACCTAGATTTGGAAAAGTATTCAAGTCACCTTAGTTTCGTAATTTGGCAGAACAGTTAGCGACGTAGAATTTTGACGTCGGCCCGACTGGTTTATAGTTCGATCCCAACCAACTTCTAAGATGTTTTTTTACATCGAAGGGGGGGGGGTAGGGAGAAATAAGTATACAAGTCACATCGTATCATATTTTATTCAAACATGTATAGGTAAGGAACAAGATAATTAGTATTGAAAACATCATTTTGTGTAATTTACACGGGTCCCGCTAGTAATAATAACAATTATTATTATTATTATTATTATTATTATTATTATTATTATTATTATTATTATTATTATTATTATGTTTACCATTCTTAGAATTCTAAAATATTCGACTTTGAATTCATATTTTAAAATCCTCCGATACTCAGACGTTTTGTTGATTCTTTGAAGATTATAAAATCAGGCTCCGACTTACGAATTCGACTTCGACCAAATCCAAAAGTGGTGTCCCCTTCCTACTTCGACTCCGCAACCCTGGTTCTGAGTACCGAATAGGATGGACAATGTTCAACATTCTCGTTAACAGATCCCGTTAAGTAAAAACTGTATTTAAAATCTCTTTTAATGAAGGTCATTTTTGTATTTCTCCTTTAGTTGTGTTGTTTTCTTTCCCTATTCTTATTGTTTTTGTTGTCTCCTCTTTGTTCTATGGTGACAACTGATCAAATATAGAAACAACGTTGGTCAAAACAAGAAACAATGAAAGTCTGGAAAACCAATTGAAATGAAGGGAATTTTTAATGAGTTGAAAGCCACACATATTTTCATCTAGTGTGGATCCCATTGTTACGTCATCACCTTAGGCGGAACAGCTATGTTGAAATTACACAAATAATTTCGTTTTTTTTTTAGTTTTAGTTTTCTTAATATTTTTGAAGCCACCAATAAAATGTATACACTAATATATGGTCATTCTTCTATACATACATATAGTACAAATACACACATACATACATGAAGATATTGTTATTTGCGAATGTCTATTGAATGATTTGTTATTTGCGAATGTCTATTGAATTATTTACACAATATACTCGTTATGTATAATTCGAATTCGTGTATAGGTCGACGCTTTATTTTAATTTCATATTTTTAAATAAATAGTAAAATGTTTGTAGTAAAAAGTAGGTAACCCTCGCCCTTTTGTCATGATGTCAATGATTATTTTACGGCAAATAAATCAGAAACTACTATATTTTTTAACGATCCATTTACAATTCATTGCTATTTTATAAACAATGAAAGGAAATTGGGGGTTCATACATTTGTTTGATGGTATAATTTCGTTATTCAGGGGTTCTGAGTAATAAAGGTACGATTCCGACTACTAATATGCCTAAAATTCCGACTCCGACTCCGACTCCGACTCCTGGAATTCCAAAATAATCGATTCCGACAACTATTTTACTGCCTTGCAATATTCATACAATATATCATAAAAAATTATAGTCATTTGCAGTTTTGCGCAATTACTCAAGCGACTCATTTTCATTTAATCGTATAGAAGAGATCGTTTACAATAAGTATTGTGCTTCATCATTAACTGATCCCAAACATATTGATAGGCTCTTTAATTTATAAAAGACGGTCTTTTTATTGTGTTCAGACATTAAATAACCATTAGATAATGATTATTTCTACCGTAAATGCTGTACTCTAAATTTCATCCTATACATTATTATAAAGGTATATTCACAAACAAATCTCTCGTTCACCATTATTAATAGTGTTATAATTGCTTTGGCGCATACAGGTTTATTTATTCTTAATACCTTCTTTATTTCGACAGATTCCTGGGCGATGTTATTTTTTTCATTTTAATTAATCCTTAATTTTAATGTGAATCGAGTATTTTCTAATACATTAAAATTTAATTGAAATATTTTTTGCTTCGGATATTTATAGATTAGTATTGATAAGTTGTATTATTTTGATTATTCGGAGTATTATTCTCAGCTTGGTTGTAATTTTCACAACTTTTCCGTCAGTGTAAACCTCGATATTCTTCAGGTTTCTTTTCGAAATTAAGAACCTTCTAATGGAATTTGGGAACCGTACGAAATTTCGAACTGAAACCTTTATTTAATGCATGAGGATAGATTTTTTTCATCCCGTCATCTATAATCGGCTAGAAGTGTTCATCATTGTCTATGATAACATTTAAACTTTCAACTCCCAGAAGATTGTAACCGAGGAGTGATTGTTAAACGCCGTGAAACATTAGGTCATCAGTTCATGTGGACAATTCCAGTATAGATGTTTTTGAATCATGAACCTAATCTTGTCTGCATGTGTAGAATTGTTATAATTTTCTTTAAATGAACACATAAATAAATTAATGGTTCTTGCTTTGTCACGGGTGTCGAAATATAAACAATCACCCCTTGTTGATTAAATAAAAGTTTGTGTTCGAAATTAGTTACGCGTTCCCAAGTTCAGTCGAAATTCCGAACGGGTTCTCATGTTCATTCTCACATTCGAAAAGAATAGTCCCTGTTGGAAATGATGCACCGGAAGAAGGTCGAATATTACATCGGCCGAAATGTTGTTTATATAACCACCAAGATGAGAGTAATCGTCCGAATAATACTAATTATGCAAATACAGCTGAAGGTACAGAATGTTTGATAAAGCACGCCGCCTTCCTAATAAAAGAATGGGGTTCTAAATAATAACGTTGTTATTTAGAAATCCATTCTTAACCTGGGAAGGAGGAGGGGCATAGTTTACTATTCTGTATATTAAACAAACAAAAGTCCACTTTAAATGCATTTTGACAATTTTCTCTTTTTACGTTCATGGCAAATCCGTGTGTGACTGTGAGGAAAAATAATGATAATTCAATAAATATACTTATCTTCACTGTTGCTTAGGTATACATTTATGATAAAAAGTGCGATTTATTCATTTATTTTTAGGTTTGCTTAATGAAAATTCGGAATGTGTACATCCTGTTGCGGCGTAAGATGAAATGCGTATGAAATGTAATGTGTTGATAACACAAATGGCAAGGTAAGTAAATTTAGAGAAAAGCCAAAAGACCAATGCATACATGGCTTCATCAAGCATTACGACTAACATAAATCTAGATGAAACGAATTCAAATAACAAATAAGATCATTATTGAAGACATCTCCTGACAATCTTCATTTAAAGAATTTAACCGCGGCTCAATCGGCCTTTGATATCGGTACAAACTTTTGAATAAGCTTCATTTTTTTGTTCAAACCCGTTATAACGTTTAACATTCATGTGCACGCATTATTTTTTGTAATATTTTCTGAAAATCATCAGATTTCAATTGAAGTGGACGGTGTTAGCTTGCCTTTAATATCAATGAATGTTAACGTGTCGAATTGACACTATTTTGTGTGCACCGTTTTGTGTGGGGGTCACATGTATGTGGGCTTTTGGGTGTGCTGTAATCTACTAAACGCTTGTGAATGTTGATATACTAGTACATGGACACGTGTGTTCGAATATCTATACACGGATACATATTTATAACACACCCACGCATATACATTCATTATTGGTGGCTAGCGCACACTCACGCACAAAAAGAGATAAACAGAGTGATGTAAGACAAACAGATGGAAAGATGAATGGTAATAGGGGAAGGATAGAATTCAGATAATACGGAGAAAACGAAGAGTAGCGGAAAAGGGTGGAATAAGTTCAGCATTTCACTGAGATCAAGAAAAAAGAAAACAGAGCGAAAGGGTAGTTTTTCTATAACATCGTTTTACCGTTAATACCCGTTTTTGTCGTTTGTTTATTAGACGAGTCCTTTAAAGCCGTGTTGATATTATTATGTATTGATTATTTTATGGGGGGTATGTTTTGTAACATTTTACGGGGAGTTTATAGAGGCTGCGCGCACTTTTATTTTAAATATATATAACTGTAAAAGCTGAGAAATATGTTAGATGACGATTGATAATTGACATTATTTGAGTTATTCATACTACTGTTCTTATCTTAGATGTTATTCTAACAACGTTTCGTAGGCAACGGATTAAGTGCTAAGTATAATCAGTTCTAATTGACATCATTCTGGAGGTTGATATAAACAATTTACTTAAGAATTACTTAAGACTTCTACCAGGTATAGGCTGACGGAGCAAGAAATGTCTATCCCCGTAGATTAAATAAAGGAGTCCTTTCGGATTTCTGTACAAATTCCCGAGTTCAAGATGAAATTTCCCTAGTTCGACAGGACGCATACATATGTAAAAGTTCACGTAGACTCTATGACCATCTGTATGTATCCCATTCGCTTAATAAACTATTTTAACGTGGCAATTAAGTGTAATTATGATGTTTAAACAAGGATAGTATTATTCAGAAAGTCAAAGGTTACATCGGCCGAAACGTTGTGAGAATAGGATCCAAGATGAGAAAAGTGGTCTGAATGACCCAAATAAATGTATTTGACTTAGAGATACATTATTTATTGAATCCATATCTAAAAGAATTATGAAAAGGATGTAATATCTTTTTTATTATGTTTAATGTTTAACATGTCTACTCTCATGCCATTTCTGAAACAAAGTATCACTTTCAGTTTTCAAGAAAATGATTTTAAAATAACAGGCTAAACAAGTCATAAAATGTCTTGAATAACAAGAAGAAAATGATAAATTAAATTTATAAATGTTACATATTAAATCTCTCATAGTTACTAACTTATAAATATATAAAAGTGCACGTAGACTAGTACCTCGTGTATGTGTCCCATTCGCTAAATAACATATCTTAACGAGAACAATTCATTCTAGTTTTCAGGTTTAAACAATTATTGTATGTTATTAGGTATTTATGTGTTGTTAAACATTGTTTTTTTTCTCTAAATGATGTCCAATTGCAGTAGAAGTAAAAATAGATTGGTGCTAGCGACTTTCTTTCTTTAACCAAAATATGAAAATTGTGTGATGACGCTAAAGCAATGTTTAAAGAAACTGTGTCCTTTTCGGTCTGGGTTTTTTTTTTTTCGCATATCTGTAAATTATCGAAAAGAAGCAATTCGGAAGAAAAAGGATAAAAATAGGATACAATACTGTGTAGAGATTTAAAGAGATAAGAGAATGGAGATAGAAGAGGCCAGTGTAAATGTCACAGGAAGAAGTCACAGTAAAACTACCTTACGGCAAAAGGCTAGGAAAAAAGTCATATAATCAAACAAAATATTCAATATTATTTACATCTAAATGTGCGACGCCGAAGTACCCGGGATTCATTAATTTCGAAGTGTTTTGCAAATATGACCATGTGACTGGTAAGCAAGAGACTTCAATAGCTATGGTGAACAACATGTAGTCTTTAGTAAGAGTTATAACCTTCAACCAAACACTCAGCAAACAAGGTTTGTTTTCTTTGTTTTCTTTTGGATGTGATTATTCAATAATGTCTATAGATTATAGGCACTGCCAAGTCGGATTAAATATTTAAAGCAACGTACAGCGAAGTAAGTCAATCTCTTCAAATAATATTGTACTACTATAACACATGAAAATATGCTAGTAAGAATCAAAGATTGATTTGCCAGTTTAACTGCTACTAAGTTCCAACTTTAGAAATTGTTGCAACATAATTTTATATATATATATATATATATATATATATATATATATATATTGTGTTATTGTAATCGACACTCACAACTCGCGAAATTACTTGGTGATATATAAAAATCCACGCAAGAGGTTCTTTTTTGAAGACGTTAATTGAGCCGAACTAAACCAGTAAATCTCTCGTTCTTATGAGTTCTTTCCTGTGTTTAATTTGTTTTTCCTTTTTTTCTTTTTCACACATCTTGTCTTCACAGCATTTCATCCTATGATATATCGTGTATTTTATCCTCATATATATATATATATATATATATATATATATATATATATATATATATATATATATATATATTCTGTGACTTGGTCTTTATTGTGATTTTTTTAAAGACTATATTTCGGTCATTTCGTTTTCCGGCCTTCTACAGGTGTCTTCTTCCGATTAGGTTTAGGGGTCTGTCATGGAATTGTCAATGCTAAACTGCATCAATTGATGTACTGTTTGTATCCATTTTGCAGGTTTTGGGATATCCTTTTAGTTACTTTGTCAAATCATTTTGCTGCTTTTTCCCAGGATTGAACTCAGAACGTAAAGGTAACTTTCTGATTTTAATCAGCGTTCTAATCATCTCAAGTTCGACATCTGACTTGAAAGCAAAATAATGAGGAATTTCAATACTATTCACACTTTTGGAATGGGTTCCCTCATCTTTGTTTTGTTATTATCAGACATTGTGATGATAATAACCCAAGATGAGACAAGCAATCAAACATTTGTAAATGGTATTGAAAGTTCTTAATCGTAGAACTTCAGACAAAAACATTCAAATCTGTTACAATTATCAATTAAAATAATTAAATTGAAGAACTGCATGACAGCAAGCAACAAAGCAATATTAGTATTCTCATTTAAGTACGCGTTATTCGCCTTAACTTAGTTTTGTTTGAAAATGATTATGTTAATAATTTATATAATTAGTCGCACATTTATAGTTAGGAGTGTTGTTGAATCCGAATATGAACATTAAAAGGGGTGGAAATTCAAAATATAGCTTTTCTTAATAATGAAAGAAAAACAATACTAAGATTATCATGTTTCTTATTTTTCCTTTAGGCTTTTTTACCTGTGATATTATTACCTGGATTCGAGGGATAGAAAGGAAGAGATTTGTGGATCCGGGTGGAAAGATGGAGGGTTTTCGAGAGGAGTGGGTTTCTTCACAGAAACCAGAAAGAAAACATTACTGGGAGAAGCATTTTGGAAATTAGGTGACTGTTATAATGGAAAGTGACAGTGAAAACGACTTAGAAATAACAGATAGGAAAGGATCAAAAGGTTCAGACGAAAATGACAGGATGGGAATGGGGAAGGGGTGCTGAAAAATAGATAAACTGGGGTGAGGCACAGGTAGTGACTTTTACTCATCGTCTAAACAATAATAAACAAAGAAAAATAAGTCAGATAAATGAGCGAATGTGTAATGTTCATTTTTTTTTCGTTCAATTTTTCCATTGTTTCTTACTAAAAAAATGTACATGGAATTTTTAGCAGAAATATGTAAAAATTATACACAAAAATAATTGAAATAAAAAACACCACCAAAAATAAAAATAAAATAAAAAAAATAAAAATAAAATAAACGCCACCAAAATAATTTCTTTTTTCTTTCTGGTCATCAACGATTTTTGGATATTCTTTTTTATATAATTTTTTTTTCAAAAATAAATAAATAAATAGATAATAGGAAACGTTTTAATATACATAGAGAAAAGGGAGAGAGGGGAGGGCACTTGAAGTGTAACTATTTGGGTTGGGATAAATTAAAATATATTCTTTTTTTCTCTATATGAATTTACAGAGTTTAATCAACTTAAGAATATAGAACGACTTTAAGTTCATACCTCACAGATCATAAAATCATGTTTTCTTTTCAGCGAGAGATGACATATTTGAAACATAAAACAACTCTAAAGACAGTGGGCTAGTTTAATTTCTTTAATCATTTCTTTTTTTTTATTGAAATTTCAACAAAGAAAATTTCCCAAATGATAAAGAGAGAGAGAGAGAGAACGAAATAACAAATAACATTTAAAGGTGCTATGTTTAAATAAAACCGTTCCAATACATAATTACCTTAGCAAATACTTTGACTAAATAAGTACTTCATAAATTGTTTCTTCAATCAGAAACCGCCTCACAGTTGTTATAACGTTGTACAATAGCAGCTATCCCTAAAACAATAGATGATAGTTGTAAACAAACTTAAATACAGTTGCATTTCAAAGTCGTTATTATGAACTCCTCAAAAATATATGTTTTACTATTTATTATTTAAAGGCAACAATGAAAGAGAGGTTTATGAATTGAAATATATAGAAAATTAAGCCGATATCTTGATTTAAATCGTAGACAAGCGACGAGCAATTTCGTTTTTTAAAATAATTTAATATGAAGTTTTATTTCAAAGATATATTTTTTTTAAATAAAATTAAATAAGGTATTCTAATAATGTTTTAAAATGAATACCTTTACTATAAAAATAAAATATTTATTAATTTCTTATTTGGAATCTGGTGTTGCCCGGGAGCGCTACCTTTGAATATTTGGAGCAATTTCTATCCACCATGTTAAATTTTAGTTGCTTGCTTATTTTCTACGTTTTCATATCTTTGTAGGAAATTCTTTTTTCTTTTTTACTTAAACGTTTTCACTAATAAGGATAGCAAATAAGAACAGCTTTACTGGCGCCACAATGCACGCCCCTATTTACGCGTATGCCCACGAAGGCAAAGGTAGACATGCGCTCGTTTTTTTACAGGGTGCCCTCTAGATAAAGGTCTGTTGAAAATGTATTCTTAAATTTTCTAAAAGGACGAGATAATTATCAATTTTTGATAGTAATTATACTTTTATTGGGAAATATTTAAAAAGGAAACAGAAGTGTTTGATATTTTTTTCATTTTTGGTAATTTTTAACTAGTTTGAATTTCCTGAAAGATTTTCCCGGATGTTAATTCGTATATTATTATTTAAATTCTTTCAAGACAATTTGCAAAATAAATTCAGGCTATTATGGGATTGTGTATTAAATTGTTGGCAGGTACTTTCTCACTTTTTAGGAAATGATAAGTGCAGCAAGGGTTACATATCTACCGTTATTTAGTCGGCATAATCTCTCTTTCCTATAAAGTGTAAGAATTATCTCAATACCAAACGAATGCCTGTGTTTTGTCATATTCAATGTTTCCTGCACTCTCTATTGTCAGTAATAACTCCATAAAACTCTTCTTATAGGGACATTCTATGGAAATAATATCTAATTATATAGTTCAGATTTTAGTTCCAACTTTTCTTCATAATTTGCCCGCAAAGATAAATTAATTTACTATTTTCTTTTTTACACGTTCCTACTTGAGAAAGACAGTAAGACATATCTTCAGTGTAGTCGACAGAAAGAAAAAATAAATTCAGGAAAATATACAATTATGAAGTGAATTGCAGATGGAAAAAATCAATTAATCCAAGAAAGGAACAAATAATTACTAAATGATAATTTTATTAATTAAGGAATGATTAATTTAAAGATTTAACAATTAAATGATTAAATAAAAAAAAAGTAAATGCCTATTAGTAATTTCGTCAATCGTTTAAAAATGTGAAGTATTTTAAAAGCAAGATGGGGAATTTTTTGATGCAGCGCAAGGAATTGTGGGATATCACTGTTTATGAATGAAAATGAGGAGCTTATCATTGATATCAAGGATTTAAAAAGAATATTTGTTTTTGCTAACAAGATGATTGAAAATGAATAAATCGCGTTTATATATTATTTTGATACCGATTATCTCGTAAAATCACGCGTAGTTTCGTGAGTAGAATAAAATAAACAATTTTGATGAAAGATTTGAGGAATTTTGAACTCGCTGTGATATTTTGCTTTAAAATGAATAAAATAACAAAAAACAAATAATATTCGTTTAATCAATAAATAACTAAATAGATTAATGTTATAGATAAATGGAATTGAATTAATTTATTCGAAATTATTCCTTTAATAAATAAAAACAAAAAATTGCTGTTATATTATATAAAAAAATGGAAAGTATTCTTTCAATTTCTAGTTTTGATATTTTTTCAAAATTAAGTATTTGTTCAATTTCTTTTAACGAAAAGTAAGTTATCTTCATTTAGCATGTATGGATTATCTATATGTAATCATAAGTGCGTGTGTGTTCGAGTTAAACATAAGGTTTTACGTACGTGGTTCACGTTTTAGACCCTCCCTCCCTCCCCTTATCTTTCTCTCTCTCTCTTTCTCTCTTTGTTTACCTTTTCTCTCTCTCTCTCTCTCCCCTGTGTTTCTCCGGTTCAATTCATCACTCATATTAAGTAAATATTCATTTTTTAAATTTTTTTTCACAAAAACCAACAACAATACAGCGCGAGAAGAAGTCGAAAATGAGCATGAAAAAAAAAAATTCAAAGGGTGTGACGTCAACTTTTCACGTGACGTTATACAATGACGTCACTACCAAATATGGTTTTATTTTTTTAAATAATTTTTTATTTTCATATATATATGTATATATATAAATATATATATATATATATTAATTTATTGGAATGTAAAATGCTTTGTTTAACAGATAAGGGTGTGAAAATGAATGTATTTCTATGTGTGTATGCATATATTTTCACATATAAATTTGCATATATATGCTGATTCATATGCATGTATATGAATGCATATATATATATATATATAACAGTGTATACATATATGCGTGTGTACATATCAATGTGCATATATATGCATACATATATGGGTGTGTACATATTAATGTGCATATATATGTATACATGTATTTATGTTGTCTGTATGATTGATGTATGGATTATAATATATTGCTAACATTGTCTGGGATAGAACATGTTAAAGCATTTTTGTAATTTATGAAGCAAAATCATTGTATGTTTGCTTTTAATTTTTTTAAGATATTAAATATCTTTGTGTTGTGTGTTTAGAGGGTGAGAGGGTAGGCAACGACATTTCTTTGAGGATTCAAATGATATATATATATATATATTTATTTTTTAAACATTTTTCATACCTGATTTATTAATATATATTTTCTGTCCGTATTGTAAAAAGTACATCATATGACCAATCAATGAAAATATTATCTTCTGTGTTTTTTTAATAAATTTCAGTATAGATAAATCACCAGACATTTTTTTGTAAAATGCTATATTCTTTCATCTTTTTAAATATTTTCTTTCGATATCTCTCTTTTGCGTACCTATTTACGTACACGTAATATATATACATATATATATATATATATATATATATATATATATGTGTATGTGTGTGTGTATATATATATATGTGTGTGTGTGTATATATATATGTATGTGTGTGTGTGTGTGGGGGTGTGCGTGTGTGCGTGTTTGTTGAAAAAGAAACACGATAGGAAAACCTTCTGTCAGCATGTGAAGTTCCTCTCGGATTCTCAAATCAAATGTTGACGATCTTTAAAAAGTAAAAAACAACATGGTACTAATGAAGAAACGTCTTCTTCAAAATATCATTAAAATATCGAAGTAGTTTTTATCTTACATTGTAAAAATGCATTTAATTCACTAAAATGACGGAACGATAGTTTGCGTTTGTCTGCCCTTATTTGTTTTTGCGAAAACATTGTCTGTTAAAACAACATTTTTTAAATGTATTCAAAATAAATATAGGAAAATTATATTTTATAACACAAAAGTTTTTTAAATGTTACTATTTTGTTACGTACAAGATTGATGAAAACAAAAAATCTCCTTACCAAAACGAATTAACTATTTTTTTTCTAAATGTCATCGTACTCATTTGTCCCTTAAAACAATAAACAAATACCAACACATTTACCGATCAACCCGACTTTCAAGGAAAAGTTTAGAAGCTAATTTATGTACTAACTGACATGGCCTATTATAGATATCGTGATATACGCATATGGAAAATGATTTACATAAAATTACAGTAAATCTTTATTGCTACAAAATTCACTGAGATTGGCAATATAAACCACGGCATCTAGTGTTTTTTCTGAGTTTCTCCATCTCATATTTTGACTTTATTGAATGTAATTAATTTTCTTAAATAAGTTCTACAATTATAAGTTAGACTTTTGTCTATATTACTTTAGTATAGATTTCTAAAATCTTTGAAGTTCTGAGAGGAACAAAACAGTTTGGCAATGTTTTCTTATTTTCTCTTTTTTCAACATTATATGGTTGTATCTTATAAATATATATATATATATATATATATATATATGAATATATGTGTATATATATGTATGTATGTGTATGTGAAATAGGCTGTCATCAATTGACTAGATCATCAACATCAGCAAGATAAGTATCCTACAGATAGTTATCTTCAATAATTCTTTTTAAATTTTTAGAGTCTGTATTAATATAAGTTCTGAAATAAAAATACAATTTGTCCAATATTTTGTTGTATTTCATCATGACTTTAGTCACAAGAGTTATGCGGCAGTCCTTGCTCCCCAGGGGTATGGAGATTAAATCAAATAGATTCATTATTTAAAAAAAAAAACAAATAAAACAAAAAAATATTATTTTTTCTCAACATCACAACTTGGAATGTGTCGAAACCTGTTATGTATGGGTGTTAGTCTTAACACACGCACACATACATATTTATATATATATATATACATATATATATATATATATATATATATATATATGTTGTTTGTTTGTTTGTTGTATTGGAATATTTATGCAAAGCTATCGTTATTTAGAGGTGTTTATTTACGGAGGGGATACTGCAGAAAAGACTTGTTTTTGGTTTAGTTAACTTTATTTTTTTTAACAAGTTAAAGCCTTTGCAGATTTTTCCCAGACAACTCCGAATTTATTTTGACCACAAATATTGTTCTCCAACGTATAATACATTAACAAAGCGCGCGAAAGTAGATTCAGATGGTTAAATATAACCACTTCATTACATGTGTAGTTTTACCGGTCTTGCATTATAAATACATGGAAGCTGAGATTGTATTGAAGACATTTTTTACACTACAGAGATTAAACGAACATTTGATGTTAATTGACAAACTACGCTTTTCCGTTGTTTCGGCCTTACACATATGGAATAAATGAATTGCTTTACGGCACAAGTACTCGTCAAAAGGGTTAACAATCAAATATAGCTCAAAGATCTCAAATTGATCTGAATACTTTATTCTCTACATAAAATGGTATTGAGCAACATATATGTTTTCCACACATTATCACCATAAGACAGAGTCAGCGTCACCTAAAACCAAACAGCAAATTAAATGATCAGTTTCTGGGGAGTGCAGCACTGGAATGGTTTTACCAGTGCACTGTAGACCTAAAAAAATTTTTGCGGTTCCATGATTAAAACTCTGAAGGAAAAATATACATAGTCGTTTTTAACGGTAAGATCGTATTAAAAAAAGTGCGCTACACTGGCTAATATTTCTGTCACATTTAAAATTAAATTTAGACCCAGAATTGACATGATAATTTTAGTTGTCCGTCTATGGGCGTAATTGTCCGTTAGAATGTACCGGAGTGTGTGTATTTGGAAAAGAATGATAAAAATAATTAATAAAACCTTGGTCACTAGCATTTAGCTTTATTTT
>OY744521.1:187833722-187843722 GCA_963556195.1 Sepiola atlantica | reverse complement strand
AAAGACAAAGGTTCAAATCTTATATAGAACCTTTGTTAAGACATGAAAAACATTATTTTTCTTTTCACTTGACTCATGAATGTAAAAATTTATTCACCAAAAAATAACGCAATAAATTTATATGATTTCGACGATTAATACCAGTTAAAATTGTAGTGAAATTATACAGCTCGTGTTAAAATTGTTGTCATCTTAGATAACATTATGCTCAATAGTATTCCATAGCATGAGATCAAAGTAAGATAAAATAAATTAAGACTTTTGTTCTCAATTCCAACGCCAAGAAGGGGAACTTCAAATTCCACTCTGAGTCTATATCCAATTTTACAAAGTGAAAAAGTGTGCCTTGCCAGTTCGTTGTCTACTTTCACAGATTACTTTTGTATCTCTCTGGTCTTTTGTAACATATATATCTAATAGAACTAGAGTTTAGGAATCGAAAATTATTCAGGAGGTCCCAACATGTATTTTGTGCTCCCATTACCGTTTCCACAATAACCCTGTTCTTGCGCAATCTGTTAGCGTACAAACAAATTAGAAATAATCGTCTTCAAAATATGTAGATATTTTAAGCAATCACAGACAATATCCGAGCTTCCTTCGGACAACCGGTTTCAGATACAATAATCCGTTCTATCCACTCTTTGGCGCCATGTTGTCAATTGAGTATTATTACTATAAAGGTTATGCCATATTTGCTATAACACATGATTTTTTTAATAAATATGTTTTTACCTAATTCAATAGTAAATTTCATTAAGATAAGGTGTATACAGTTCGTCCCAAAAAATCAGCTGTACACTTCAATAGAAATAATTATATTTAAAAGATGAAAACATCTCGGATTACTTCCCTCAACATAGCAAATTTCACTTAAAAATAGTCGAATTTTAATAAATTCTTTATCAGAGATGTATATTTGTTTAAGGAAAACCCTATTAAAATATGAACGTCATCTGTATCTAGGAACTTTGAATGGGTTTTCAAATAATGTAGGATAGGCCATTTTCCCACATCTCTGGGCAAACAATTTAGTAAGAGACGTAATAACTCTAATCTGTAATCTCTAATCATCAAGTCAGGTGGACATATTTTGGCGTTCTCTATGTGCTCGTTAATGAAATCTCAGCCGAAGTCGAATTTTCTCTGAATTCGTGCATTGTATTACGAAGAAATAATTAGAGCAATTGTTTTTACTGCTCAAAGAATCTGAATCATGAAATTGTATGATAATTATTCAAATAATATATTGAGTTAAAATATTAAGTCTCAATATCTTTTTGAATTTTAAAGGGCGCACTACAGAGGGAAAAATAAATCAATCTGTGTACCGCTTATGAAATAATGTTGATTTTATGAAGTACCCGAATTAACAGCGGTAGCAAAAGTTTTTGAAAGACTTCAATAGTTTAGGATCGTAACAATTTGTTGGACTCTGTAAAGAGTAAAAGAAATGGAAAAAATGACTGGGATATTTTATCTGAAAGACAGACAATTTCAATATCCTTCAATAGATATTATAATAATTCGACAAAAGTATGTCCGCCCGTCTGACACCACATCACGCGAAAGATACTCGACAGAAAATTATGCAGTTTTCTGTAGATATATCTTCGATCTCCGACTGTGTTTATGTAGATTATGTTTTGTAAAACCGACCCTCCAATAGGTTTTGAAAAGGTGGTAGAATTTAGTTTGGCGATAATCAGTATTCAGTGTTTATATCACGTGAAAACTAATCGACAAAAATATATATAATTTTCTGTACATAAATCTTCGCTTCCAGAGAAATGTTTAGGCATGTACCCCATTCAGGAATGAATAGATAAATAGATTTCCAAAGTGTTTAAGTCGAAATAAGTCTAATAAATGTTTTATCAACACCATCTTCCATCTCCGAGAAGTATTTTAGACATATTTGTTTTTTAAAGCATCCACTAAATGGGTTTGCAGACGGCTAAACTTTGGACAGGTCTAAACTTTCTCAGAAAAAATCATCTTCGATCCCAAAGAAGTGTTGTAATTGTATTATTGTTTGTATTAAGCGATCAACTAAGTACTTTATATATTGAAGATTAACTTCCGGTTTGCCCATAAATAGCAAACTGGCGGATTGAAAATTCATTTTCGGTATGATAATTAATTACGCCCGGTACGGCGTGTGTTTTTTTCTACTACGTTGTCATTCGGTTGAAATTTGATCAACACGTACAACTTAGGCGATTAATAATACGTTTGTCATTCATTAAGTATAATTATCATTTTATTTAACATCTTGATAACCTTGAGTCACATCTACTTTTTTACTCACTTTTCTCTTTGCTTTGTGGTGATATTATTCCTCAACAAACAAACAAAAACTATTATATAAATATATACTTTTTAAAATTATTTTTCTGTAAAAAAAAAAAGATTTTATATATATTATGATTTGTTTCTCTCTGTCTCTGTCCAAATCGAAAAAATATCCGTATCATATCCAGGGTGACGGGGAAAGACATTCATAGGAGACGACTCATCTTTAATTTGTTCCTTGATTCCTTCTCCGTGCATGCATGTACGCATGCGTGTTTATTTAATTTTTTTAGAATCGTTTCTGTCGTATTTTTTTTTTCATATATTTGTCTCTCTATTTTCTTTCGTCTCCGCCATTTAAAGTTTTATTTTCTCTTTGTTATTTTTTTAGGTTTTTTTTTAGTTTCTTTAAAGATTTTCTCATCTCGTTTGTCTGTTTTTCTTTTATCTAAATCTTTCTTTTTATTTGTCTTTGTTATTATTTGTCCCCCGATTTTCTGTGTTAATTCTGTTGCAATAACAACTGCTCTAGCTCGTCTGCCGACCGATAGAGAAAGGCTGCCGATTCTCTGTATCCTGCGATTAATTGCTTTATGGTTGCCACCTCACTCGTACTGAGTTGGTTTTTCGAGTTCTGCTTTTTCATGCTCAAATCTGTCGGACCTGTAAAGACAAAGAAAAGAAATATATATGAGTCAAGATTTAACCACGTCTTTCTTTCCATACAAAAAGTTAATTTTACTAATGGGTCACCGCTGATCAAGTCCAAAAGCTACTCTTAGATTCATGAATTCTCAGTTGAAAGATGAAGAATATGTGAGACAGTTGAAACTACTTAATAGAATGAAAAGAATTTAATTACTTATACAGACGGGTTATCACAAATATTTTTGACAGTGTATTTTAAGACGACTACTGTTGTCTGCAGGGACGAAGTTCTATAGTAAAGTGTTTTACAGGTATGTGGTAAGGTGGTTCACAGATTCTTTTCATGTTGGGCACATAGAAAAAAAGGAAAGTTGGTAGTTCTGTGAATTACTTACAACGAGGAACTAAAAAATTGGAGCTCATTTAAATGTAACTATAGAATAAAGAATGACTAGCAACGCCTCTTCAGCGAGAAAGAAGTGTGACAAACAGACAAAGTTATCCCCACTAGATTGCGAAGTCAATTTTTTACTCTGTCAAGGCAACAGAGATTGCTCTGAACGCTTCCAAATGGTGCAGCCGTACTCCACCTTAGGAAATATCTGACGCTTACTTAAATGTGTGACGTCTGTTTTAAGAAGTCGCTTTTCTTCGATATACTCAATATGATA
The DNA here is from genome assembly GCA_963556195.1 of Sepiola atlantica. NCBI lineage: Eukaryota > Metazoa > Mollusca > Cephalopoda > Sepiida > Sepiolidae > Sepiola > Sepiola atlantica. Next base: position 187,840,108 of record OY744521.1, on the reverse strand, counting down.
ACAACTAATAGACGATATTTGAAACCAGGATCAAAACACTGACTTGATTTTTATTAGATGGATAGCCTAAACACTTGTTGAGCCATCATCTATTATTATAATAAGGCTGAGTTGATCGACCTTTGTTTTCCTAAGGTTTTTTCCGTAATGTTTCAATCACAGATAACACATGCTAAAATGTGCCAGCATTTTGAAATTGAGCTTTGTTAAAAAAATCATTTTAATTGTTCTGATTAGTCTTAAATTGCAATTAACTTACCAAATGACCAATCTCTGGATAACTGTATGTCTATCACTCTCTTACTCTCTCACTGTATCTTTTTTGACCCACCTATCGCTCTTCTTTAATTCTGTATATATCCCTCACGCTTCTCTTTCTAAGTTTGGATTTTGTCTAATTTATTTATATATATATTTTTTTTAATATTTAACTGGCTTTGCAAACTCAATTTTTTTTCACTCAAATAATTTGACCCGAGCTCAATGGGTGATCCAACGTGTTACGTTTTTTCTCCTAACTATGATTCGCACCTCCAATAGTACAAATTATTGTGGTTATTTTCTGACTTAACTTGTTGATTATGACTGGTGACTGTCGTATGTTTAATCGGTAAAGACAATACCATAGTGGTATATTTTCTTATGAATCCGCTGAGTTACAATGTTGTTTGGTCAGCTGTCGAATATCAATCATGCCTCATTCTCATATGGCTTCACCATAACCGTGGCGAGTAAAAGCTAATTTTATAATTATTTATTGCTGGAAGCGCCTTCTTCTAATCTGAAATGTCCATGTGAACAAATTAATAATGAACTGAGGAACTGTTTTTGATCGCAAACAAAAAGGACGTAAATGGTCAAATATTATACCAACACTGAGTTGCTTCATTTCTAAACCTAATCCCAACCAACACTGAGTTGCTTCATTTCTAAACCTAATCCCAACCAACACTGAGTTGCTTCATTTCTAAACCTAATCCTAACCAACACTGAGTTGCTTCATTTCTAAACCTAATCCCAACCAACACTGAGTTGCTCTATTTCTAAACCTAATCCTAACCAACACTGAGTTGCTTCATTTCTAAACCTAATCCCAACCAACACTGAGTTGCTTCATTTCTAAACCTAATCCCAACCAACACTGAGTTGCTTCATTTCTAAACCTAATCCTAACCAACACTGAGTTGCTTCATTTCTAAACCTAATCCCAACCAACACTGAGTTGCTTCATTTCTAAACCTAATCCCAACCAACACTGAGTTCCTTCATTTCTAAACGTAATCCTAACCAACACTGAGTTGCTTCATTTCTAAACCTAATCCCAACCAACACTGAGTTGCTTCATTTCTAAACCTAATCCTAACCAACACTGAGTTGCTTCATTTCTAAACCTAATCCCAACCAACACTGAGTTGCTTCATTTCTAAACCTAATCCCAACCAACACTGAGTTCCTTCATTTCTAAACGTAATCCTAACCAACACTGAGTTGCTTCATTTCTAAACCTAATCCCAACCAACACTGAGTTGCTTCATTTCTAAACCTAATCCTAACCAACACTGAGTTGCTTCATTTCTAAACCTAATCCCAACCAACACTGAGTTGCTCTATTTCTAAACCTAATCCTAACCAACACTGAGTTGCTTCATTTCTAAACCTAATCCCAACCAACACTGAGTTGCTCTATTTCTAAACCTAATCCTAACCAACACTGAGTTGCTTCATTTCTAAACCTAATCCCAACCAACACTGAGTTGCTTCATTTCTAAACCTAATCCTAACCAACACTGAGTTGCTTCATTTCTAAACCTAATCCCAACCAACACTGAGTTGCTTCATTTCTAAACCTAATCCCAACCAACACTGAGTTGCTTCATTTCTAAACCTAATCCTAACCAACACTGAGTTGCTTCATTTCTAAACCTAATCCCAACCAACACTGAGTTGCTTCATTTCTAAACCTAATCCCAACCAACACTGAGTTCCTTCATTTCTAAACGTAATCCTAACCAACACTGAGTTGCTTCATTTCTAAACCTAATCCCAACCAACACTGAGTTGCTTCATTTCTAAACCTAATCCTAACCAACACTGAGTTGCTTCATTTCTAAACCTAATCCCAACCAACACTGAGTTGCTCTATTTCTAAACCTAATCCTAACCAACACTGAGTTGCTTCATTTCTAAACCTAATCCCAACCAACACTGAGTTGCTTCATTTCTAAACCTAATCCCAACCAACACTGAGTTGCTTCATTTCTAAACCTAATCCTAACCAACACTGAGTTGCTTCATTTCTAAACCTAATCCCAACCAACACTGAGTTGCTTCATTTCTAAACCTAATCCCAACCAACACTGAGTTCCTTCATTTCTAAACGTAATCCTAACCAACACTGAGTTGCTTCATTTCTAAACCTAATCCCAACCAACACTGAGTTGCTTCATTTCTAAACGTAATCCTAACCAACACTGAGTTGCTTCATTTCTAAAGCTATGCCTAACCAACACTGAGTTGCTTCATTTCTCAATAATTGCAAAAGGTTTTAAATGTGCAAATTCGACAGAAACATGTAGTAATCTCTATGTATCAAATACTCGCGTCCACAAAAATATATCGTATGTTCTGTGGGTCATGTGGGTGCTTGTTAAAATCGTCAGACTCAAATCGACGCATCGTCTGACTATCAAGGACTCTGCTCGCATATCTCACCTTCCTGTGTCCGGATACTTCCCTGGAGTTCCTTCTGATGCTTCTCATCCCCCAACACACACCGCTGTCGTGCATGGATCCAAATGGTGACTAATCTGAGCTAAGAATAAAGATGACTCAAATATCGGGCTCACCTCGAAAAGGGGGAACGATCATGGGTCAGATCACAAAACCTCGTCAGGTAAGTCAGCCGGAAACAGTTAGTAAATGATGATTTCGATACAAGGGCAACATCTAATTGCCGGCAGCGGGCTCAGCCAGAATTACCGTGGTTACAAAAAAAAAACCTGTTCGCTGAAGCAGGCTGAATCGCTTCCTCTCCAAACAGTGCACACCCCACATCTACATACACAAACAAGCGAAATTCATTACAGAAAATACTAGATTGATAAATCTTCGTTTGAATCTACAGACTTACGGAGTTGTTCAAGAGAGAAAATCCACATTTCTATTGATTACTTTATGTCTGCTTCTATTTTTGGCAAGGAGTGCAAGTGCTGTAATAATTACTGATCTAACATGTGTAATCGGAAAACTGGTTTCAAATCACGTCAAGTATACTAACTTTAGTCGTTGGGAAAGTTCTGAGAACCGATTCTACCCCAGCTATGGGTAAAATAATAACTAGTTTCCAATTAATTGTTGACAATATGTATTCATTTAAGTAATATCTCTTTACCTAACTTTCTGTCACTCTATTTTTCTCAGCCTGGCCTCCTATCGCCACGTGTATTCGTATATATATATATATATATATATATATATATATATATATATATATATATATATATATATGTGTGTGTGACAGTGTGTGGGTGTGTGTAAAATTAGTGCAAGGGAACCCCAGCCGAGTGCCCGATTATGAAGAAAATTCAAAAATAAAAACGTTATATTTATTCATGTGTTTTACAGAAGATCGGCACAACCGACGGTTTCGATGTTGTTCTGATCATATAGATAGATAGAGAGATAAATAAGTAGGTGGGAGAGAGATAAGTATAGCGTATCCTCGATGATAAAAAGGTTATAGGAAAGAAAAGAGATCACCTCACCTACTAGATTCCAAAGTCGATGTTATACTCTGTCAATACAGAAATAAGATCTCGATGCAGCACCTTCCCAGATGTGGCAGCAGTATTCTATCTTTTTACGTATCTGACTCTTATATAAGCAGAGGATTGCAGCAGAAGTCAGATAATTTCTGAGGCGCTTGAATGCTCCAAACATTCTAGTATTCAATAAATCGCATTCCATGAATCGCTAACAATAGGTATAGTGGTGATCTGCCGTAACACATACAAACCAAATAACACGTAAACACTTTAAGATAGCAGCTCTTATATGCGGATAAATATCAATCATCTAAATCCAAAAGTCAGTGCTCATTAATAAGCTATTTTTTCTATGTATGTTTATTGCTTTTGTACTGAAATCGTAAAAAGTGTGGGTCATTATTCAAAGTCGAGCCACAATAGAATCTAACAGCAAAATGCCATATATGGACTCTTGTTTGAAACATTGTAAACAAGTGCTCGAAGCTTAGCACTTCCGTTTATTTTGTTAGCCATTCTCTTTCCCAGAAATTAAAAACAACCTCGATACAATTTAAGATGGGGCTTGCGGCCAAACGGTTAATCTTTGGCAGACATGTATGTAAAGCATGCAGTAAATATACTGGGAATCGATGCAACTTGCTTTGTATATAAAAGAACCTACTTGATAATATTTTTAATTAATATTCTTTATTATATCATCTGTGATTTCGGATTCACTTTTATTAGCTTTTATCTGTCATTTGTTTGAGGACAGATACTTATTTTCATGTTCCTTTAAATATGCTAAAATGAATCCAGCCAAGTATTTTGATTTAATCAATCTCAATTCGCACACAAGTATATATATATATATATATATATATATATATATATATATATATATATATATATATTACAAATAATGCTAAACTATGGTGAATGACTACAGAGATCTGCCCGGGCAAGATATCTGTTATTGGCATATGATTACTGTTTTCTAGGTATTCTCCAAATTGTTTGTTTTTTGTTTGCTTGTGTTGTATTTATTATTATTATTATTATTATTATTATTATTATTATTATTATTATTATTATTATTATTATTATTAAATACTAATATTTTGAACACTATTTATACAGAAAGATTCCTTTGAATTATGTAAATATATTATATATATATATATATATATATATATATATATATATATATATCGTACATGTATTATATTAGTTTCTGTAGATGTTAATCCGTTGAAACTCCAGTGTTTATAAAAGGTTCTCAATAAAAAGTAAAACTTTTCTTTAGTATAAAGTTTTATTTATACAAACATTATTGGTTACATATAAGCATACATGTTTTGGTTGTACTGTTCACAGAGAGTTAACCTCGTGTTTTTGGTCTGTAGTAGTTGACTCTCTGTGAAGAGTAAAACCGAAACATGTATGCACATATATAACCAATAACGTTTGTATGAATAAATAAAAAATATACTATGGATACGTATATATATTAATGAATTAAGTTAAATATTGTGATAAAATTAGTTTAGAACCAATATTTTTCCAACGTAGTCAATACAATTTAGATCTTTATAACAATAGAAATAAAAATAAACTTAATAATAAACTTTTAATGTTTATACTAGTTTATATATATATATATATGTATATATATATGTATATATATATATATGTATATATATATGTATATATATATGTATATATGTATATGTATATATGTATATATATATATGTATATATATATATATGTATATATATATGTATATATATATATATATGTATATATATATATATATATATATATATATGTATATATATATATGTATATGTATATATATATATATATATATATATATATATATATATATATATATATATATATATATGTATTTATTGGTACATAATAATTAGTACAACATTAGTACCGTGGGTTTCAAGCTCAAAAGGACTTAACCATTCCACTGTCTACAGCTTATGTAGTCACCTGTTTCAGAAATGTGAATTCACGTATCACTATCGTTTGGGTACACTATTAGCTGTATAGTGTTATGTATTTGTTTCACATAAGTTGTTGGGAAAGTTCAAAGAATCCATTCTACCCACACTATGTGTAAAATAATTCTGTACCAAAAACTTAATAAATATTACGCTCTTAATTTTGATCCTCAATTAATCGAGCACTCTGCTGGGATTTTTCCAACCATATTACTAAAGAAGGTATATATATATATATATATATATATATATATATAGGCACAGAGTAAACTTTAATTTGAGATAGCTACTATATACAACTAAATTCTTATAATTCTTTCAGCAAAGACAATTCTGAAATTCCACGACTGGTGCTAATGTGTCTGATGTGCCTGTTTAACATATCTGATAATTTGATGTCTAAGAATTAATAAAAATGAGTTACAAGCTGTAGAGTGAAAGAAGTGACATGGGCGTGGGTGTTTATTATAGTAGTAAAAATGAATGGCTTTATTTGGTAAGAGGAGAATGCAAAATTAATTTTCTATAAAAAGAATGGTAAAATACTTATATTCGCTGCTGAGCTGACGAATTCAATCGTGGAATGAAATATACGCCCCTCTCCTAGCTTAATTACGATGAGTA
>OY744521.1:187803722-187828722 GCA_963556195.1 Sepiola atlantica | reverse complement strand
CATAAATATTTCCGAGTTCGACCAGATGAATCTGAAGTACGTCGGAGGTTACATCGGTCGAAACGTTGTAAGAATATCATCCAAGATTATTAAATCAAACAAAGGATTCCAAAGTCATAGGATTTCAAAAACGTCTGACGTCATGATGGAACCTGCGTCTCCCTCTGTCTTTGTCTCTCTCTTCATTATTTTCATCTTTCCGAAACTCTTATACATTCGCATTCATGTACGTTATTTGCCCTTCCTTCTTTTGATGACCCCTTTTAGGTTTCTAGTTTTATTTTTATTTTTTAGGGGGGGAGGACAACCAGTTTTATAGAAACATTTAAAAAATACAGTTTTAAGTAATATTCTTGTGTGTTAGTGAGAGAAATGTTATATGATAAACAAACAAAATAAAGAGTACAAACGCATAAGTTCACAAAAAAGATATTTTATATATGTTTAAAAGGGGAAGTCTACATAGATAGTACAACATAGAATAATTGTTCACAATCTGAGTGTCATGCAGAACACACAAGGATTCATTAGTTGAGATATCGGGGAAACCTGAGTCGCTAATTTAAGGGCCGTGAATTAGCCAATGGTCTCAAAAATTGTAATCAAAACTTCCTCACTCAATTACATTGATTACACTTTTGAAAGTTATTGAATAGAGTCAATAATCATTTGTTTTCATATTAGAAAGTTTAGTGAGAAATGTATAAAGTATTAAAGTGATTAAGTTTATACATTTGTTTTCAACTAGCAAACGACATTGAAAGGGGTTCAACCAGTGTGTGTGGGTGTGTGTCGCCTTTAGTGTGCGTATACGAAAGATAGTGAAATAGTTAATGGATCGTGTATGTGTGTGCGTTGGTGTCAGAGTGGCTATGTGTGTGTGAGTTTATAACAGGCTTCTCAGCTTTCCCAAGGCCTGAAGAGAGGGGGGTGGAGAAATGTCGAAGTTCGCTCTGTCGTATGGAAGTGCTAAACATTATTGCTGAAAGATGAATCTGGCTTTATATGCATTCCGGGTGGATCAAAACGGCAGATTTGATACACCCAGAGAAATGCATCTGATTGTCTTAAAATCGTTTTATTTGTGTTTATTAATTCGAGCTAATGCGTACGTCGAGTCGATTGTGCAGATACGGATTTAAGCATGTTTATGCTGTGCACCGAAGGGTAAACTTTGTCTCTATACTTCCATCATCTGAAACATTCATGCACAGCTGAAGTGTGCCCGCTGAGAAGCAAAAAAGATAATAACATACTCGGACTTTTCGTAGTATATAGGTTAGGGCAACAGTTTCTGTCTGACACTGCTTGTAGTGTTCCTCATTCTTTTTCCCAGGGGACTGAAGTTCAAAATGAATGCTTCAACTCAGGAAATGTAGTATATTTATTTATTTTGTCATTTGTTATCCTGTCACTACTCAACTATAAATGTCCCTCCTTATCCCTCCTTATCCTTTTGGCTAAGATCAAAGTGTAGTATCTGTTCCGATGGATACTGCACCCCATAGACTGGTATTGTCTTGGCCTTCGGGGCTTGATTTACGCCGGTCTATGGGTCTGTCCTGTGCAGTTCTAGCAGGTCCACCCTCCCAGGCTTCGCCTCCCCTCTTTGGGGAGGAGTAAGTGTATTGCTTACTACCTGAGGCGCCCCTACCGGGGAATGCCGACGGGGATGCCCAGGCAATTTTTAAACCCCACTTTCCGACCAGACCTTGGGTCACATCTTACTTGTGGGAGTAAGATAAAAACTGGCCTTGTGCCTAACTCCTGGAGAGGAGTAAATCAATACTCAACTATAAATGTTGTAACGGACCTTCTTCTGAGGGATCCAATCTGTGTGAATGCGTTATCTTTTCATCGCTACCGTTACTTTTTATAGGTACTTTTATAGGTACTACGCGTTTCCATTGTTATCGCTTACTTATGGCACGTCACCAACACACGTGACAGATAAAAAAAAAGTTTAATTACTCCACTTTTAATAATCAACTTAATTAATTTACCCGTGAATTATATATCGCCTGTATACTTTAACTATGAATTACATTTTTAAGAGATATCTTTGATGCAGATATTTCTCGTTATCGGGTCACGGTGACACTCTCCAAACATTTTAATGATTCCTGGGCCGTTTGGCTAGGAGCAAAATGTAATATCTGTTCTGATACTAGACTTGATCTTTTCTGTACCTTGTCAATGAAGAATATAATATTTCTAGAATGAGGTAATATTTATTTTTGTCTCAATCCAAAGCTTTTGAGAAGCTTAATTTCCCCCACATAAAGTCACGACCTTGTGTCAAACTCTGCCCTCATGTAAATAAGGGCACTATCCAACCATTCTATTGCTACATATCTTCATTCTTATGTGTGAATTCATATCTCATCAAAAGCAATAATATAGCAATTACGGCTATAATCACAGCGACAGACCGCAAATAAATAATGTGTATTCTTATACGTAAATGTGTGACCATTTTGAAATACAAGCTGTTGTATGTAAAACCGGTCCAAGTAGCCTTGCAGCTCGAGGGACGTCTACCAATCTGTGTTAGATAGTGGGCGAGTAAAACCACTAGTATATTAAACGGTTAGTTGAAAATTAGTAACATTATAAAACATTTATCACCCCCCTCTCTCTCTCTCTCTCTCTCTCTCTCTCTATATATATATATATATATATATATATATATATATATATATATATATATAACTTCTTTGTAATATAGCAGGAAAACTCCCAGCAGAGTGCTCGATTAATTGAGAATTAAAATTAAAAATTAAGAGCGTAATATTTATTTATTTTGGTACAAAAACATTAGTACAACATTCGTACCGTCGGATTTAAGCACAGAAGGACTTTGCCATATAAAAAAAATAACAATAAAAAAAATATTTGTTATTTTTTTATATCTCTTTAAATCTTCTCCGGTTTAAATTTCAACTGTTACTTTTCACCTCTCACCTTTTTTCAAATCTTATTAAACCTTCCTTACACTAAATTTAAACAAACATACATAACACTCGAAGCAAATAACGCGTCCAAACGAGAGTGACACGTGACTTCACATTTCCGAAACAGATGACAACAGAAGCTGAAGAGAGCCGGATGACTAAGTCCTTCTGTGCTTGAAACCGACGGTACGAATGTTGTACTTATTTTCTGTACCAAAATAAATAAATAATATATATATATATGTGTGTGTTGGGGTGGTGTCCCGCTAGTCAGTTATTTTGAACAAAGATAAAGTCAAATAAACCTCTTCTGTATTCCATCAGCTTTATCCAAACTTAGTCCTTTTGAAAGTATTAGTAAGGGCCTTTGATTTTAGGACGACAACCCGTTAGTGAAGGATCACACAAGAGCGCGTACAAGAAGAATAAATAGCAACGAAGGTATGAATATAATTTGTGAACTTTCATGTCTATGTAACGTTTACGGTAACTTTATTTTCTGCACTCAATAACGTAAGATTGAAACGCGACCGTTTTGACCCGTTCGCTCTGGTCTGCGCCCACCGGCCACCGATGACAAATATATTTTAGATTATTTATCTTTCACACATGCACACCTGTAAATACTGGTTTATAAAAAAAAATGTAACCTTACATTTTCTCAACCACACTAAAAATGATTCAATCTAATAACATTACACATTTTCATGGTCGAAACTGGCAAGAAGTCTGATGTTTCGTACATCACAGAAATTCGCCAAAAGTTTATAAATATGAATTATATAATTTCATTTTGGTGCTGTAATGTTATATTGCAGCAATATTTGAGACGAGTGTGTAAGAATAGAATTAGTATTTTAAATTTTCACGTAAAGTTGAAAATTAGGTAGAGGTTAATTTTCAAATTAGAATTTAAGGAAGCCTACGTGTTTTAGCTTTGGCATCACAGGCAACGAAGGCGGGTAAACGGATGTGTCAAATTAGTATCGAGAATCGTTTTCTTTCCTCTTTCGTATGTAAAACCAGAAAGGGCAGTTAGACTTTTTAATAACTGAGTGGTGTTGATTTGTTTGAGGTGTGTACATGTATACTCTAAAGAATGATTAAAAGCTTAAGGAGTGTAACCCCAATTCCATTTGTAGGTGATTCTTTTTTGTAACGTTCGTAAAGGCGGCTATTTAGAAGAAGAAGAATAATAATAAGAAGAAATAGAAGCCTCGACTGGTACATCACCATCGAAACCCGACCAGTAAATCTCCTCACCGTGGGGATCGAAAAGAACGCATAGTGGAGATCAGGAACACCCCAGGTAATGTTACAATATATTCTCGGTGAAACCGAACGAAATATTTGCGCGCATGAAATTTAAACTTCATATCGTAATAAAAAAGGGATATTCAAAATGATGCTATCTTATTAGACTGGAACTCTATATGTTTTACCTACTTTATAGGACAATATAAAGGTGAGTCGGGTTGATGACTATTTTCTATCAGTTGAGCCAATACTTAGACAAGTCACTTAGGAAGGCATCGACCGAGTTCTTCTTAGCGCTTCGCTAAATCCATTGAACGACGGACAATACAAGGCTGACGATCGAACGTAGAAAGGGGCGCCATTACTAATGCTACAGACCGGAAGCAACGTACTATCGAGGTTATCACGGTTTTCTGTGCAAGATTAGTCAACGAAACGATAGACCCAGTTACGGCGCCCCTCTCATTCCCTGTCTGTCTGTCTGTATGTATGTATGTATGTCTTCCTCTCTCTCTCTCTCTCTCTCTCTCTCTCTCTCTCACTAACACACACGCACACCGACTATGCAGCCGTACAGTTACTAAGGACAGAAGTATTTTGTTTGTCAAGTCACAAATAAGATGTTGGTTAAGTAGATACTCCGAACAGGCCGACGAATATGCTCATGTATGAAAGGTTCCATGCAAGGGTTCGGTTTGCATGAGATGAAATTCCTATACTAACTTATATAACCCCTCAATGACTTTTTGGATCGGAGCAAAGTATCTGTTTTAATACTTGACTTCATTTTTTATGTCCTCGGTCATTGAAGGAGAGATCTTTCTAGTTTAAGGCAACTGAGGAGAGGGGGTTTTGTATTGCCAATATCAAAAACCTACCTTTTGTCTAAATGTGCTTTTATGTAAATAGTGATTATATTTATTATAAAAAAACGTTTTTATTAACGCGATTAAAATATGTAGCTCTAAACAAATATTTTTGTCTCAGTAAATGAAATCATCTCATAATAGGGGTCTGCATGTAGGGGATATCACACACACACACACACATATATATATTACTATTTCATGTATTCACATGACATTCTATGACGAGATATATGTTTGTATGCATCAGTTTTCAGTATTTACTTCAGCAGTGCTCGATACGTAAGTAGAGCTAGGGGAGAATCTTTAGGCTAAAATGAAGATTCACCCGGGGATGAAACACGGCAGTCTCTGTCTAGCTTAATTGCAATAAATATATTTTCATGATTTATATATATATATATAGTATAGTATGTGTCTCGAGTTAGCACAAAACAACTACCAAAGTGCTTGATCGTAAGTTATACAAGGGGCAATATTTATTATTTCATCTAAATACTATACATTACTGTCTTTGCTGAAGGTATCCAGCTTACATCTGTCTGGTCATTCTTTAATTCTACCAGCCTCTAAACGCTAACCGAGACTAACGATTCTGTATGTAGTATTGCATCCTGGAATATTTCCTAATTCCAGAATTATCAGACGGATGTAAACTGGGTACTGCGACGGATGCAGTAATGTATAGTATTTTTAAATTAAATAGTATATATATATATATATATATATATATATCGATGAAGTATGTACTTTTAAAATTATTATTGCACTACTATTTTAATTTTAGTTGCTATATTCATAACGTTTCGGTCGATGCTCTTCTTCAGGTGCTTCTTTTCGAACTTGAGAACCTAATAATAGAATTTGGGGATCTATATGTCGAACTCGGGAACTTGCTTTATTTTACTACTTAAAATTTGAAAATTATAGAAATTAAAATGTAAGATTAAAAATCTTTATTTTGTGTGATTCTGCTTGGAAGCAGAAGACACATAATTCCCAACTCGTTCCCAAGCAACTCAGAAAACAGGAAGAAATTTAGTTTTCTTTAAACTATAAAAAAAATGTAGACAAAGAGAATCGCTGTTAATTGTATTTCTAATTCATATTTAATTCGGATTAACTTTTAAAAAAATGACATTTTAAAATCGGATTAGAAGAAAGTAACGGCGAATGAGTGGCTGGCTTGTGTCGTGCAGTTTGATTTAAGACAAAAGAATCTATCTGTACATGACTTCTTGACTGCCTGTATACGTGCGATTGTGTGTTCTCTTGTGCGTACCTGCGTTTTTATATACGAGAGGATGAAGCGACGTAAGGCGAGTTGTAGGAGAGGCGGCTCGGGGCGATCGTCGTCAGCTATGAGAAAGGTAAACGGGCAAACCTCAAGAGAAACGCGGACAGATCAATAATACTGCGATAGGTGACTGAGTAAAGGTATATAGAGAGGAGGTAGTGACGAGAAAGAGAGAGAGAGAGAGGGGGGTGAAGGACCGGTGAGCGAGACGGACGGTGATGGCGGGTGAACGAGGATCGGATAATTATGTCGGGTTTGAGTCGGTTAATGGTTGGTGGCAATAGACAAGGAAGAAATTGATAAAGAGACATTTATTGGCTGTGATAGAGTATCACGGACAGATAAAATGAAGAGGAATAAAAAGTGTGTCTACGAAGTTGTACATCGAGTACAGAAAGCTAAGAAGTAAGGAATCTTCCATAGGTTAGAAGACAAAGAAAAAGAAGGCAAATGACAATGTCTTTATCTCTGTTAACGGATGTAAGAGTTTACCTAGAGTTCTTGTATGTATCTGTTTATCTTTTAGTTAACAACTTCGCATCATAACGATTGATCAGATCTTCATTCATTCATTCCTTTACCAGATACTTATAGTTAAACAAGACATTCCCGTGCCCCGTTAGGTCACAGCCATTTCACCTATTTATTCTACTTTGATGACGGCGTAGAACAAAAAAGGATATCACTCTTTCTTAAAATGCTCACAGAGACATCAAGAAATATTAGAGAACGGTTGAATGAACATAAAATGAGAGTCGGAGAAATACAGACGGCTAAGAAAGAGAGAGAGAGCGATGAGTGACTTGTTCAGTTCGTTATAAATTAGGAATAATTCAAGTAGATTTTTTCAAGCCTAACACACTCCCAGAATAGTTAGTCTGTATTTCGCCGCCATATTGTTCTTTCTTCAATTCTTACCTTCAAAGTCGTAATAATTGAAGAATTGAAGAAAGAACAATATGGCGGCGAAATACAGACTAACTATTCTGGGAGTGTGTTAGGCTTGAAAAAATCTACTTGAATTATTCCTAAGCGGCGAATGATCACTCCATGAAGGGGGGAAGCAAACCCCATTTCGTTACTTGAACAGATTGCGTAGAACATAAAACAATGGAAATAGCGAAAGAGATGCGCAATCGAAAAGGTGTGAAGAAATTAATATAAGGTGGGAGAAAGATCTTTATAAAGGCGCCCTCATCTCTGCCGCAAAAGAAAAATGGGCGAATCTGTAGATAAAGAATATAAGAAAAAGAGCGAATTGAAAGAATAGAAACGAGAGATTTAATTGTCACACGTATAAATTAATATCTATCGATATAAGTAAGATTTATGACATGAGAAGTTTTTGATCGAATGTAGAAAAATTAGCTATCGCCGCTAGGGCGACGAAGGGCGGGCCGTGATTGGGAGTAGAGAATAGTAAAAAGGAGAGAAAATATTTCAAAGCGAAAGCGATAATAATAATAATAATAATAAGAAGAAGAAGAAGAAGAAGAAGAATGATATACAAAACCGAAAGAATATTAAAAATAATGGTTCTCTTCTTTTTGTACCTATTGCTTATAAATATATATTTAACTGTCCATTAGTTTTTTTTACAGACATGCTTCTTCTCACTCTTATCATTCGTATACATCATGTATACATATATACTGTGTATATATATATATGTATATATACATATACACTGTATATATATATATATATATGTACATATATATCAATGCATACATATAGATATATGTGTATTGTTAACAATTTAAATTATTTTAAAAAAATATCCCATATAAACAATATACTGAAAGCTATTAATGTCTTTAACAGCTGTTTCAACTCGATAAAAATTCAGTCATACAATGTAACATAACAATTTTCTAAACAGTTATTCTCTTTAGAAATATTTTACATATTGACTAACAGAAAATAACCACAACACTACGCTCTTAAATCGTTACAAATGCATATACATATATATATACTCAATGAATATCAGTGTTTTCCAGTTGATGATTGATCTTTGTAGTCAACTCAAACATAGTTTTCTAATTTATTTAAATTTGATTATCTTTCCCCCTCTCTACCCTTCTCTCTCTATATAAGTATATATAGTAAGCAATGAAAATATATATATGGCAATCAAGCTTGATTGCAATATATATTTTCACTGCTTACTACTCAGCTCTACTTACGTATCGAGCACTGTTGAAGTAAATACTGGAAACTGATACATACAAAATGATATCTCCCTATAATATTTTATGTGGATACATGAAGTACTAATAAGTATATATATATATATATATATATATATATATATATATAATATATATATATATATATATGTTAAAATTAGACTTCTATCTTCTATCTGTGCCTTATTCTAGGTACATATAGATCTTAATTTTCTCTTAACCAAGTGGCAATCTTCGTGAGCCAAGATTATTTTAGGCTGACTCTGTAAACCAGATTCGCGCCTCCCAACCGTCTGAAATTGTTACTTTCCTGCACTGATGAGGATAATAAGCTTGAACCATTAGAGTCTGTAGGTATTAATAATTTATTATTAATTTATAAATATTATATATATATACATATATATATATATATATATATATATATATACATATATATATATATATATATAAATTTGTATATATATATACATATAAATATATGCATATATATATACATATATATAAATATATATACATATAAATATATATGCATATATATATACACATATATATACATACATATATATAAATACATATATAAATAAACATATATATATTCCTATATATACATATATAAATACATATATGTACATATATATATATATACATATATGTATGTATATATGCATATATATATGCATATATATATATGTACATATATATGCATATAATAAAAATGGGGGTAAAATGACTCGACGTAATGGAAAATTTAAAAGGAAAGCCAAACACCATGTTATTGATGTTTTCATCAATGACTCGTCTTCATTGAAAGACTTCCTCAGTGCGAAGAAACAATGTAGAAAAATTATACATATATTAATTTTGATTTGTCAGAAATTGTCCGAATTTCGGCATTGTTTTAAATGTGAACAAGAAAAATGTTATCCATACTAACTCGAGACTTAAAAACGTCTAAAACATATATATATATATATATATATATATTGAAAGAGAGAGAGAAATAGAGAAAGATAAAGAAAGAGAGAGAGAGATAGGCACGCAAATATGTACGATGTGTATACGCCATTACCGTTACATTTCACATGTTCCATCTCACATCATAGTCAGTGCAAAACAATGAACGGTTCGAATGGCCCCGTCACTTCAACTTCCGGTGCAACACTACACGGACTCGGCACTTTCACAGGCCAAAAGAAGAGACGTTTCTTCGCACCAACAACTCATAGCCCCCGACTTTTCCTCTCCCCTTCCCGACTCCCCTTCCGTCTCCTATCCCGACTTTTTGTCTACCACATTTTGTCTGCAGAATATCCGGAGTACAATAAATATATCCGAAAGACAAGGGCTACTGTTTTGTTTGTGTATATTACCTATGTGTCTCGGTCTTAGTAGCTGACCCAGTTTTTGCGGGGACCCCCTGTGACCGCGATTTTATCTCGTGCGCTTGGCACTTCGCCCCTCACCCACACCCTTTCATTGCATATAATCATTGTTTAAAGACCGCTTTCCTCTCACGTTACTTTCCAATACCTTCAGGTTTTTTAGTTCACTCTGCTTTGTTTCAGAACTTAATACGTGATTGTCAGCTACTTATTTTTGCATTTCGCCGTTTATGATCGGAAACACACACGCAATAATAATAATAATAATAATAATAATAATAATAATAATAATAATAATAATAAAGGAAGTGTTCTCTAGATTAGAACGACAAATGTTGAGATGCTGAAGGAGAGGGTTAAAAAGCTTCTAAATTGGAAAGCACCTTGACCTGACGGAATCCAAGGCTGCTGGTTTAAAAACTTTCCGGCTCTTTACCCACGTCTTCCATAAATGATAAATGCCTGTTTTACGACAGGTAGCTTCCTTACATCGCTGACAAAGGGCACCGCAGTCTTGATCATAAAAGATAAACAAAAGGAGGTGAAGTTACAAACTTTTGACCGATTATTTGTCTCTCAGTTATGTGGAAACATTTCATTAGCATATTGTCTGAAAGTATTTATAGTCATTTGGACCAAAACACTTTGCTGCCTGAGGAAGAGAAAGACTGCTGAAAAAAATCACATCGCACCAAAGATCAGCTTCTGATCGATAACACGATCATCAGAAACTGCAAACGAAGAACTACTAACCTGGCCACGGGGTGTGGGGATTATAAATATGCATTTCATGGATACACAAATGCCTGGAGATTTTTGGAATAGCCCCCAACATTCAAACAGCTTAAAGCAATAGCATGAAGAATTAGAAAACCAATTTAACTTCACGAGGTGTTGCATTATGTAAAGTGTAAATTAGGAGAGGGATTTCCCAAGGCGATAGTCTTTCCCCTTTGCGTTTTGTGATTAGTTTGGTCCCAATGACACTTCTTTTACCTAATGTGAACGCAGGATAAGGACTCGGGGGAGTTCTCTCTACAGTCAACCACTTACTACTTGATCCCCTAATGAATACGGTTAAATTATTTAGTGACGACATACGAATGGCATTCGGCATCACTAAATGTGCCATTTTTGTTGTAAAAAAAAGGTAAACTTGTTTATTTAGATGCCCTTGAACTCCCAACAACAGATCTGATAAAGAATGTAGACAGTGAGAGGGGCTACAAGTACTTGGTAATTCTGGAGGCGGATAAGATTACAAACAAGGGAATGAAAAACCAGGTCACAGCTGAGTACAACAGAAGAATAAGGAGTATTCTTGAAGCATACCTCGACGGTCGAAAGCAGTAGCTATCATTCGATATACTTGACTAGAATGTAGATCAACTAAAATGTTTGGATACCAAAACAGGGAAAGGTCTTATAATTCATAGAGCTTTTGAGAAGAAAGGAGATACAGATCGGGTGTATCTACTTAGAAAGAAAGGTGGTCGAGGTTTACTTTGTGTTGAAAGATGTTGTGAATATAGAAAAAAGATTGTCTATATAAATATATTTTTGAAAGTAACGAGATTCTTTTTCGTGAAGTGGAAGGAGGGGAAATACTAAGGACTGGGGTGAAAAAGAATCAAAGGTTACAAGAGAGAGGGTTAACATTATTTGGTAAGAAACTACACAGTGTATTCTTTAAGAATACTGTATTTAGAGATAATGATAGCTGGAATTGGTTGGTCAGGGGCGATCTCAAAAGATCTACTGAGATCACCTTAATGGCAGCCCAGGAACAAGCCACCCGTACTAGGTCCACTAAGCATTATATTGACAAAACTGCAGAATCACCGATGTGCCGATTGTGTAATGAAAGGGAAAAAACCTTAGCGCATGTTGTATCTGAATGCCCAATTCTAGCATAACATCAGTATAAAAATCGTGACATGACAAAGTCGCCCAGATACACTACACTGGACTATATACAAACTTTATGAATTTGACCACAATGCTAAGAAAAAGGACACTTTAACAGAGAAAATGTGTGCACAGAACAATGCGATTAGGACAAACTACATTAAAGCTAAGATAGATAAAACCCAGGAAAACAATAAATGCAGGGTTTGTGGACAAAGAGACGAAATAGTAAATCATATAATAAGTTAATGCAGCAAACTAGCCCCTAAAGAATACATAATAGACATGACTGTGTGGGGAACGAAGAACACTGGGAACCCTGTAAACGATTGAATTCCGACCACGCAGACAAATGGTACAAACATAAACAAGAGACAGTAGTGGAAAACTAAAAACACATACTCGTCTGGGATATTGATGTACAAACAGATAAACTCATACAAGCAAGGAGAGGGATGGCATAATAGACGACAAGAAAGAGAAATCCTGCCAAATCGTATACTTTTCCGTTCAAGCAGACCACAGAGTGAAAATCAAGGAGACGGAAAACCGGAGCAAATGCACAAAACTTGCCAAAGAACTAGAATGTATATGAAGCAGGAAGAAAGTCAGTATAATACAAATAATCGTAGTAGCACTAGGAACAGTCCAACATACTTGGACAATGACTAGAAGGAATTGGAACCATACAAAAAAACGGCAATTTTAAAAGCAGCTTCAATCTTAAGGGAAATTTTCGAATGCGGAAACCAACCTGCATAAGCTACGTCACATAAGCTAGTCACATGAAAGTTACAATATAAAGAAAACAAAACCACAGAAAGAACACCACCACACGAACAAAAAACGGTAACTGCAAGAAATATCATAAGCTGCCCCGAAATGTGATGGCACAAGCCTCGGTTGACACCACACAAAATAGTCGTAGAGAATCAAGAAGGATGAGAGAACGAGGAGGGACAGCACTAACCAGACCTCCACTGGAAGACTGCGGAAAGTGCTGGGACCTTGGAGAGGCTTATTACCAACCGAATCCCAAGGAAGACAAATGGCCGTTGCCAGCGAGTAATCAATGGTAAGCGGCTGCTGCGATACCGCAAGGTCATTTGCGGTGGTGATCGAAAAGAGGTGGAGAGTACTGGAAATCTGAGGAGGCTTGTTGCCACTCAGACTCCAGGGAACACCACTGGTTGTTGTCGGTGAGCAATTACAGAGGATAACTTGTGTGATAACTCCTAGTGAGCAGAATAATAATAATAATAATAATAATAATAATAATAAAACAAAACAACAACGTGAAACATGTCTTAGGATTCCCTACTGCAGTGCCATGCTTACACAGCCATAAGGATATAATACACACTATAGATCAGTCAAATATAAGATTTGATTGGCTAAAGAGCAACAGCTCTTTAGCCAATCAAATGTAAATATACTTTACTGCGTGGCGTTTATCGAGACTAAAAGAAAAATGGTTGACTTGTTTACGAAGAAACGGAAATGAATTTTGGTGACATTAATTTCATTAGCAAATTATTTTGTGAAATAGAAATCGCTTTTTATTTCATTTTAGTTAACGCTAATCGATTAATCATAACTAACAAATTATTATGTGTAATTAATGTGGAAGCGGGAACACAAAGACGCACTTGAAGTTTCATAATTTATTTTTGAATAACTGAAGGGAGATAACTCAGTATAATTGCACACTACAATTTGCATTTGATTTGCTTCAGCAAGTCAGGAAAATCTATTCGCTTTAACAGTTTTCTTAACCGAAATAAGTATGTTCATAAATGTTAAGATAGATTGATATTTGGGTCTGACAGGATTACTTTATAAGCTAAAAATTCACGCCCAAGACAGATACATCATGATTAGAGATACTTGAAACATTTAGAGAATTGTAAAAAAAGAGATAGAAGCCAAAGTACTTCATAGCAATTAGTATGCAATTGCTATGATAAATAAAAAAAAATTACAAAACTGAAAAAAGAGCAATCGAAAAGTTTTTATTTTGTAAAACTTTCATTAGGAAATTTTACAATGATCGGAATGTGTATTTTTTTAGAATCTGTAAGATTTAGTGTATTTGTCTGCTGTCTTAAATGTCAGTCAAATGAGAAGTAAGTCCATACGCCCATCACGACCTCCTTTAAAACTAAACGGGACTTCCATTAACCAAGGTTATTTCCAAGAACTTCCTGCTTCTGGAACACAAGAACACATGACTGCTTCCCGACTGACTACAACATTACTGTTTCCGAATCGCATGTTTACAAATTCTTGTCGAGCCGTCATTTTAAATAATTAAATCCTATCCATTTCACCTATCGTTTACCACAGGGGTGGGCAAACCTTTCAGAGCAAGGGCCACATTAAAAAGAAATCAAATTTTACTGGGCCGCATAGTATATTTTCCAATATAATTGATATCTGAAATAGCCGAAATAAATGGATTTCAAAGCGAAAATGCAATCATTTTTCATTTATTAGCATTTTCATGTACTCTAGAGGATTCACATGAAACGCATTTGAAAAAAAAAACATTTATTTGAAAAAAAAGAAAAGTAACTCTGTTTAATATTCAATACTTTGGAGGGCCGCATAAACTTCTTTGGCGGGCCGCATGCGGCCCGCGGGCCGTAGTTTGCCCACCCCTCGTTTACCAGGTATTGTTCCTTGTTAAACTGGCAAACCCATTAACCCTTATATTTTAGTATCTTTTATACCTTGATAAGAGGTTACTCGTTATGATAAATAAACATACTATTGCAATCAGGTACACACATTCTTCAAATCAATCAAAAACGTAGTGCCATGGTGAACAGTGGAAAAAATTCGTATGGGCCTAGAAAAGTTTTCATTTTATAAAGATAATATCAAATTTAAGGATTAAAAAATACTCGATGGTTTGATATGACTAAAGATGATCATGATCTTCATCAAAAATGTTTGTAGTATAATCGACGTCATATTATGAATACACAGGTCGATTTCAGATCAATTGAAAATACGGTATTTTGGCAACTTGGGAGACTCGTGTAAATTTAACTGTATTATTATCACCTTTTCTTGCGTCTGCTGTTGTCTTATATTTTACACAAGAGATTATACATTGTTCTCTTAATATTTGTATTTTTAGTGCATATTTTCCGTATGTTATCTTGTAAAATTAAATCGGTAAAAGACGAGACATTGTCAATGTTTATCCCGAACAAAAGAGAATGCACTTGGTGAGCGTCTAAAACAAGGTAATACACCATCTTTTCAACGCAATTCTACAAACTGAAGCAACATTTTGTTTTACGCGACCCATCACCATATTTAAGAATAAAAGCAATTTGAAGATATATGTGCATTCGACTTTCTTGTCTAGAAGGAATTATGGAAATGTGCAAAAATAGTGCTAACCGCTTGTCTGTTGTAACTGACTTGGAGACAGTTAATACATGGCAGACCGTGCTCTGCAGTGTGTGGTAAAAATGTTTGACGACAGTAATGTTGTAATTATTAAGTAGACATTTTCAACCATAAACAAATATTAATGCCATAACATTATAAGGTTTAATAATAAAACAAGAAAGAAAAACTCCAGCGAGATCAGACATGAATTTAAAACTTTAACAACTGCGTGAGTTCGTTTATATATATATATATATATATATATATATATATATATATATATATACTTCTTTGTAAAATGGTAGGAAAAATCCCAGCAGAGTGCTCGATTAATTAAGAATTAAGGTTAAAAATTAAGAGCATAATATTTATTTATTCTGGTACAGAAAAATTAGTACAACATTCGTACCGTCGGTTTCAAGCACGGAAGGTCTTACCCATCCGGCTCTCTTCAGCTTCTGTTGACGACAACAGAAGCTGAAGAGAGCCGGATGGGTAAGACCTTCCGTGCTTGAAACCGACGGTACGAATGTTGTACTAATTTTTCTGTACCAGAATAAATAAATATATATATATATATATATATATAATATATATATAGTGTGTGTGTGTTAGAGTAAAATTAATTCCAGAAAGAAATCCGAGTATGAGAATTCAATGTAATGAACAGAGCAAGAATTAAAATAAAATAAACACAAAATCACATAATAACTGGTGCGATAATTTGTTTCGACCCTCCGGCTTTTTCAATTAAATGTTTCAAAATGAAAAAAAGAGGGATTCGTACACACTATTCAATACGCATATAAAAAGAGGGGGGAAATTGTTCGATTTACCACGGAATGCATATAGTTAGGGAGAAGGAGAGTGACAACATATTTAATAAATATATCCAGAGATGGGGAAATTGAACGATTTATAACGGAAGACGAATATTGAGAATGAATGAAGGTGATAACATATTTAATATATATATATATATATATATATATATATATATATATATATCGATAGAGGGGGAGATTGTACGAATTATATAGTGAAGGGGAAAGAGAGCAATACATAGAGAGGGGGAAATTGTATGATTTACAACGGAAAGTATATAGGGAAGGGAAAGGAGGGTGAGATATCCTAACCAGGTCAATCTGTCTGCCCCCCCCCCTGGGCTTACCCTAAGTTCTTTTTAATCGTCTATGCAGGCCGGAAATTCTAATTATAACATCTGCAAATCCTCAGTTTGGCGATTAAAAGAAAATACACGGCTGTGACACGACGAGCCCATGTCAGAATGTCAGACTATATTTTTTTTAATTATTCATGTTTCGCCAATAGATTAAACAATTATCAGAAATAGATGCAATAATATATATATATATATATATATATATATATATATATATATATTAGTGTGTGTGTTGTTATTGTTTAATGCATTTACATATTGAACTATCCGTGTCACCGCTTGGGTAGCGATATGTAATTAAATGAGCATCCATTCACTCACTAGCGCTTAAGAAAAACAATTACAAAAAAACTTATATAAATCTAAGATAAAACAAACCCCGTAGACGAGAGGTACCTTACTAGGCTGCATGCAGTGTGGTGGTGGTTTCGAGCCCTTGCCAAAGTTCAGCCGTTCTTACGATTAGTAAAACTATGAAACGCGTACACGAATTACTTTAATGTGTGTGTGTATAATTAAAATGTATATATATATATATTAATTTCAAAAGCCACTCGAATGGAAGGATACATAAGATTGGCAGATAGATGATGAATAATGCTATGAAAGGATTGAAAACGATAAATGGAATGTAGAAAAAATAATTAATTAAAAAGACGATTTAATAAGTTGTAATTGCAAATGACAATACTGACAAACAAATATGGTATAGATTATTTTGACTTATGAGTCAGAACTTATTAAGGCCAACATCCAGTCGAAGATTCATGAGATGTATGGATTGTAAGTTAACCGATTAAGTATATTATAAGATGATTGAAAATTATGAATTGAATGAACACAATTTGATTACGTACGAGAACAGTTTATTGACATTGGATTTGAAGACGACAGTTATGTAGTCTGCAGGGAATCATTCCCGTGATAATGTTTTTTTACAAATGATCTCTTTCGGTGCCTTCATGGGAATAATCGTCAACCGGGACTACTTTGACATTAGAGTCTACTATGTTTATCCGATTTTAACCTGTATATTTCGATTTTAACTGTGGACCTTGATTTATTTGACCCCTACAACTGGCTGTAACATATGTATGTTACAAGTATAACCTGTTTTATGTTTCCTGCTAATATAAACTCGGTGCAAGGAGTTCTTGGAAATGCGGTTGCCAGTAGACTTGAGAACTATATAAAGCCAAAGGAGAAAATATCACAAATCGGTGAACAAAGATCCGAAACAGCGGTTTAATCGCGTGATATTGCAAGTTCACGTCAATCTATATCCGGTGTGAGAAAAGGCAAATATGCCACTGATTATTACAGCTGTGCGTAGTCATTTTTTTCTTTTGCGAGGGATGAGGTATGCCTTGTTACAAGTCGGGGTTAATGGAGTATCATAGTAGCCCCACCATACGGCTACTATGAAAGGTTTTTAATATTAAAAAATGGATGAAAAGCTGAAATAAATTATTTTTCACGTTTTCTAAAAAAAATAAATCTAAGTGTTATTCAAAGAGTAAGCATTTTTACGCAAGAAAAACAACACAACAGAAGCAAATGCCTCTAAAACCTATTCATAGGACGCCCGATTCACGGTATATTCTGCTGAATGCCACTTGAAATATGGTCTTTTCGCGAGAGCTAAATCAGTTTCTCTCTTTGCTATTTGACGAAATTCAAATACAAAAAATGAACTGTCGCTACTTACCGTTTTGCACTGAATTGTGTTGGAGTGGTGTATGTTGAATTACTGGCGGGTGATGGTGTGCGGGATGCTGGTAGCTTGACGTGAAACCCGGTCGAAAGATACCATTACTGTTGGTAAAGAACGGAGGGTGGAACTCCGGTGGTGGTCGAAACGTTGGCGGTTGATGCCGGATAAAATCGTTTCCCCCTGTGGCCGGCGCCGGCGACCGGTCGATGCTGGCCGTTTGGGACTGCGGCTGGCTTGACTGGCTGAGCGCATGGGCTGGGTTCTGGCCTGTCGGGGTCTGGCAGGACGGGGTCACATTGCCGCCGCTACCACCCCCGCCGCCCCCTACTCCACCACCACCTCCACCAACGCCACTGCTGCTAAGGTTAACGCTGCCACCGTTGTTGGTGTTATTATTGTTGCTATTGCTGCTGCTGTTGTTGTTGCTGCTGCTGCTGTTGTTGTTGTTGCTGCCGCCACCACCAACCCCGACGCCACCACCACCACCGCCGCCGCCGCCGCTAGTGTTGTTGCTCATTTGTTGAACTGCACTTGCCTGCAAATGAGGAAAACAAAACAAAAATGAATTAATATTATGGTGACAGATGGTGCGACATTAGTGCTGACCGGCTTCGTGAAGATAAACGCAGAAAGAAAAAGAATGTATTACCAGCTATCGATCCTGACCCAATCTCCGTAAATGTCGCGTCGGCAGAATTCGGGCATGCTACGTAAACACCCGAGAGATGACAAGACGAATGGGTGCATCCGATATCTTCTATACGTTGATGCGTAGTAATTTTTGTTTTTATTTTTGTAACAAAACAATGCTAAACAACTAGTAATAAATAATAAAAAACATCTGTCCGAAATGCTATTACATGAGCCGCTTGAGCGGCACATGTAATAGCATTTCGGACATTTTTTTTCTTTTTGCTAACAGCTTTTTTTTCTGGCAGAAGAAAATGACTCCTTCGCGAGCTTCAACTCTGCTACACAGCTCTTCGTAATTCATTTGTTTTCTTTTGTTTTGCTTCTTTTTAAATTTTAAATGTATCTGCTCGTCATCTCTCGGGTGTTTACGTAGCGTGCTCGAACGCTGCCGATGCGACGTTCACGAAGATTGGGTCAGGGTCGAAAGCAGTATCAGATTTTTGAATCATAAATATTAAGTTTGCAAATTGGGTCAAATATTAAAAGAAAAAGACAAAATTCAAAATTAGTCTATTTCTGCTCGTTGCATATGACTCTCACCCTCTCTCTTCCTCTCTCTCCCTCCCTTTCACTCTCGCGTTTTCATTCTCCAGTTACGGATTAAATAGAATTACTACACGTAGTAATATTCTCTTTTGTTTATAATGTAATATTCCAATGAAATATTACAATTTATATTCCAAATAAAGTATAAGTGGAAGTAAAAAAACATACAGTGAGAAATGGTGAGAATGATCGATAGAAAGGGCACGTGGTCAGTTAATTTCAAATTAAGGCTCATTAGAATGATGAAAATGGAAGTTATTTTTCAAACATAACTCAATCCTTAAACTGAGTTTCTATTTTGTGGGATTGAAATATATAGGAAAAAACGTTCATTAATTGCCCTTTACTACAATTGATAGATAATATCTTTCGCGTGAAAGAGTGCCTGAAGGAGAAGTCAAATCCCACTGATTTCATGAAGTTTATATTATACAAAGATTGACGAAATTTCGATAATTTTGATACTACGTCAGGGAATTTAACTCGACACAATAATCAGAAATGTTGTCATCTTATAATTTCAGTCGTTTAATCTGGACTTTGTAATGTTTTCTCTATCGCAGTAGATTTTTATTGCTTTAAATTATCGTTAGCTACTGACTTCATACCCTCATTAAATACTCCAAGATTATCTGAATATTATGTACTCTCGTGGGAGGGGTATTCCGACTAATTTATTACACCCCTTTGAGTTGTCATTGATATATTTATTTGATATTAACCATTTATTTCGAGGGGGGGGGACATAATAGTGCATCGATAGCAATCCCCCAATTCCCACGCTAATCGCTCTAAAGTGTCGTACCTGCAGGTGCTTCGTGGCCAACCTCTATTCATTTCTTTTTGTTCATGCTGGTTCCAAGTCCAAACTCACCGGTGGTTTGAAATTATTATTGCCTTCTTTCCAATCCCAGGACGCGTTTGAATTGTCAATGATTATTGTGTAACGTTTGTTTAGTTTATCAGTAGGCCAACGAAATGTATAATGCGTTTATTGTAGGTAAGAATCGAATATCCCGCGATCACGAAGAGGACAATATTCGACACATGTATGTGTTTTAATTGGATCGTACATTGGAGCTCTTTTCCAGTGATGTACTATATATACCAGTTAATTGCTCTTATTTATTTAAAAGTAATATTTAACTATTGTTTTCTGCCTTTAGCTATTTTTGTGTATTCATATATACATATCGAAATATATGCATTTTTTACAGACTGGGAAAGATCCTGTTTTAAATATGAACAAATTGCGTATATTTAACGAAAATTAGAACATAAAAGACGCATATATGTTGAAGATCATCTAACATATTATGTTATCTTGTCGCATTTTCGAAGTTAAACACAAATAGCATTTAAGCTGAAAAATTAGACTTTGCTTCTGACTCGACAATTCTCATGTGTTATTGTTGTACAATGTTATTGAAAATATAATAACGTACTGAGCTACTTTTTATTTTAATAATTACTTAGTTCATTTCAGAAGACTGCTAAAATGAAACATTTTTAACAAAATAATCACCTAAAAATAAAAATCAGCAATGGTTGAACTTATCTTAACTTGAAGACTACAATAGTGTTTGCCTACGCTGAGTTTTAAAATGTGCAAACAAATAAAAAAAGTCCTAATTTGGTTGCTTCGGTGAGTGTGTGGTCGTCTCTTTTTATTATTACTCTCAGGTCCACTAAATCCCGAAATGGTAGTACATGTCAGAATCTAATCTATGGGTTGTATATACCTTCGTACGCTGGCTCTAATCATATTACACCTAAGGATGGAATCATGATAGGTCCTACCACTCCGGGTCAGAGTAGACTTTGGAGTAATGATAATAGACGGGTCATTCCATGCAACTACAGGAGAAAAATATTTATATAAATGTACATTACCAATACCTAGTAAAAGTAAACATCATAAATAAATATTCAATATAGATATTTATGAGGAAAAGCATATTTCTTTTACCGAAATGACGTGTGCTATTCTGTAAAACGAAAGAAAAACAACTTTTATGCGTTTACTTTCAGCCATTATTTTTTCGCGATGGAGGGGGTGGGGAGCTAAACAATCGAAAGCAATACTTCATTTAATAAGTTTCTTGTTTTTCTGTCCTTACATCTTCATCTTTAATCTCTCTTCGTCGGCTTTTCTTTTGTCGTCCCTTTTTTCTGTAGGATAACCGATTCGTTCAATAATCGCTTGAACCCCCAATTACGCAAATAAACTGATACATTTTGTGCGTCCTTAAAGTTTAACATCGTTGGTCAGTATCCTACTCTAATACTTGACCTTTAAATATATTTTTTTGCTCGCGACCAGAGAAAATAAAAGATCGATTTTGATTGTCCTTCATTTTCCCACGCTTACGCCTCTATGGCGTAACTTATGTTTTAAGTATGTTTTTCTTTTGTTAGTGCAAATTGTTGCCCAATATTCATACCGTATTTTCTTTTTCGATTACACCTGCGTCAGTCTTCTTCGTCAAAAAAAAATCCTATAAACAATAAAGAGTAAAGTTACTTTCTTGTTACTGTCTCTGGGAGCTCTCGCAGGTGGATATGTTACATAACATTTCTTTTAAACGGTAGGTTCCACAATATGATCTCCTGGATGCTACTGGATGCTGATTGCCTGATAATGAGGATTTTTTTTCAAAAGTATATACTTTGGAGCAGGGTCGCTTCAGTTTGCTACAAACCGTTTAGAGGGAGGGTGGTCTATATTTACTTGCCTCTCCACAAAGGCAGTTATAGGCACAAGGTCGGTTTTTAATATAAGGTGATCAAGTACACTGGATTGGGATAAAATTAAATATTGCCTAGAATGTGTTATCCGTCATTGATCGAGGACAGGCAATATGAAGCGTAGTATCAGAGTAGATACTAAACTTTGGTCATAGCCAAAGAGCTAAAAATAAGTTTGGGATTTTCTGTCACAATCTAAGATGAAAAATTCGTCTTACGTACCTTAAAATCCAAAATGCCGCTATTACATTAGCTGGGTACCCTCTGCTAGGATTTAGCTTATTTTGTTGAGAACGTCCTTAGAACTGTAGACTAAATACAATTTTAGTGCAGGTTCTTCTCAGACCATTCGTGATATATTAATGCGCCAATCAGCCTGTTCTGTTTCTCGTAAAATGCACATGTATTCCAACATAAAATCACGACTACGTTATCTTCTTTTGTCTAAACTTTAATAACGAGACTTACGTCTGCATTTACAGAAAGAAAGTCTCACACGATAATAACTAGGTTCTCCACTTTACGCTAAAGTCTCGTTTTTTCACGTTTGACAGTATTTTAAACGACATTAACACTTGAAGATTAAAACGAAATATAAAATAAATAAAAATCTTTTTTAAAAAGTTGATCCATCAAAATGCTAAACGATCTTATTCTCCTCTTCTTTTAACTATTATTGCGATTATATTTTTGTTTAATCGCCCCCTTCCATCGTTCCCCTTGGAAATGCATTCAAAAATCATTAAGTCTTTGATAGCTGTTTACCAATTCCTTTCATATCCCTTATTTATCAACCCCCTTTTTCACTTATATTTCTTTTTAGCTGCGACTAATTCTATCTCTCTTTCCTTTTTTCCAACATAGTATCTTCCCAACCCCGAACATCGCCATCCAGAAAACGAACCTGCCTCCATTATCCGCAGCTTCTTATTCTATTTTTTTATATCCAAAGAAGAGCCTTCTCAATATGAAGCAAATATGTATTTTTTTTTTTATATTTTAGTATTTTTACATAATGGCATCTGAAAATTATTGAACGAAAATCTTGTATGAATATATATTTTTTCACATTTTCCACTTTTCATTCACTTTTTTACCGCTTTTGCTTTTCTTATTGTCTACTTTACTTTCAATTTTCAATTCTATGATTTTTTTTTAAAGAAATTAAGATGTGTTTTCGTTAAAGAGTAGACGAGCTTCTTGGGTGTGTGCATAGACGTTAGCAGGTTCCATGTACACGTATACACGCACGTGCACATGCGGAGGCTGAAATATGATCTTTATGTTGTCTCTGAAATCGAGTAAAACTGATTGGTTATTTGTATATTTTTGTAAGAGTGCTTCGTAAATTTCGATTCGCTTCGGTGAATTGTGAAGATGCCTAAACGAGGCTAAATTTACATTCTCGTTCCTGTTGAATAAGTTTCGAAGATAAAATTTCAAATAAATCTTCATTAAAATCGAAGAAAATCTAATTATTATATAAAAAAAAAACATATTTTCTATTTTAATTACGCATTAAAACTACGCCAATTAAATGTTGAATTAATTGTAAGTAATTCGAAATATAGTTTTGATTTCTAATTGGATCTGTTCCCCAATTTCGATACGAATAAAATCCATGTTTAGTAAGTTGAAAAATGTATTGATGCGATAGAACAGATTATTGGTTGGTTTAGTTCAGCTCGACTAGATTGATGTATATTTAAAGTACGATAGATCTTTTTATTTCGGGGAGCACCCCCTTTCCCATTTGTCTAGCATGTAAGAAAATGAGATAGGGGTGGGGGTAAACCCTGACACGAATGACCCTGAAAAGTGTAGCCTGAAAAAAAGAGCGGCCTAAATATGTGTCCTTCGAAGAATATATACACACACATTATATATATATATATATATATATATATATATATACATATATATAAATAAAAAGAGAGAGAGAGACAAAGGGAGAGATAGATAGATAGATAGATAGATAGATACCAATAAAAAAAATTAAGACATGTTGTTTATATGAATTCAAGGAATTAAACATAAACACTATTTTTGGCGTACGATCTTTTCTAAGACGAAACTTTGTTACTTAGTTAGTACCAATTAATTAAGTAATTTTACGTCCAACAAAAAACACCAACATTATTATCCTCAAGCACATAGCTATTATAAAAAACATACTTAAATATACATTATATATATATATATATATATATATATATATATATATATATATATATAGATATATATATATAGGCATATAATAATAATATACTAAAATGTGACAAAGAAAATATAAAATGTACGTATATAATTTTGTTTACTTCAATTTACAATATGATAGCTCTGATTGACCTAAAGGTTGAAACATTGAGCTGTGTTGATACCTGCAGTATTTTTGAGCATATTACTATAAGCTTGGCTTAATCTCCCTTATATCTTTAAGGTGGGAGTAATGCTTGCCCAGTTGTATTCTATCGATGTTTCTACACCTGACTTATCTATTAATATATATATATATATATATATATATATATATATATATATATTACTACTTCATGTATCCACATAAAAAAATTATAAGGAGATATAATTTTTTATGTGTCAGTTTTCAGTATTTACTTAAACAGTGCTCGATACGTAAGTAGAGCTAGGTAGTAAGCAATGAAAATATATATGGCAATCAAGCTACACAGAGGCTCCCGTGTTTCATCCCCGGGGGGAATCGTCAGGCTAAATGCATTTAGCCTGGCGATTCCCCCCGGGGATGAAACACGGGAGCCTCTGCGTAGCTTGATTGCCATATATATTTTCATTGCTTACTATATATATATATATATATATATATATAATGAATA
>OY744521.1:187776222-187791222 GCA_963556195.1 Sepiola atlantica | reverse complement strand
AAGGGTGCATAAGAGGAAATACGAATTCAGAGAATCTTGATAAATTAGTGTCTAATGACTATGGATCAAATGCAATGCTTATTTGATATATGTGAATTCTTAGAGGTTGAGCTCATATTATCCTCGCTAAAATTCCTTTAATATACTCCAAGGAAACTGTAATTTGGGGAATATTTATTAATAAATGTCTAATAATAATTGTTTAAATTTCACCAAAATCGGAGGTATCTGAATTTTCACAAAGGCTTTCCACCCCCTTTTACTTATTTGCCATACACCTTTATTAAACTAAATATGGCCTACATTTAGACCCTAACGCTCGGCAGCTAAGTTCCAAAACCATAATGATCGATTAATTGAGTTAGGAGGAAATCATGAACATAAAAATATAGAAATAAACATAATTTACTTAATAAAGATGGAGATTTGTAATTACCATTATTAGTCCTAAGTCTGGGACTATTTGCCTGTTCTTTCTTAATGTTCCCCTGAATTGTGTTTATCACAATACTTAGCCTAAATACTGGAGTATTGTTGCCTTTTATATGGTGTTACGTTTTGAGTACGAATCATATAAATAATGTAAATAACAATAATAAGCTTATCTCAGAATGATCCTTAAAAATAATGTGTGGTATTTTTATTTCTGGTTTTGTTTTCAGCGCCAATTAAAATAGTTCAGATTTTTATCTCGATACAGAAAAGGAGTTGATTAGTTTGTGTCTTTATTGAAATTTATCAAAAATGCGTTTTGGTATTATGCGGCCTTAATGAAAGAACATACAAAAGCACAAAAGAAGATGCACTTCATTAACGTTGGCTTGGAAAAGAGAACGGCTAAACGCGCTAAAACAAATCAGTTTCATTAGACACGCTGATTTAAGAAATGTATCACAAAATCAGAAATATCGATTCTACCACACTTCACAGGATATTCGTTTTAATTTAGAAAACTTTAGATCCTACTGCATTACTTTAAATTAGGCTGGCCTTTCAGATGCACATCTCTTATATAGCCTGGCCAAATAGTGTAGACTGTTTGCATGAAGGCGATTCTATCAAATTACCGAAGAATAATTCTATTACGTTATAAGAACGATAGATGCAATATTTGTACAGATCGCACAGTCCCTGTTTACTTGCCTCCCGACACAAGGTCGGATCTTAATGTGGACAATTCCATCTCCTAAAAAAGGGGAAACTGGATTAGGAGAAAATTTTTAATTGCCTCAGTCTAGAAGGATCTGCTAACAAAAACTACGAAATACAGCATCAGAATAGAGGACACACTTTCATCCCAGTCAAAAGACTAAGGAACATTCGCACAGTCTTTTCTGTCGAATATAACATGTTTGAAAACTCTTAAGTGCTTTCAAAATAGTCGCTCAGAAAACAAGGTGTTACAAGTTAAAATAATCTGCATATTATTATTATGCCCAGCAATGCATCAAATAACCGCAAACGATACTATGTGGAAAATGTTTGATAACTATGGAGATGCTTCGGAATGTTTATAGATTAGGGTTGATAATTCGTAGAATTTGGTATATTCGGACTACTGTTCTAATCTCGGGTGTTTTTATCACAACTTTTCGGCAGATGTAACCTCCGACCTACTTCAGGTGTACTTTGTCGAACTAGGGAATCTTTCTGTCGAACTCCGTAATCTGAATGGAACCCTTTATTTGATCCATGGGGGTAGCATGCTCTCGTTCCATTCCGTACGAAATTCTGTCCAAATTCCCGAGTTCGACAAAGTACACCTGAAGAAGGTCGGAGGTTACATCGACCGAAACGTTGTGATGAAAACACCCAAGATGAGAACAGTAGTCCGAATATACCAAATTCTACGAACTATGGAGATATTTCCCTTTTCTACTCTGAATCGACGTGGTAGCTACCAGTAAAGCAAGACAACAAAATACAGATGTCCACAACCTTAAATAATATAAAATAAACAAAGATTTTAGAACACTTGGTACCAGTTGGGCCAACGTTGGTACTTTGTACATTAGTTTATACAGTTAGAAATGTACAAAATATTTATCTTTTTTCTTTGTTTTTTTTACATGATTCTCTTACTCACCTCTCCTCCCATCACCCTATTCCCCTCTTCCCACAAGTTCTCGTCTCATTTACTCATTGTCTTACCATCTAAAATATTCAAGGTATCAATAAGCTGTTATAATTTATGAATTCCGATGTTGTGTAATGTATCACAAAACTACAATCCTATGTGGAAAATATTGTTAACTATGGAAATATTACTTTTCTCTACTCTTAATCGACTTAGTAGCTAACAAAAGAAAACAATTAAATAACAAATGCACACAACTTTAAATAATATAAAAGATATGCAAGCATATTAACAAAGTAATAATGCAGATACGTTAAGACAAGTATTAACTTCTCTGGAAAGAAAATCTAACATTCATTCGTGTCATTTTTTTTCAGAAAGTTATGAAAAGGATAGACCGCAGCTCGAACTTTGTTCTGTGACTCATTGTAAAACCTAAATAAGAGTTATGTCACTGACACATCAAGACAAACTCGTGACTAGTTAGACAACACTGATAGATTGTACATTAGTACGTACAGTACGAAATAAACAACGTATTTCTCCTTTTCTTCTTTATTTCCGTCATCTACTTATTTAGGTTATTCTCTCACTGTCCTTCTCTTACGCTCTTGCTGCAACTACTGCTTTAATATTTTCCTTTTTTCTTTATTTACGTCATCTACTTATTTATGTTATTCTCTTACTGTCCTTCTCTTACGCTTTTGCTGCAACTACTGCTTTAACATTTTCTCTTTTTTCTTTATTTACGTCATCTACTTATTTATGTTATTCTCTTACTGATCTTCTCTTACGCTCTTGCTGCAACTACTGCTTTAACATTTTCCTTTTTTCTTTAGTTACGTCATCTTATTTAGGTTATTCTCTTACTATCCTTATCTTACGCTCTTGCTGCGATCACTGCTTCAATATTTTCCTTTTCTTCTTTATGTACGCCATCTACTTATTTATGTTATTCTCTTACTGCCCTTCTCTTACGTTCTTGCTGCGACTACTGCTTTAATATTTTCCTTTTTTCTTTATTTACGTCATCTACTTATTTATGTTATTCTCTTACTGTCCTTCTCTTACGTTCTTGCTGCGACTACTGTTTTAATATTTTCTTTTTCTTTATTTGCGTCATTTATTTATTTACTCCATCGTCTTAATATGATCTAATGATGTTGGTTGCTACAACTACTCTCTTTCTTCCCCTCCTACCACCACTAACCATTTCCAATTCCTCTCTTCCAACCAGTTAAAACAAGAAAGCGATGTTATAAGTGTTCGTAGTATATAGATAGAAGTAGATAATTATGTTAATTTCTTGAGGAGAACAACATGTTTTTCTGAAAAAAGGAATATATTTTGTACATATTTTACTGATTAACCAATAAATATATAACCCCTACCGAAAAAAACGGAATTGAACATGGTTTTAAATCGTTATACAGATGCATGCAATGTTATAAATATAAACCTAATGGAAAATAAAATAATAAATTAAAATCAATCTAACCTGAAAATAATATGATAGTATTAAAAATAACTGTGACTTATGTAAGTCAGTTTTACGCTTGATACCGAAGCCCAATACCTATTGTAAAATATGCAGTTTGTATTCTACCAAGAACTGTGTTAGAGAATGTTTATGCCTTTCCCAATGGAATTGAAATTAATTGGATTAGGTTTGAACTCAGCTTCAGAAATTTAACAGTCTGCATCGGTATCCATTGCACCACGTGTGACGTGACCCAATTTTAAATTAGATAACATTAATTGAGCTTACAAATTGTGTTTTATTCATCTAACAACTTTTCGTATTTTTCATATCTCTTGGAACATGTGAAAACACGTATATCATAGTTGTTGGGATATTGAAACAAAGCGACCAAAATACCCCACCTTGAGACGTGTTTTCTGAAACAATACTTGACAAACGTCCCAGACAAATTGTAGCTTAACCAATTGTGCAGTGCCTGTGGATGAGTTTGTCTGTCGAGAACTAGTCTATTCAACCATATGTGGCAGCAACTAATTCCGCAAGAGACAAATAGGGGAAGAGCATATATATTTACAAACATAAGCCAGTTGTCTCGAGTGTCATATCTGCAGCAAGACTAAAAGAATATATCGGCTGTTCTGAGCCATTTGAGTTCCCACAACCGTGCATTGTACTCTTGTAGGGATAGCCTACTTATGCAAAGAAGTAGTAATCGCCAGATGTCGCTATTTCTAAGTACATTTTATTACTTTCTCCCAAAGTTATTAATGTAGAATATATCTAACAATAAAATATTATCATATATTGACCTCATGGGCCGATCAGAAGCAAATTGTTTCTATACTAAGCTATAGATTTTAGCTCAAACTTAAATGTGTTAATGGTTGTATTCGTAGCATTGATTTGTTGATGCCAGATAACAGTACAATGTCGGACGACTGTGAAATACTAAACAAATAGTTTGTTGAGTTAGTGCGTTTTGAAAACATATGAGCTAGTGCAGCCAAATAAAATATCCGTTATTATAGCTTGATGTCAGCGAAATAAATTGCAGTCAATCTGTACAGTCGTTTATCTATGAACACTATGGTTAATTGCGAAACAAATTTCATATTATGTTGATATTATTAGATAAGTATGAAAGTGTCGGAGAACGAGATCAAAGGTATTGGATGGGGAAATTGGAGAAGGATTGCAATAGGAAAAATAAAGAAGGGCTAAGAGCGAGAAGAGAGGCATGAGGAGGATTAGAAAGAAGGGGGAAAGTCTAAAAGTGAGATGGTAAGAGACGGAAGACGAAAGAAGGAAATACCGATATAAGTAATAATGGGTACTAGGATGATTTGTAAAAGGTGCGTGTGTTTGTGCGAGTAAAAGAGAGAAAGAGAGAGGGAGAACAAGAGCGAGAGAGAGTAAAAACGAAAGAGATTGAAGGGGGGTGAATGAATATGTACAACAAAAACTGCCGAAGAAGTCCGGAGTGTGCAACGGCCGAAACGTTGTGAACATTATAACAAAAAAGATGTTGATAATACGCCGAATTATGTATGTTAAATAATGTAAAGATCAACAATGGCTCATACAGAGTCGTCAAATACAGACGATCCGATATTTGGGAGAGAAAGAGAAAGAGAGAGAGGGGGGCAGATAGACAGAGAGACGTACATACAGACAGACAGAGATATCAAGTATGTATGTGGTGGGTGGTAGTGTGATTAACGTGTAGGTG
Organism: Sepiola atlantica; assembly: GCA_963556195.1. NCBI lineage: Eukaryota > Metazoa > Mollusca > Cephalopoda > Sepiida > Sepiolidae > Sepiola > Sepiola atlantica. Next base: position 187,785,933 of record OY744521.1, on the reverse strand, counting down.
TCGGTTAGGTTCCAGTTATTGTAATATAATTTTCACTTACGGGCAGCGGCTCCAGCCCCATTCGCATCCGCTTAGCGTTATTGCTTTCATTCTCACATGCCGTTGCTAGGATACCTTCCGCGGCTGCTGACGTCAGGTGGGGAGGTGTGGGGCGAAGCTGCAAAGAGAATTAACAAACACATATAAACAAATAACTAAACGAATACAACGATATACAATCAATAGCATTACATGTTCTTCTTTTAAAACAATCCTACTGAAGCATCCTTCTACACCAGGAGGGGTGAAATTAAGAAGTACATCCTTATAGTCTTCATATTACTTTTTTTTCTGGTAGACTCCCCACAACGTGGCTGCAGCGTTGTGTTTTAACCTTGCAAATGTGTTGCCTTGTAACGTTATGTAACGATATTTAGATAGGTGTGTAAAAGTAAGATAACAATCGGAAATTTTACACGTCAAGTTTAAATACAGCAGAGAATTCCATTTAGAAATCAATTTACAGGTTAATGTTACGTGTCTGGATATAACGTCACGGACAGGAAGTCCAAAATTAGACGTGGCGAAGAAAAGAGAAAGGTATGCCTCTTTTGCTTTAGAGCTACGTGTGTTCGGACGTTTGTTTTTAAGCTCTGTCTTTACTCTCCCTTCAGGGAACAGGCGAAGGGAAGCTAACGTGATATTATAAAAGAATAAAGCAACAAAGAACAGGAACCATTGAGGAACAAGATTGTTGGAGTTTTTTTCTTTTATGTTTAGCCATTATTACAACTTTGGGGTAGAGAGGAAGACGACTGCTATTTATCAAATGCAGTGAAGAGGAAAGCGAACAACACTGTTTCAGCTGTTTTAACACCCCGGCTATGGCGACAACTGTCAAGACTATAAACATAGTATAGAGAGACGCGATTGTCCGTAGGACATCTACTGACGTACTTCTCAAGGAAACAAACATCTGTCTCTATGGAAATCGGAGAATGCACCTCCCTAGAATGTTACAATTAAATCAACATTTCTTGTTCACTCCCTATAACATAGAAAAATAAAGTAAACAAATCTAAGGAAAACGGAGAATATATAAATCCGTCTGCTATCGTTAGAATGTTGGGAAGGTGTTAGGAAAATCTACACACTTATTTTTTTAGATGAGTCTCTACTTATAAAAACTAAACGCCACTCAAGGAAAAGGATTACAGAAGTCGATAGATTAACAGTGGAATGATGGTGAGTATTATGAGAGGATTGCAAGTAATGTATAGAATGAAAAAAATTTGGTGACATATAGGGACGATTTATGACAAGTTTTTATCAACATTAGATTTGAAGATGACTATATTGTAAACACCAGGGAAATATTCTTGCGACAATGGCAAAATTAGGAAAGATAGGAGCTCAGACGGGCAACTCTTATGGAAATAACGGTAGAGTCGAGAGAAACTAGCGACGTCTTTTTTGTGAGAAAGATACTGTAAGGAGGAGAAGTGGTCATCCCCTCCATTCGATTTCGAAGACGATTTTGCACATTGGCAAGGTTGTAAAGAATGCTCTGAGCTGCACCTCACTAGATTTTAAAAACCTGGTTGACTCTTATATAGGTAGAGGTTTGCATCGGGATTGATGTCCTTTTCGGAGTGGTAGAATGATCCAACCATTTTACAGTGTCCTTAGTCAGTTGACTGAGTATACGTCTTTGTAGAAATGCTACAATGATATCCACGAGACAAATATGTAAGATGTTGAACTACATTTGAATAACCTACTCTATTTTTCCATAAGATTTTTAAACAAATCAGTGTTTGTCAGATGTAACAAAAATAGCGTCAATACTACTACTATTCACTGCAAACAATTATTTTTGATATATTTGTAACTAGTTCCGCGATTTGTGAAGTGTTTTAAAATGGCGTGTTACACTTAAATAGACTAGTGAAAATATTAAAACCTAGAGTATTTCATTGGAATACCATACTTCATCAAGTGTTTTCATCGGATTTAATGGGTTTTTTTTTTCATGTTACACAAATAGCGTTTACACTAAAAAGACTTAGCTTCATTTTGTTTTAAAGAAAAAATATTTCTGGGTTTTATTTTTGAGTGTCAATATTTATGGCTGTTTCTACTTTTTATAGACGCTGTACGCGAAACGGCGGGGAAAAAGGGGAACTTGTGAACAATAAAGATGTCTGAAAAAATGCGTTACGGGTAAACAATACTCTTTTCCGTGTACGTGCGTTCTGAAGGGCCTACATGTGCTATTGGCGACGGTGCGCTTTTTTATTTTTTCCTGTCGCTCCTTTTTTATATCCTCTTTCAACACCGTCCGCGCGTATTAATGTTTTGGAGGGAGAATAAATCTTACCATTCTGGCCAATTTGCGTTCGCATCTCAATACACAAACTTAAGTGGGGAAATGTTTGCGTATTTTTCCCGTTCTTCCATTTTGGGGGTTTTCTATTTTGTATTACCATTATTTTAAACATAATTTGTTTATTCATGGTGTGCACGGCTGTATATGGTTTCACAAATACAAAATGGGGGAAATTATTGCCTGAAAATTAAACCTAATAACAATGTGTTTTACAGAAAAACTATTACAGGTGATCAGGAAGACACATTATATATATATATATATATATATATATATATATATATATATATATATATACTAGCTGTACCTTCCCGGCATTGGCCTGTACTGTTTTTACTTTTAATTTACTTCTCGGGTTGTTTTTAATTCTAAGCTATGTTTATTCCAAAATATCATTTTTTGTTACAAACAACAGGAGGTACCTCTGTATTGTCAAATACAGATTTACATCCATATTTTTTTAATATTACGTATGTATGAAAATAATTCCGACCCGGTCAAAGTATTTCCTAGAAGTAATTACATTAACAAAAAGCAACATTTATTCTTGTTTAATATATATATATATATATATATATATATATATATATATATATATATATATATATATCATTTGATATTGGGTTCAATTTTTCGATTTTTATTATTTGTGATTTTGAATAATATTAAATGTTGTAATTTATGTTTCCAACGTTATTTTGAGTACATATGTTCTCTATTTATATCGCCTTCTTCTACCTATCTGTCTGTCTGTCTGTCTGTCTGTCTGTCTGTCTCTCTCTCTCTCTCTCTCTCTCGCTCGCTCTCTTTCTCGGGTATACTCCCTCTTCCCTACCCTATTGGTGCACTTCTTCATTCTCACCATATTACTCTTTTGTGCAACCTTTCTCATTGCCGCTCACATGTTCTCCCAAACATCTTTCTTCCTCTCTTTCTGAACTCTCTCTTTCTTTTTCTCTCGAACACTTTTGTTCTATCTCATTTTATCTCTCCGATACTCTCTCTCTTTATTACTCAAAACCTTTATTTTTAACTGTCGTTCTCAAACATATCATCTCTCAATCGCAAACAAAAATAACAGAAGACGAAATATAATTTAATTCAGCTGCTTTTTAACAGACAAGTAGAACACAAATTAGCATAGTATTCTTCAAGATAGTAGATAAACATTTTACCTAAAATCAATAAACCATCTAAGATTATCAATAAGAATATCATTAAACTTAATTATTATGGCATGGATGACATGCAATCAATAATAAATAGACACGATAATAATATAATTATTAATAGTAACAGTAATAACAGTTATAATACAATTGCTGTTAATAATAATGATACGAATGTATAATAAGTGTAGAATAAAAAGATAATTATTAAAGTAGAGTAGAAAGTGGACTTTGCGTTTACTTTTGGCAGCCTCGTAACTCTCGCTTCCTTTATTTTGTCCTTTGTTGTCACATGTCATGAGCGATGTTTCTGACAAAGTGAGAAGAATTGCTGTTTTCTGGGTAGAGATCTATTCATCTAAAGTTCATCGTTCGCTAGATTTTTACCGTTAAGAAGTTTTTAGCACCTTACATCAAGTGGCTTTATGCCTTGTCTGGACCGATTTCAATTAAATAAAGTATCCATTGATCAAAATTTAACTGCTAATGTTTTATAAAAAGTAACAGTTTATGATAATGCCCACAATAAGCAAAAGGTATTCATTGGTGCAACTGTAAATAATTACAGGTGTAGGTATATTCATCACAAAAATGAAATGTAGGAGTAAAAGATACAAAAATAGTATCACATTGTTTTAAATGTATATGGTAACAAAATATATTAGTTCTAGTATTAAAACTGAGAAGTTGTAAGACTACCACTTTTGGAAACAGGAAATTATGTTTAGAGGAAAAATACTAAATCATAAACTCAAATCTTATTAATTTATTTAATAAAAAGCAAGAAGTTATAGCGAAATGCACACATGAAGACAAATAGTTGCTTTCCTATTGAAGCTCAGATAAATTAAACACAACTAATTATGTGTGCAATCTAATTTGTTCCTTAGTTTTTGTCATGAAAATAAAAACATGTAGAATCAAAATACAATTGTCCATCATTGAATACATAAATCATAATTAATATTATTTGAAAAATAATTATTGCCAATTTGTGAAAAAATAACTAATACATTATGAAAATAAAATTAATATTAAATAAAGAACTAATTAATTCATCATCAGAGAAAAATACTAATAACTAATATTGTATACAAATAATAATTGACCACAAGTTAATAAATAACTAATAACTAATATTGTATAAAAATAATAAATTACCATTAGTGAATAAATAATTACTTACTAATATTTTATATATTTTATATATAAACAATAATTGCTCATCAGTGAAAATATAACTAATATCATATTTGAAAAACACTAATTACCCATGATTGTATAAAATAAATAATTGCCCAGTAGTGAATAGATAACTAATGACTAATATTGTAGAAAAATGATAATTTCTTATTAGTGAATAAATAATTCATAATTAATATTATATAAAACCTAATAATTGCTTATTAGTCAATCAATAAATTATAAATGATATTGTATAAAAATAATTGTCAAATAGTGGACCAATAATTAATTACTAATAGTGTATAAAAGAATTGCCTATTAGTAAATAAATGAATATTAAATAAGATAGTATACAAAATAATAATTACAAACTGAATAAAGAAATAATGATTATATTTTTTAAATTAATACTTTCCCATGAATGAACAAATAACTAATATTATATATACTCTACAATAATGACCTATTAGTAACAAATAATTAATATTGTATAAACAAAATAATTGCCCATTAGAGAACAAATAATCAACAACTGAGTATTTATTAAAATACACGCGAAATGCGTGTTCACGTGTGTAGGTACTACTATTTATTCCGGTTTCGTCTTCATAAGTAATGTCAGTTAGAAACATGCCGCTAGTGATCGGTGATACCGTAAACCTGCAGTAAAGTGTTAAGCTTACTGATTTATATTATCATGTATTATTTATATTTCTCTATTCAATAGGACATCGTTCCCTTTATTTTGTCAAGCTTAGCCGTCTCCTGTTTGCCCTTATTGTGAGAGATTTGTTGTTGTGCTTTTTTATATATATATATATATATATATATATATATATATATATATAAAATGTTTGTTGTTGTTTATTATCTATGGCGTATACGTTTCGTCCCTTTTAAATCGAGATTAATCAGCATAGCGATATGACTATTAACTACCGGTCGAAACCCTGGATTACAAGTATTTTTCAACTCAAATCCAACGTCGCTAACCGCGCGGCCAATATTTGAATAGCTGATAAACAATGATAATTTAACACATTTTAAAGCGGCTTGATGTCCAGGCATTCTACTTCTATTAGAGAAGGAATTATGCATTTATAGCACTAGCTATACCATTCTAGAATGTTTATAGTTCTAACGTTAGTTACGTATTAATATGATAATTCCTGCCCAAACTACCTACTAATATTAGCACTAACACCATGGTATTTAGCTGATACCCCTGTAGATGGGTCCGGATGGGCCTAAAAGTACTTGGGATACCTACAGATATGGAAGATTCATCAGCCAATCCCCCATAGAAACAAAGACCCTGATTCAGCAAATGGAAAGGATTCACACAAGGATATCCAGGCATAAGTTGTCTGTCATATTCAACAACATATATATATGCTATTGGTGCTTGGTATGATGTCGCTTGGCGAACAGATAGATCGATATGACAATATACACAAACATGTTTAGTCCCTAGAAATTGCACAGGCATATTAAAATAGAACATTTACTCTATTTACACAAAAATAAATCTAATGTAAACATCGAAAAACGAAATAGAACCCTCTTTTCTATTTGTTGGTTTCTAAAATGTTTTATGATTAAATTAACTCTTTTGACATTATAAACTATACTATTACTTTAGTCAACTGGTGGTGATGCTTCATTTTTCGTAAATATTTAATGATTTTAATGCTAATAATTCACCGCGTACTAACGCCAAAACCCACTCGAAGATAAATGTTTGTGAGCAGTTTGATGATGAAACAGTTCTAGAAAAGATTTGCGAACTATGATTAATTCATAGATGACTAGACAGATATTTGTTGACATAAAACTTGAAAACGCCCAAGTTGTAGTCTGTGGGGAAACAATCCCGCTGTAACGTGTACCACAGGTGGTAAGGAATTAGAAATAGATTATGTTAATGGGAATTAATTTTATTTCATGTAGACACACGGAGACAGGTGAGTTCTTTAAAATGTTGGTAGAACGGAAGTTCTTGCTGAGAAGGTTGCATTGGCAGGTACCAGAGCTTAGTATTACAGACAGAAAGAGCGTTTTATTAAATTGGAGATTGCTTTTCTTTTCTCGTATTATTGACACTTCATCATTCTCTTTCTCTGTTTCATATATAACACCACTCTATTATCTTCCCAATTTTCTCCACATCTCTGTTTTTGCTAAACTTTATTTTTCTTTATATCTACACCATTCTCCATGCTGGCTTCTTACTTATAACTTTTATAATTAAATTTACTTGTAAAAACAGTTGTCTTTGTTTTCATTTTAAACAGTACTTATACTTCAATCAGCTGCTGACGATGCTTGTGTGCTCTTAAATCTATACTGAATTACCTCCCTTAGTATTACAGGGGAAGGAGTAGCATTTTTTTACATATAGGTATTGAAACGGCGTTTTATTATATAAGAGGTTTCATTTCTTTTATTCTTTTTACTGACATATTATGATTCCCTTCCTCTTTTTTATTCATCACGGTACTATTTATCTTTCAAAGTTTATCTATCTACTCTGTTTTGGCTAAACTGTAGATTTTTTTGTATATTTACCCCTCACCCCCCCCCCCCACACACACACACATTACACTGTGTCATTCTTTTGTGGAAGTCTCGTTTTTGTTATTTTTTTTCATCGCGACTGCCATCTTCATCCTTCTCGAGAGTCTGGCACGGATTCAACTAAATCAAAAGGACGAGTGAATACTTCACCCGCTCGCGCACGTATTAGTAACTTGAATCCAGTAGAAAGCTGAACACGCCGTATGATTTCCATTGTTTTTTTCTCTCTCTTTATAATCCATACGGCCACCTTCCATAAACACACACACACACACACATACACACACACGTACACACACGCAAGTGCTAAAAGTAAATTGCTTTAATCTATATCTAAGTTGGCTATAATTTTTGGAATATATAATTTCCTCAACAATAACGTAATTCAGATCCTCTTTGGCTACTTTTATTTCCACTTCTTGGTGTGTACCTAAAAGGAGGAGGGGGAGGAGGAGAAGGAGGAGGAACCGGGTTATTTTACTCTTCAAAGATCAAAGTGTAGTATCTGTTCCGATGGATACTGCACCCCATAGACTGGTATTGTCTTGGCCTTCGGGTCTTGATTTACGCCGGTCTATGGGTCTGTCCTGTGCAGTTCTAGGAGGTCCACCCTCCCAGGCTTCGCCTCCCCTCTTTGGGGAGGAGTAAGTTTATTGCTTACTGTCTGAGGCGCCCCTACCGGGGAATGCCGACGGGACTGCCCAGGCAATTTTTAAACCCCACTTTCCCGACCCGACCTTGGGTCACATCTTACTTGTGGGAGTAAGATAAAAACTGGCCTTGTGCCTAACTCCTGGAGAGGAGTAAATCAATACTCAATTCAACGTTAATTGATGTTAGATTAGCTTTCGTACCCGGTGTTTCCCTGGATACTGTTAAGTCGTTTAATTTTTTATTTTTATTATTTACTCCCGGGGGTGACCGCTTATCAATGTCAAGAGCAACTCAACTATAAGGGGTATTAATGTGACGTAAATTAATGCCAGCTAAAAGATGAGTAACACTATGGAAGGACTAACTTTGCTCACTGGTGTGAACTATGTTCGATTACTATTGGTTCGGCTCATCATGAGAATCTATTGACATTGGACTTAAATACGACTAAGTTGTAATCATCAGGGAAGCAGTCCTGCGGCAATGTTACACATTTTTACAACTTAAAACAAAAAATAAAATAACATTTTAGTTCAATGAATAAAAATATTTTTATATTCTTCAATTAATAATATGAGTTATTTCCCTGCTGAATTGAAAAATTTCTATATTTACTAGTTGTTGGGATGGAACTACACACTTAAATAAACATAAACTATAGCGAAGTGCATCATTATGATGTCAATAACACGATACAACAATAGCAAATGAAAATTGGCTAGTAAACATCAAAGTTTGATATATCAGCTTAAATGCTATTTAGGATTAACTTTTGAAATCTTACAAAATAACTTTGTATGTAAAATAAACGTAGCAAACCGATACCCTTTCTAAACATAAAACATGTGCTAAAGTACATACAATCTGAAAATGTGAAACGTAATCAATGATATCTCGAAGAAAAACGAAAGTCAGTGAGAAAAACATAGTCTCCATCATATAAAATGTTAATTACTGGAGTTTATGTTAACTAAAAAAATAAATATAATTCGCCAATTACATATTTGACACTTGTTCATACATTGTTTTATACGTAAGATAATTTATTATACTGAGCAAAATGGTGCAATGAAATTGAACACGAATAAAAGAGCACAGTTTTATATTAAAGAAGGTTTTAAAATAGTTTATGTAAATTAATTGCCCAATTAATCTGTAAAACCTTCTGAAGAAGAATATTCAAAAGATTATTCAGTTAAATCTAATTTAGAATCGCTTTGTTTACAAATACATGTGTAAATATTCGAAGAATTCGCATTTTTGATATATATATATATATATATATATATATATATATATAAGAGGGGGGTGGAGATTGATAGTCCCATTTAGGAGTTAATTTCATTTTAGCCGAAGTGAATGTCACCCTCTCCGACCTACCCACCCCTAGCAATATCAAAACTAAAAACATGACAGTGTATAATCTTATGTTCTGAAGCGACGGACTTCTCTTGAAAAGTCACTGATATTTATTCATGACTAGTGATGGTGGGGCAGGGACTTACAATTAAGAATCGTCTTTCAAGTTCTTCGAAATGGAGAATCATCGAGTTGAACGAACCAGCCCAAACAACAACAGCTGAAGATGAGGCAAACATTTATAGCCAGACTGTTTGAAGAGAACCACTCTACTCCGTAATTAATAAAGAGGGAATTTACATTTGATGAGTTCATTGATGAAAATAACAGTTTGCTGAACAAATGTAATTAGCCTGTTTATATTGTCTTCATAAGGGTCGGCCGCCTGCTCTACTCGAT
>OY744521.1:187763722-187766222 GCA_963556195.1 Sepiola atlantica | reverse complement strand
GCGATGGCTTTCGATAACGAAAAGAACGATTAATTACAAAGAAAGAAAAGGAGATGAGATAAAAGAGGAGAGGATGATGGTTGACAGTAAATACATGAAAGATAGACAAATAAACAGGAAGAATGAAGAGGAAACGAAAAAAGTAAAATATAGAATAAGTATAATAATAGGTAAAGATAAGATAGAATAGAGAATATTTTTTTTGAAGACGAAGGGGTAGATAATGATCGAAATGAGAAAACGAAAGAACGAAGATTGAAATAAAGAAAAAAAGAAAGAAAAGAACGAAAGTAAGAAACAAAGAGGAAAATAAGAGGGAAGATAATATGGTAATGGAGATTAAAGCTGAGAAAGAAAGAGAGAATAAAACAGCTAGAAAGAAAGAGAGAGGGGGAACAATGATGGAAAAGTGAAAACAAAAGAACAGAAATTACAATAAGCAAAAAGGAAAGAAGAAATGAAACAAGGGAGAAAGACAGAAAAAGGAAAAGAAGATGTTAATCGATATGGAATAGAAAGAAAGAGAGAATAAAAAAGAGGAGAAGGATGTGGATTCTGATAGAAATGGGAAATGAAAGAACGAAATTGAAATGAAGAACATAGAAAGAAAGAAAAAAGAGAGATACGAAGAAAAGTTGAAAGAAAGATAGAGGAAAACGAATGAAAGATAGAATGGTAAGCGAGGTTAAAGATAAGAAGGAGAGAAGGAGAGTGTCTGAGAGAGAGGGAAGGAGAGAATGTCTGAGAGAGAGAGAAAGAGAGAGAAAGAGAGACAGACAGAAGAACAAATAATGATAGGAAGGCCAAGCGAAAGAACAAAAAATTAATTAAAAAAAGAAGAAAACGAAAGTAGTTTGATGGAAATGAAACAAATGAAAGACGTAAAACGAGACAGGACGCCGGAAAATACGGAAGAAATTTATAAACTGGAAAGTAAAGAAATAAACAGAAAGAAAAAGGAAGAAAAAAGAAAGAAATGAACAAAGAATGGGAAATAACAAGAAAGGAAAAATTTTTAAAAAAGGAATGAAGAAGAAATGGACGAAAACAAATGATAATAAAAGTGGAAAAATGGAAGAAGGATTGAAATTTAAGAAGAAATACATCATAGAATGAAATCATGAAATGAAACAGTAAGATGAACAAGAATCCAAAGTTACAATGAAAAAAGAGGAAAACACGAGGGGTACAATGAATAAAACATGAAGTAAAATGATAAAAAAAGATAAGAATGAAGAATGAAAAATTAGAATAAAAAAAGAAGAAACTCAGGTATTATTTAGAAAAGAAACGATACAAATATGAAAAGAATAAGAAAAGGTGGGAAAACTAGATCAAAATGGAAACGAAAAAAAACATTAAAGAAAAACTAATGATAGTAATAAGAATAGAAGAGAAAAATACTAAAAGGAAAAAAAAAGTGAAGAAAAATTAAGTTTTGAAACAAAAAATGGAAGATTAATAATGAAGACAGGAAAAGAAGTGAAAATGGAAGAAACAAGAATAGACAAAAAGTAGATATTAACAAGATGGACGACTTTCGATTGAAATAAAGAAGATAAACAAAGCTTAAAAACAAATACAGATGTGCCAAATAAGACGTGTGGCAGATAAAAAAAAGCGGGGTAAAATCGAGTTAAAATGAAAGTGAAAACAATAAGAAAGACTAGTATAAAGGAGGAATAAATTAGTTTTCATAAGAAATAAACCGTAAGTGAATACCAATTCTCAAACAAACAATAGATAGAAGAGACGAGTCAATAAGCGGACGAATTAAAATTTGGACAAGAGACATTTGACAAAAATGATCGAGCAGGAATATTAGCAAGGGGATTAAAAAGAACCTCTTCCTAAACCCTCACTATCAGATTTGACCCATTCGGCTTTAAAAGTCCTCTTACTTGTACTGGTCGTTGTATACATTTATTTATTTCATTTTATATGTTTCTAAACTGTCATGGCGTCCACTAAATATAGGCCATAGTTAAATAATGAAAAGAAGCGACGGAAAAATCAATTGGAAAAATTTAAACTATAAACAGTGTAGAAAAGGAGGAGGAGGAGGGAAAAGAGAGATATAGAGGGAGGGAGACTTTCGTGAAAGAGTGCGAGACATGCAAACACCCATGTAAGTGTATGTGTGTGGTTTTGTATGAATATGAGTATGCTGAATTTTTTCAAATGCATGTGTTGATAATGTGTGGATGAAGAAGACAGTCAGTTGCTGGCGGGAACAAGAAAGGAAAAATAGCATAGACATTTTCCTCGGAAATACCAGACATATAACTTAATGAATACGTGTATGTTGATATTAAACAATGTAGAATATATTGCGTGTACATACACACACACACACACGCACACACACACACACACATATACATATATATATATATATATATATATATATATATATATATATATATATTAGTTATGCATATGATACTTCAGGCCGCTTAAAGACAAAATATTTAATACAACTTTTATTTTATTGATTATT
>OY744521.1:187756222-187758722 GCA_963556195.1 Sepiola atlantica | reverse complement strand
GTATAGAGTACATTAATAGAATTATAGAATTAAAATAAATTATTTTCGACTGTATTGTGGTTTAACTAAAATACATATTTTCTTTTACTTGCTGCAAAATGGCCCGATGCGCATAGATGGCTAACTTTTTTTCAGCACTGCTGATATATCACTGCGTTTTGCATGAACCGGATAAAATAGTAAACGAGTTGTCTGTTATTTACTGTAATTTGGTAAAGACTGGAAAATAGTATATTTGTGTATTTCCCTATGGTTGGCTTTCTATATTTTAAAAACAATAGTTATTATAAATTTAGTTTTAGTCATTTCGGCAATAACGAAACTATTTCATTCATTTCAACGTTTACTGATGGTGAAAAAGTGACAACTTCAGAAGCTGATGACAATGAAATTTACGAAACAACACGCGTTTAGTGAAATGCAAATTCGAGGCAAATGCAAATGCATCTTAATAAGCAAAATTGAAAACACAATTATCATCAATTTTAGCAGCATTCTAAAATGTGCGTGAGGTAGCATCTATGACCAGCATAAGATTAGCATTAAGGAGTTTTGAAGCCAAAAACAACCAAGCTTGTAATGGGAGCAAAATTAACAACTGTAGATACAGCAGAATCAAGGTACTTCAACAAAACTATGAGGAAACGGTAGATCCGAGTTGGAATAAGGGTACTTAAAAGAGCTCCATGGACAATATTTACAAAATTACATAGTAGAACTCAAATAACCATGTCAGTTATTGGTAATGATTTAGTTCATCCGATAAGCGAAATCTTGTGTGTGAAAATTCCGCAGGTCCAATGAAATAAATTATTACCTATAGTGATTTTAGTTTTGTCTCATTGTGCATATATATATATATATATATATATATATATATATATATATATATATATAAATAAATAACCACATATATATATATATATATATATATATATATATATATATATATATAAATAAATAACCACATATATATATATATATATATATATATATATATATATATATATATATAAATAACCATATATATATATATATAAATAACCACATATATATATATATATATATATATATAAATAACCATATATATATATATAAATAACCATATATATATATATATAAATAACCACATATATATATATATATAAATAACCATATATATATATATATATATAAATAACCACATATATATAAATACCCACATATATATATATATATATATATATATATATATATATATGTGTGTGTGTGTGTGTGGGTGGGTGTGTGTGCGTGTGAAATTTTACATGTACGAAGTTATGTTGAAAAATTCAAACAACCAGGTCGGTTATAAGTACTTTTCTTAGAAAATATTTCAAATTGTTAATTCCATTATCAAGGACACAAAACAAAGAAATAACACTATTTTAGTACATTTAGAACCTAATCGATTAAGAAATAGCACCTACTCTATATGGAGAAAATGTATATTTTATTGTGTATAGTTGTGTTAAAATCGTTGTTGAAGTATAAATATTAATTTATTAATTGTTTTGTAAACATTATTATTCAATTCTATGTCATATAAAAGATTTCTGTAAATTCAAATATGGGTCTTATAGGAACATCAAGCCATCGACAGCATTATTCCCAACTGAATGAGTTTCAGGGTGTAATTATCTCTAATTTGATAACAAACAAATTGAAGTTGATTTCATAACATAAAGGTAAATGTGTAACAGTTTGTATGTATGCCAACATTTTTCATAAATAAAACATAGACAGAAAGAAACAAAGAAAGAAAGAGAGAAAGAAAAAGGGGCAAAAGAATAGAAAAACAGTCAAGAAATCGAAAAATACAACAACTAACTTTTTACCACACGCATTAAAATTAAATTTTCTACCGATTTGTAAACTTTTTACGTGCTGAAACTTTTTTCGCGATTTTTTAAAATTTCAAAATACGAATTCCTTCCAAGAACTCTTTCAACACAAGAGAAACAAAATAGTCGTTTGATGTTCTGTTGTTAGTTAATCGACGCCATTTTATTTGTGTTTCGATAACTCAACAACAAAAACACATCCATGGATGAAAAACAATCTTATTATCAGTTTCCACACTTTAAAAGTATACAAGTCGGTTTAAAATTAAATGTTAATGCGTTTGGTGGGAGTAATTAATTGTAATATTTGATATTCAATTTCTCAGCCGTTAACTATACTGCAAGGTTACCCCAAAAAGATTCGATTATATCTTACCGGTTCCCAGCCGTTCTGTTCTTTAGACCTCCTCATCCGACGGCAAGACTTTAGATATGTCCGGATCCGTTTACGCGACCTTTCGTGAAATTCAGGGAATTGTCTGTCACATGCTTCTAATATCGCTTGGATTTTGTCCTTGGGCTGTTTCGATATGGGCACCATTCGATCAAGATTCTCATCCACGAATAAACGGACAAACATCTGTGACGAACAGACAAAAAATATAGCATAATTATAAATACGTTGGACACAACGCACA
>OY744521.1:187748722-187751222 GCA_963556195.1 Sepiola atlantica | reverse complement strand
ATAAAAATAAAATATATAATAGTAAGTAAATAAAATAAAAAGGGGGATTAAGTATCTAACAGTGAAACAAAAACAGGAGACCTTAACGTAAGCATCTAATATTAACACGGGGATCATCAGCTGTTTACCATATATATATATGTGTGTGTGTGTGTGTGTGTGTGTGTGCTAGCAAAAATATCCGACGTTACCAGGGGTTCAAATGAGGAAACCTACGTTTTCTTGTTCCCAAGAATATACTGAGTATTAGTCTATGGGATGTAGTGTAATACAGTGGCATTTCTTGAAAACATTTGCACTAATTTTCTAGTGTGTGAACTAATTAAGCATCACTTTGCATTGGCAAGGTATTAATGAGAACTCATGCATGCATTTGTTCGAATCGCTTAATCCCATATTACCATGCTTATTATCTTTCTTCAATTACATAGTATTCAAGTTATAAATAAAACAGAATATAGTAAAACGTTGTAGTTCTTTTTTATGTATGTTGTGCACGAATGCAAACACCTCTGCTATTGTTGCGCTCTTCTGTTTATAATCAAATATACTTATCTCTGTTAGATGTAGTTGCAGAATATATATGCTTATAAGTGTATGGTAGTTTGGTTTGGTAGTTTTGTTTTACGGCATATCAACCCTTTTTGGGTTATTTAATGCCGAATCTGGTCATTATAGTAAAAGATTTATGCTTCAAGTTCTAAAAATAAAATAAAAAAGGGGAGGGAGAAAGGGAGAGGGGCTGTTGTTTTTGTTTTTGGTTTTGTAGAACATAATTAAGTTTTACAAAAAAAAAAAAAAAAAAAAAAAAAAACGTCAATGTAGGTGAATTTCGTCTCAGGGAGCCACAGGGCAGCCTGATCTGGTATCACCAGGTTATAAGTGTATATCAGCAAGATAATTATAGGAGTTTATGAACAAACATACAGACAAGACTGGCAATTATATAGTATATTATCTTCTCCGAATTCGTCTATAATTTTAATAATCAAAGCAGAAACTTGTGAGCGGATAAAATATAAAAATGTAAAAAAATGATTGTGAAGTATTTTTCGGTTGCAGAAGACGAACCAAGAGATATCGATAAGAAATGATGAAGGAAAATGTGTGTTGTCTTTGTGTACAACGTTTGTGAAGTATTTTCCTTTTGCAGAAGACGAACCAAGAGATATCGATAAGAAATGACGATGGGAAATGTGTGTTGTCTTTGTGTACTATCCTATTCTAGGAATTGAAATAAAGTGAAAATCTCACTCTACTTTACATATAAGATATAACACATTTCATAATAAAAATGCATAATACCTTGTAAAATCTGCCCTACATTGGCAAATAGTTGAGCAAAGTGATGTTTTATTTGTTTATTGGTTGTTTTATTTTTTAATCCCCGATGAGAGAAAATGTTGATGCAGGAAAACCATAAATTGAGACAAAAAAATTGGTTAAAGAATTACAAAAAAGCCAGGAAAACCGTAATCCTAAAGAAAGAAGAAAAATCGTAGATTAGAGTGGGTGGTGTTTCAGAATTAGTTGCATCGAAGGCTTACGTTAAAGGCTTTCAATCTCTCCGTATCGTAGTCGTGACCAGAAGGCAGTTTGTCATCCTCATCATCGTCGTTATCATCCTCGTCATCTTTGACCGCCTGGAGATCGTCCACAATGCCGCTTTCGCTAGCCTTCGTGGAGCTCTAAAGAATAAAGAAAAGAATAAAAAAGATGATTAAACAAAAAGTCATGGCCGTATTTTTCAAACTGTTTTACAACGTGCGCAGATTAAGATTAATGGCGTACTGCGCATCTCAGGAAAGAAAAACAATATGGAGGAAGGAAAGTAGTCCACGTGGAATGAGATATGAACAAGTAATCGAATAGTTTTCGTAATTAATAATTATAAAGAAATATGAATGAAAGTGTCATACAAGTAATGAATGTGTACTTACAAACGGAAAAAGGAGTCAAACCTTAAATTTAATAAGATACCATTTTTGCAAGAAATTATAGTAAAATAATAAGTTGTTTAAACGATAACAGATGTATCAATGATACACAGCTAACCTTTACATAATGTTATGTTAGAGAGTTCTGAGTTGTTCATTGTTCATCCTATTACTTGACAATGTAAGGGAAATGATGTTGTCATATTTGGGCCTGTGAATCCCTGCCCAATTTGAGAGTTCTTGATAAGATTCAGAAGTGAATCTGTAATTTGGTTGCCCCCTACACTTTCCTCTCTCACAGACGTGATGTTGCTCATCCCAGTCCCTCCTATAAGTAGTATTATGGCATAGATTTTTCAGATTTGTCTGATTTATTCCATGCTTCCTTTGTCCCAGCTCGTTTGACTTGTTGATCTAGTGATCTTCATCAATTCACTGTTCAGATGCCCTGTTATAATACATCTCCCTATACCAGTACCTTCTCCCCAAAAATTACAAACTTGTGGAACTCTCTTCCTGTTAATTGTTTTCCTCCTACATATAGCCGAGGTTATTTCAAGACT
>OY744521.1:187701222-187736222 GCA_963556195.1 Sepiola atlantica | reverse complement strand
ATATATATATATATATATATATATATTATTATTAAAGGATGTCATCTATGAGCTCGAGTTAGATTGCATGCATAAGAAAAAACGTGAGTTTAGAAAGCCTGTTAAATATAAAATAATATAAAGAGAAAGTCAAAAATTAGTCTCTTTTTATTCTCTCTCTGTCTCTCTCTCTCCCTCTCTTGCTCTCTTTCTCTCTCTCTCTCTTTCCAGCAAAGGGTTATATATCATTACTAATACTGGTGATATTGCCTTTTGTTTTCATGGATTGTTCCAATGCAATCTGTTTATTTTTTCTTTTCTTTCTTACGTTCGACTGTCAATAAACAAAAAATGAGAGAGAGAGAAAGAAAGAGAGAGCGCGCGAGAGAGAGAGAGAAAGTAAGTGTGTGTGTGTGTGTGTGTGTGTGTGTGTGTGTGTGTGTGTGTGTGTGTGTGTCGGATGGGGAGGAGTAAGTTTATTGCTTACTGTCTGAGGTGCCCCTACCGGGGAATACCGACGGGGCTGCCCAAGCAATTTCTAATGGCCAGAGTGCTCACTTTCTCTGGCGCTGGCTTTTCAACCCCCACTTTCCCGACCTGAACTTGGGTCACATCTTACTTGTGGGAGTAAGATAAAACTGGCCTTGTGCCTAACCTCCTGGAGAGGAGGTAAATAAATACCGTAACTTCTTGGCCTTTTGGCCAAGATCAAAGTGTAGTATCTGTTCCGATGGATACTACACCGTATAGACCGGTATCGTCTTGGCCTTCGGGTCTTGATTCCGCCGGTCTGTCCTGTGCTGTTCTAGGAGGTCCACCCTCCCAGGCTTAACCTCCCCTCTTTTGGGGTGGAGTAAGTTTATCGCTTACTGCCTCAGGCGCCCCTAACGGTGAATGCCGACGGGGCTGCCCAGACTATTTTTGCTAGGCCAGAGTGCTCGCCTTCTCGGGCGCTGGCTTTTCAAATCTCACTTTCGCGACCTTGTGTCACATCTTACCTTGTGGGAGGAAGATAAATAAAATAGATCCCGTATACAATAAGAGCGGGTGTCAGAAAACTTACAGTGAAAGGGTGAGATTGATAGATAGAAACTTAGTAAGAGATTGGTCTAATTTAAACAGGTAGGATTGAAGTTGGTGTTTTGTTTTCAAACATTACTTAATCCTCAAGAGGTATATTCAACAATGTATTTTGTGTTATTAAAATATATAGGAAAAACAAGACTTACGGAAACACACATTGATTAACTTAGTGTCGGTACAATAATCGATATAGATCTATAACAAACATAGATCCAGTTGAGTTGAAATTAGGATAATCCCCGCAGGGTTGAGAAATCCGAATAGAGAATCCAATATAGAATAGACAGTAATACAATAGGTATGAAAAAACTCAACAATGATTATACGTGCGAGCTCATTCGATGCTTATGTAAGCTTATATGCATGTATGTATGTATGTATGGGTAAGGTTTAAATATTAGAGATATTTTTTAGCACAGCTGCTAATTGTAAAGAGTTGTAATGTCGACTATATTTAGTTTAATTTAGTTTCATGGAAAGAGGATGAAAATAGGATATAAGACCTTCGTGAAAATTTAAATACCTCTGATTTTTGTGAAATTTGAACAATACTTATTAGACATCAATTAATATGTATTCCCCAAATTTCAGTTTCTTTGTAGTGTTTTTAAGGGGTTTTAAAGGGTATTATATGGGCACAACCTTCCATTTGAAAATTCATTTTTCTTTTCAGATTTGCATTAAATCTGATCCATATTAATTAGACACCAAGATTCCCTGAATTTCAATTTCTTCTTTAGACCCCTTAAGCTTTAGCCTTAAATTATAGCTCAACATCATGTAATGGATTTTGATAAAAATTAGAATAAGTATTCTAGACATAAGGTTTAGTATCATTATATGATGATTTTAATCTTCGTAAGAGGACATAAAAGTGGTGCAAACTGTCTTGTGTGGGGAAGTACGCATTCTTGGGGCGGTATTCTTCTAGTTATACATACTGTAAATAAAGTCAAGAAGTCTGAAGAGACTGCCGTTGTCGGTCAATATAAATGTATTACTGTCGTAAATATAGATTGTTGAATTTTCCTTTGCATACACACTCTCTCTCATATATATATATATATATATATATATATATATATATATATATATATGTATATATATATGTGTGTGTGTGTGTGTGTTCGTGTGAGAGAGAGAGACTTCTTTTCAATTCGTTGTTTAATTCGGAAGAAAATGGGAGAAGTTTAGGTTGACTTTTTTGAACCCATGTGATAGATGTCTAGGCTGGAAGCTTTGCAATATCAATCAATTCTCTAAAAATCACTAAACAACAGAGAGTCAATGAAAAAAAAATAAAGGTGGCGGGAGAAAAAAAAGAGTGGATGGAGTGGCGTGAAGAATAGACCGGGTTGAAATTGATGAGACTGCAATAGACAAGGCGAGCAAAACAAAAGCCAAATCAGAAAATGTCATAAAAATTAATAGCGAAAAGCAAACAAGGAAGTCGAAAGTGGGAAAACAAAATTAATGAAGGCGTACAAAAAGGTAACCAATTATTTGCTCTTCGGTTCTGGCTAAGTCTCTTTAATTTTCTTTTTCTCACGATATTTTCTCAATTTCCTCCTCGTTTTTTTTTTTATTTGTGGTTTCAACTTCATAGAACCGACTCTATCATTATTACTCGTCCGGCTCCCTCTCAGATCGTTTTCGAATCCCTCTACCTAAATATATTGAATAGCGGTAGAATAATCTAATATAAAAAACGATATCTTTGTCATCGATAACTTTATTCCTACAAATTCAATATTTGAATATAGTTCGTCAGTTTTTTTTGTGGATCGTTACAGCATAATTTTAAGGGGAATAAAATGTAATTCGATTTATTTCTTCCTGAAAATACTTTGCTCGGATCGGAATTATTTTATACAGAGGTTAGCAAAGGAAATGGACGTTAGTCTGTATTTGTCAATGTAGACTTACTTCCCTTTTTTGTAATAAAAAGTAATATTTAATATATATATATATATATATATATATGTATATATATACACATATATATGTATATATATACACATATATGTGTATATATATATACACATATATATATGTATATATATAGTAAGCAATGAAAATATATATGGCAATCAAGCTACACAGAGGCTCCCGTTTTTCATCCCCGGGGGGAATTGTCAGGCTAAATGCATGGAGTTATTTTTGTCAGGTGTTTTTATATACATGGCTTGCTAGTTAACTAATCAGATTCTTTGTTGTTCCATCAGCCAATCATTTGGCTTCCCTCGAACAAAGGCTAGGAATCGTCTGTATAGCTAGATTGCCATATATATTTTCATTGCTTCCTACCTAGCTCTACTTACGTATCGAGCACTGTTGCAGTAAATAATGAAAACTGACACATAAAAAATGATATCTCCTTATAATATTTTATGTGGATACATGAAGTGCTAATATGTATATATATATATATACACACATATATATGTATATATACACATATATATATATGTATATATATACACATATATATATATGTATATATATATATACACATATATATATATGTATATATATATATACACATATATGTGTGTATATATATGTATATATACACATATATATGGACACATATATACACATATATATATGGACATATATATACACATATATATATGTATATGTATACACATATATATATGTATATGTATACACATATATATACACACATGTATATGTATGTATATATATATACACATATATATATATATGTATATATATATATATATGTGTGTATATATATATATATATATTTATATATATATTTAAAGAAGTGAAACTACCAACATTTATAAATTTTAAAAACTGTTTAAAAAAATGTTCATCATTTTATTATTTTATAATTTTGCAACGCATTTCGAGCATCTTGGCTCTCTTCAGATATTCTTTTCTAAAAAGAGCCAATAGGATTGAAATGCGTTACCAAAATTCTAAAATAATAAACAATTAAAAAAAAACTTCTGTTTCATTTTAATTTATAAATGTTGTTAGTTTACCTTCTTTATAAATATACACTTTTCTCTAGTTTCAATCGCACTACGCTATACTCTCTCTCTCTCTCACATTATATATATATATATATATATATATATATATATATATATATATATGCGTGTGTGAAAAAGACTAAAAAAAAACAAATAAAATACAGGAACAATCATCAACACACGAGAGATTTTCCCGGTTTCATTCGGATCAACGACGTCTCCAGAAAAAGTGATTTTTTTCTGAAAACGTTTCTGTACCCTTTCTAGAATTGTGTCTTGATATTTATTTCAGCAGAAAACAGCATAGCAGATTGTTTACATTGTTGTTTTTTTTTTCGGAATATTATCTTCAACGTCCATATCTATATTGCGTGTTTGTCTCAAAATAATATACTTTATAATTCAGTATGACGCTTCGGCATATTTTCAGTAATTTAAACTCGAGTGTGAGAACATTTTTTATACTCTGGGATTTTTAATATATTTAGATGTACAGAATGAGTAAATTGTTTGCTACATAAACATACATTCTCTAGTCGTTCTGCACGCATATACACACACATAAACACACAGACAGACACACACATATATATATATATATATATATATATATATATATAAATTTAAAGGTAATAAACCAAACACACATTAAAGCTGTCTGCATTATAAATTATTTCGAACTAGATGGGTCTCATCAGATGCCTAAACAGCAACATTTCAGAACTGAATGATCTCCGAAATGTGACTGTTTACGCGTCTGATGAGACCCATCTAGCTCGAAATAATTTATAATGCGGACGGCCCTAATGTGTGTTTGTTTTATTTCCTTTAAATGTATTCCTGTTCTGTTAATGAGTACATTGAGCGTTCCATCGGAACCATTCAACTCTGACACACACACACATATATATATATATATATATATATATATATATATATATATATATATATATATATATATATATATAAATCATTTTATTCATACAAATAGTTTTGTCTACACATCTGCAGACGTGTTTCAGTTCTAGCTGGGCGTCAGGCCACGTTATGGGTATTAAAGCGGGGATGAAAATAAGAAACAAATGTCGTTTCAAGAAGTTACAAGCTGCATGATATGACTTTAGTTTATTTGTTTGTTAATATAACGGTTCATATCTATTTATTACTCATTTATCTTATCGTGATCATTATTGTTATTTTATATGTTGAATCTATTCTGGGGCAGGCTAAGATGGTAGTAAACACTTTAGTTCAATGTTTCCGGTTTATCGCGACTTAGTGATGATTCGGTCAGCCTTTTATACCTATCTTTTTGCTGAAAATGTTCTCACAAACTAATCGTCCACCCGTCGCCCTATTTGAAACTGAACTGAAGGAGAGTTATTAGTTTCTATCATCTTATAAAGAAAGAGATTGAAACAGAGACCCAACACGTGTGATTATAATACATATTATTATTATTATTATTATTATTATTATTATTATTATTATTATTATTATTATTTATATTTATTATTATTTATTATTATTATGTATTATTATTAATTATTATCATTATTTATTATTATAATTATGTATTATTATTAATTATTATCATTATTTATTATTATAATTATGTATTATTATTAATTATTATCATTATTTATTATTATAATTATCATAATTTATTATTATTATTAATTATTATTATTATTATTGTTATTTATTATTATTTATTATTATTATTATTATTTATTAATTATTATTATTAATATTATTATTATTTATTTTTATTATTATTATTTCATTATTTATTATTTTTTATTATTCATCGAACAAAAACGGAAAGTCTTTGAATCGAGTATTGGAACCAAAGATAACAGAAGAATGTTCCGATGGGATGAAAATAATAATTATAGATGCAGGGGGGGAAAGAGCATAGACATCAGTTCCTCCGATTAGAGAAACGTTTCTACATTCAGGTAATGATTTTATTTATTTATCTTTATATAATATACCTTCATCGTCGTTGTTGTTGTTGCTGCTGCTGCTGCTGCTTCTACTACTATTACAACAACTATTACTACTACAATTGTTTTTGGTGTTCGGCACTGCCTCTCCGGAACAGTTTCCACTTGGTTGCGTCTGGAGAAGTGCCTGATTAGTTAGGCCTGGACGGGCAGGCCGCGATTGGAAACAGAGACGGCAGCAACAGCTAACATATTTTTATGCATTTTTAAGTGGTGATGGGGGTAATGGTAGGAGAGGTTTCACATGGGTATCCACACTTTTTTTTTTACTATTTGCGTATGGGCATCATATAACGAAGGCGGTTATCAAGGTTACGTCTCCAAGTGCCTACTCTACCTTCGCCCCTCATGTGGTTCTTTGTGTAAACTTGGTCAAAATGCATGTCTATACGCAAGAAAGTTCTTTTTCCGCCTCTGTATATAAACTTGCTCCCTCTCTCTTTCTCTCTTTCAATACAGAACAGTTTCTTTTGTTCATATCCACTATATACCTCACTCCCATTTGAAACGCACACACACACACACATATATATATATATATATATATATATATATATATATATATATATATATATATATATATATTATTAATTATTCGGTACAGTAAATCAGTACAAAATCAGTACCATTGGTTTCAAGCTCAGAAGGCGTTAACCTCCCGGCTATCTTCAGCGTTGTTGTCTACCAAGTGACAACAAAGCTGCTCATTACCGGGGGGTTAACGCCTTTTGAGCTTGAAACCAATGGTACTGATTTTGTACTGATTTTCTATACCGAATAATATATATATATATATATATATATATATATATATATATATATATATATATTTGTTTGTGTGTGTAATTTTTATCTTAAATTGAGCCTCGCTTCTAATCTTCTGAACGATTTGGCTATAGTCGAACGAGACTTGATTTTTTGCTTCCTGGGCAACGAGATTGGTAAGTTTGTGTATACGTCCAAGACAAAGGAGTTGCATTTTTTCAAGAGGAAGACGAAAGATATATGAAAGCTGCTCGGCCAGCAGCTTCCACTTCATTTCTATATTGGTAAGTCAGCAGTGAACAGATTGTTGATTCTACTGCCTAAACAGGAGATACGTTGATGAACAATTTCTTTGATTAGTGTTGTTATGAACAAGCCTAACGGTGAGTGATAGCCAGTTGTAGTTTGATGTTATCTCGGGAGAACTGATGGGGAATCAAATCTCAACACACACACACCCAAACATAAAGAAGAAGAACACAACCACTCAATTATAGCAGAACTTAACTAATACTGTATAGCTTGGGCAAATAAAAGGCTCGATATCATATCGGATTTAGATGTATTAATAACTGATAAAATATACATAAGGTCTACGAAATATTGATTCAAGTTTAGATATATTTATCATATGATTTCATACAGGAGTGAAAATATGTATATATATACATATACATATACATATATATACATATAGATATACATATACATATACATACATATACATATATGCATATATACATATGCATATATACATATATACATATGCATATATACATATATACATATGCATATATACATATGCATATATACATATATACATATGCATATATACATATACATATATACATATATATATATATATATATATATATATAAACCTAAAAAATAAGAATACATTAATCACCTAAATAATACTGTAATGGATTCGTCCAAACACTTTAAAATGCAGCAACATTTTTGTAAGTAACGTATAAATTTTATTAGACAAACAACACAGGTAAGGAAGACTTTTGTAAAAAAAATTTTTTTAATAACTAACATAAGTTTGCAAAACATTTATATGGAACAAAACTTAGATTTAGTATACGGAACGTTTATGTTATTGTCTCTTAAGGGGAGTGGGGTCTGATCAACTCTGCTGGGAAGCCATGGAATTAAATACTGTCTTGTTTTTAAATTCCCGAAACAGTTTTTCATGCTAAACAACTGATGATCCCTTAAATAATGTTAGAAGTAAACTAATATAATAACTGTAAAAAATGAATTGACTTACATGAGTGATTTTCCACTGAACGACTTGGGACAAAAAGTTGTTTTTTTTTTTGTTGTTTCTTTTTATATTGTTTTAATGGTTTAGAAACTTTCGATAATATATATATATATATTTTATAGCCACCATAACGTTGAGAGATTTACTTTTTTTTTACTTTTTTTTTTCCCCCTTCTCAATCGTTTCCTCCAACTGAAATAAGTTTTATTTATATTTTTTTTCCCCTTCATTTCTCATTCGACTTTTAGTTTTTAATTTACCATTCTGACGTTTCCTCTCAGAGGGTCAGACGACAAGGCCTTAAGGTAATTTTAACAATTTTCCTTTTTTTTTTTTTTTCCCCACTCGTCTGTTTCATTGATTTTAATAATGCTTCCTCTAAAATTAATCCTACCATTCTGTTGTACACGAAATTTACTTACATATATATATATATATATATATATATATATATATAGGAAGCTAGAAAATGAAAACATCAGCACTGATGTTAGCTAAAACATATAAAATTACCTCCACCCCCAACGTAATATAAATAATAAAAACTGTCAATTATATTTAGAGAAAGATTCCAAAGTGTAAACTTCAAATACGAAGTTAAATTCTTGAATAAAAATAAATACTTGCTTTGATATTAAAGCTCGCATTAAAGTTTCTTTTTGAAGCCACTGCGTGTATTTTTACACAAGGATAAAAATCCAGCGTCGCGTGTATAAATACAGTTTATTCGCCGATGCCTTTTTGATGTGAGTCAGATACACTTCTGATGATCGGTAATGCTGTGTAACTTCATCAAAGTTGTATCCTTTTTAACAACATGTTGCAATGATCCAGCACAAAAACTGGCGAACTAGACTCAAATATTGATTTGGTAAAAAAGAGAATTTCGAACTAAGAAGTAAAGAAAAGACAGTAGATTAAACAGAAGGGAATATGTTAGGAAAAAAAATGAGAAAACTAATTTAATTATTATTTCTATATTAATAAAATTACGCTACTACTTTTCCTGTCTCTGTTTTTTGTGTTTCTCGCCTCTACGTAACTTACACAGTTTTATTTTTTTTTATATGAATCAATTTTTTTATTTAATAAACAAAACGCAATGGCGTAGAATTAAACCAACGCTTTTTAAAAAATCGTATTTGAAAATAATTTAGTTACGAAATTATATTCAACGGAATGCATTTCGGTTTCTTCATAAACAAGTCAGACATGTTAATGTTTTGTTAACAGTTTTAGAAAAAATGTCCCGTCGTAATTTGAAAGGAATTTGGAAGAATGTAAACGGTCGAATAGAAATAAACCTCTGGCTTACAAATGTTTAGCAAATTCTAATGTATTAGAAGATTGAAAGCTTTAGAAGCTATTTAAATCTAAACTTTGTATAGCGATTAAAACAACCTCACCTAAAAATAAATTATAGTTTCATAACCATTTGGTGCAATCAATAATTTGGTGACAAAACGATACCATAATAATGAAATTGAACTTTCAAAATCCTATTTTTTAAAAGAGCGAGAGACAAAAATGAAAGTAAAAAAGCTTCCTTGCAACGCCGTCTAATTACAGCTAGTTAAAAGTAAACAAGTCTAAAGCAAGGGGTTTTATTTACTCCTCCCCAGGAGTTAGGCACAAGGCCAGTTTCATCTTACTCCCACAAGTAAGATGTGACCCAAGATCGGGTCGAGAAAGTGGGGGTTAAAAAGCCAGCGCTCGAGAGGTGAGCACTCTGGCCATCTAAAAATTGCCTGGGGCGCCTCAGACAGTAAGCAATAAACTTACTCCTCCCCAAAGAGGGGAGGCAAAGCCTGGGAGGGTAGACCTCCTAGAACTGCACAGGACAGGCGTGCAGTATCCATCGGAACAGATACTACACTTTGATCTTAGCCAAAAGGCCAAGCAAGGGGTTTCTCGTCTGTGGAACACATACAACGAGGCTGCTAACCTGCAGATTACAACATAGTCGTCTTCAAATCTAATGTCAACAAATTTCGGTCATGAATTCCATAAACCATTATCACTCCTCTCATGAGGTTCTTCATCTCTCACCTGAAAATCATTCTATCTCATTAAGCCTTATCCTCGAGTGGATTTTGATCTTCATAAGTGGTGATCCCTTAGTAAAAAAAATCAATGCTTTATAAAGAGAATCCAGTTCTATTTTATTTTAAATTCTATTTCTATTTCTAAACGAAGTAAAGTTGACTTGTTTCAGTTTAAGATTCTGTCTCTTCACTCAACATCAAAACAATGTGTTTGTAGATGGATTACTCATTTAACGACGTTCACATCTTGGCCGTTTGGCTACGAGCAAAGTGTAGTATCTTTTCTGATACGACACTTCAACTTTTTTGTCCTCCGTCAGTGAAAAAGAAATCCTTCTAGGCTGAAGCAATGTTTGTTTTATCCCAATCCAGTGCCTATTTTTTTTTTTTTTTTCTGGGGGGGGGGGGGGGCTAGATTTTCCCCACATTAAAAACAGACCTTGTCTTTAACATTGCCCTCGTGGGGAAGCAAGTAACTAAGGACATTCACATCCAATTAAAAATGGGTCCGTGATTTGCAATGCAATCTTATGTGTCGAATCCAAAGTGCTTATACTGCCGTTTCCGAAGTGATAGGTAAAAATAGTAAAACGCGTGTTCAGTAAATCGTATGCAATGAATCGTTTGCAATATGCGTTTCGGTGTTACGCAACCCGAAACGGTTGATATACCGTTCAACTACAAACAAAAAAAAAACCTACTATTGTTTAGAAAGTTATGTGTTAGTAATTTTCAACCTAAAAATAGCAAATTGTGTTCGATTTATGGTATAACATTACTCGTTTCAAAAGTATTATTTCTGAAGTAAATAATTTAAAACGGGTTGATATGTCGTAAAACAGGAACAACATTAAAACCCCATAGAACAATGTGTTTTCTTTACGTACTTATTTATAAGCGATGCGAGGTATTCATACGCATGTTAAACGAAAAGCTTGTACATATGTTACGCGGCTACGATAAACAATCCCGAAATGCGTACTCGTTTAAGCGTTTAAGTCTAATGTAAACAGTAAGAAAAAGAGCGTCGTTTATTAATAGGCGAGCCGGTAAGTAAAGCCGTTGAAGACAAGTGGCGTCAGGTGGTTGGCGATAGGGCGGGGGGCGGTGTTCTCTAGAATGCCGGTCGTTGTCGACCAGTGCTCGTGCCTTCTGTTACGACCGCTTGGCACGTGCGCGCTACAATTTATTACATCAGACTCCCCCTGCTCCTTTTCTTTCTTTCCTTTTTCTTATTTTCTTCCTTTCTTTGTCAAGTTTACAAAACTTCTTTTTTTCTTCTTTCTTTCTTTATTCCAATCTATTTCGTCCTCTTTTTATTGACCACCATTTTTTTATGTTTATTATCATTTATTAGCTTATCCTTCCAGGTAATTACACCATGTTCACGCCTATTGCCCACCCCCACCCCCACCCCATCGTGCCATTCCATTCTTCTGTCTTGTTTGTTTTATTTTTCCTTTCTTTTTCTATTCGCTTATTTCTTGTCGGCAGCGCCATCACACTGAGTTTTTAAACAGAAACGGCCTTTATTGTGTCTTGGGGTCGCTTATCTTGACCAGGAACGTTTCAGGGGTGCCATTGCATATGTTGGATACGCGCAAGGGTCCTCGACCAAAAGGGACTATTTACAGTTTCAAGGACGTAGTTGGATACCGGTTTACAATTTATTAACTATCAAAAATAATTGGGGATGACACAGTGGCTTAGTTAGTATCGACGCGGACTGAGAACCTGGATGTGCAAGGTTCAAATCCAAGTCATTCCACTGAAAACGCTTCCATCAAACCCACATCACACTTGTGTCTAATCTCCTGGAGGGGGGATCAATAGAAATCACATTAACACTTGTCCACGGGTGGCCTCGGCCTTAATAAAGTGGTGGTTTCTGGTTTCTGTTTTATATATATTTTTTTTAATTTGTTTTTTCAATTTTCTTCTTTTTTTTTTTAATTTTCAAAATGTTCAATGGTTTCATTTTGTTGCGTAAATCTCTGTATTGATAACATCATGGGAGAACTTCCATGTGTGTGTATTTCTCGTGTAACGGTAACTTTGATAATTACACGTTTAATTGTGTTTTTATTTATTGAAATTAAAATTGCAATAATTTTGAAATAAAACAAAATATTAAAAATTCTATTTAAAAACAAAATGTATTGCAAAATCCAATCACCAGAATGCATTTAAGTGTTTTGGTAATCGAGTCAGCCATGTAAATTTGTTGTTAATAGTTGAAAGAAAAAAGAATGGATTACTCCCTGGCCGTTCTAAATTTGAAAGTGATTTGAAAGCATTTACACTGTCAAATCAAAAGTCATTTCAGGTTGAAACATCCTAATCAAATCGTCATATATAAAATGTCAGAAATTGTTGGGCGCTATTTAAATTGAATCATATTATAAGTAGCATTACCTCAACAAGATTAGTTTTAGTTTCATAACAATTTGGTCCGATTCAGATTTTAATGATCAAACCATACTCCGATGATTAAAGTTTACTGTCAAACTCCTATTTAAAAATAATGTTTTTGTACAAAAAAACAAATGGGATAGTTGAGAAAAGGACGAAAAACTATGAAACAAAAATGAAATAAAAAAGACTCTCGGGCAACGTCGCGTAGATAAATCGTTATAAAATATCCCCAACTTCCCCTCGTATACAAGCCGAATATATATTTGGGGATCTTTCATGTTTGGGTTTTATCATTTCAAAAGCTTAATGTTGCCTTTTTGCGGTGTTATTATTTTTTTTATTAATTATTTATGAATTTGTCATGCTCATTATATATTGTAGTATTTAATATAGAATTTTATGATTTCCTTTTCGGTGTCTTCTGGGATCAATTTGTAAGGATTTACTTTATTTTTTATTGAACTCCAACTTAGAATTTTGATAGTTACACAAATATTCCTAATCGAAAATATTGATCACTAATGAAATTAACTTTTGTTTGAAAGCAATTATTTTTGTGAGAGTACGACGGCTAAACTAGGCTACATTATAGCATACAAATAGCATATACTTATATAGACTCTTCATTTGTATATAACATACAATTATAGATATGAGACAGAATGAACTCTACATGTATAGATAAAAAGAAACTACAATAAATATACAACTACACACTATATATATATATATATATATATATATATATATATATATATATATATATATATATATATATATATATATATCAGGGTCGGCGGGACATTTATGAAAGGGGGGGCTCTGTTAAACACATGCATATCAACTTAATTATTGTTGACCTTAAAGTGGGGTGGGGGTCCAAGTCTAAAAATTGAGGGGGATTCAGCCCCCCCCCCCATCGGTGCCGCCGTCCATGTATATATATATATATATATATATATATATATATATATATATATATATATATATATATATATATTTTACCTTTTTTTTTTTTTTTGTTAAAATGACTTAAAGCTTCTTTAGACTATATATTGGGTATTTAGATCTGTATGGCTAGGTTTCTTTCCTCTTATCTACTTACCTTTCTGGTACCAAAGGTCTTTAGGCTTTATTTTTTAATTTTTATTTATTTATTTACTTTTTAATGCAATTTTGATTCCTATATAATTTTATTGCTAGCTACCATATTGCAGAATGGTTCTTGGGTTTAGTGTTTAGATAGTATTATTATTATTATTTTTATTTCTATTTATTATTTTTTTTTTTTTTGTTAAAATGACTTAAAGCTTCTTTAGACTATATATATATATATATATATATATATATATATATATATATATATATATATTCACGTGTGCATGTGTTTCGTCATCTCCACGACTCGTCAAAGTTGCTAAACCTAGCGAGAGTCAACACCGGAATCCCAGTGAATAACTATCGGCGCTCTGCCAACTGAGCCACGAAATGCTGTAAATTATATCACATTTTAAATTATGATAGTGATTCAAAGACGTGTTAACCCAACAGAATACTCAATTACGGCGGTAGGAGTATACTCTTTATTTGTAAACATAAAAATACGGACCTTAGTGCATTACCGCAACCGGGGTTTTACGAAGAGATGCGGTCCAGTTTACAGAAAGCAGACACACTCATCAGTCCAGAAGCGAAATTTTCTTCAACGGTTTTCAATTTCAAAAGAAACACAATGAAGATATATTAATCTTTTTTATTTTAAGATAATCTGATCAATTCCATCGATATCTTTTGTTTTTCATTCTGTGGCTTACTAAAAAGATAAAATAGCTGAGTCAGTATTTTTTCATTCTGATGAGGTTTGCGTCAACATTTTTCATGCGAAAAACAAACATCCAGATTTCTCTTAGTGGGATTATCTATGCAATCATTGTACCAGTGTATAATTTGGCATTCACATAATAGTGTTAGAAGCGCAAAAATGTGGGGTAAAAAAGAAATACAACAAATAAGTGTTCCCAAACGCAAGAAAAATTATTTTTCTACACACCTGCATTGTTTTAATATTCGTTAAGTCTTTTAAAGTTGTTTTTTTTTATTAAATCATAAGGTTTTGTCTTTTGAGACAGTAAAAATCCAACATGGTCAATCAACACTTGGTGTTTCATTCTTTAAAAAAATAGTTTGAAAAAATAACTTACCTTACCACTAACCCTAAGTTCGACTGCCGCCCGGATTTAGGTTAAGTGGTAGGGTAAATTTTTGTCATTATTTTTTAAGCTGTAATTAGCGAACCTCTCCAACAAAATTGACCGCCATTTTATTTACTCATGTTTGGCTAAGTGAAATTGACGATAACAATGCTTCAGCCGATGTAACCTCAAAATTTCTTCAGCTATATTATATATAGTATTATATATATATATATATATATATATATATATATATATATATATATATATATATATATAACATTTGTAGTTGTACAAAATTTAATTAGGGTTTTAAAAAGAAAAGAGAAAACAGTCATAGGGAAACATTACATAGTGAGGAGGGAGAGAAAAAGAAAAAAAACCTTTTTTCTATATTTGATTGTCAAAAGACAATTCGACTAAAACCTTAAATTTGTAGAATGATAATTAATCGTAGTAAAAAAAACATCTGACTAAAAAATAACTATGTAATATTGTCCACCGATTTACTATGATCCCTTTTTGTTTTTAAAACCACACAGACATATACACACACATATATATATATATATATATATATATATATATATATATATATATATATATATATATATAATGTGTGTGTGTGTGTGTCTGTATGTGTGTGTGTTATATTATAAATATATACGCTCCCCATATGGGGTATGACACTGATGAAAGGAACACTGTTTCCTGTGAGCATTTAGGTATAAGCTATACTGCAAAAAGATATTTGAATAGGTTCACTTGTCAATGCTATAAAAAAGAATATAATAAAATGACAACATTTATATGCGACATATCTCTCTTATGCTACTAGCGACATTTTGTGGCCCGTTGATAAAGTTGGCGGACTTCAGTCATTGGGAGCCCAGTTTTGAATCTAGCTAGATTAAGCAACGCTGATGATTCTTTAAACGGCAAAATACGTGTTGAATATCTTCGTAAGTAAAAATATCGCTAACTACCATTAGTTAAATTCAAAGCTCTTTCAGTTATTGAGCACTCTTTGGCAGTTGATAGTGTTTATATAAGCATTGAGATTTCACTCACTCATGGCGCTTTCCAGACGGGCAATCAAACAGTTGACCGTACTAAACACAAGCGAGGTTCAATGTCAGCTTGAAGCAGTTGGCTGTCTAGCCACACTGAAGAGATCTGATACAGGGAAACAATTTGTGGATATACATATATATATATATATATGTGTGTATAAAATATTTAGATCTCTATCTGTCTCTCTCTCTCACTCTCTCTCTCTCCCACCTTAATATCTATTCCACTTTTCTTTTTTTCTACTCTTTATTTCCTTCATCCTCGTTTCTTTTTCCAAACATTTCTGCAACTTCCTTTCTTCTCCATTGTTATATCCTCTACTTCAGCGTATTTATCCTTTTTCATAAGGTTTCCATTTGTTTTTAATGTACAATCTCTTTGGTCTGAATGTTTAGCCAATCAAATCGCTTCACTTGCGTCTCGGAAGTCCTCTCCCCCTCACTCTCTTTCCACCTCCCCCACTTGGCTCGTTCAATGACCAAATGATGTCGGTGAGGCACCTGCCGCCTTTGCCGCTAACAGGTGGGTCAGACGAAGCCTTGTACGAAACGATCGTCGCCATGGAGACGGCAGCCATTTTCTTTTGCTGAGGTGTTTCCAGACGCGTGTGTATTCACGTGTATGTGTGAGAAACGGTAAATCCGATTGCAGAAAAGAACATTTAGAAAACGTAATTACACACGTTACCTTTTTAAAACATACACACCTATGTAAATGTACTTTATATATATATATGTAAATGTACTTTATATATATATATATATGTAAATGTACTTTATATATATATATATATGTAAATGTACTTTATATATATATATATATATATATATATATGTAAATGTACTTTATATATATATATATGTAAATGTACTTTATATATATATATATATGTAAATGTACTTTATATATATATATATATATATATATATATAAATGTACTTTATATATATATATATAGATGTACTTTATATATATATATATAAATGTACTTTATATATATGTATAAATGTACGTTATATATATATATATATATAAATGTACTTTATATATATATATATAAATGTACTTTATATATATATATAGATGTACTTTATATATATATATATATATATATATATATAAATGTACTTTATATATATATATATAAATGTACTTTATATATATATATATAAATGTACTTTATATATATATGTAAATGTACTTTATATATATATATATATATATATATATATATAAATGTACTTGATATATATATATATATATAAATGTACTTGATATATATATATATATATATATAGCCGAATATTTGTCTAAGGTCAGGTATAAACAACATCTACACCATTAGTTTTTATTTATTTTTAAAAAAAATCTTAGTGGTATAGGGTTTAGTTTCAAAGACACACACCCTAAATAGTAAAGTTTTAAAAATATAATGTGTTCACGTCATGAACCGTGTTGTCTTAAACATATATTCCCTAATTCGTAATGATCAGTTCATTAGTTTACGAGTGAATCCTATACATATACAAACACGTATATAAATATACACACATACCCAATGTTATATAGAGAGAGATTAGCGAGACCCGTATCTCGATGTTGGCCAGGAAAATCAAGGAGCCAAAGAAACTGCTACTCCCAACGTTAAACCACGTATTACTATTGTTAATCTCATGCATTCTTTCTATAAGTATTAATTTTCAAGTTATAAATAAACGAACGTACAACACAAGCTCCACGTTATTAATGGAAAACTCGAACGGGATATTCCAAACTTTATTTTTTAACTTATTTAAAAAGAAAAATGATGGCGTGAATATACGTATATATAAAAGAATTGTATAAATATATAAGTTTTCAACAGGTTACATATTTATGGGTACATTTTGAGCGCTTTCTTTAACTGGAGAGCAGTTGTGAATCGATGATACTGTTTTTTTTTCATCCCAAATTGTTTTGATACAAGAAATCGGTCAAACTCACTCCGCTGGTCATACATATTCTTGAAGAAGAATTCTTACAAGTTATTTTCGTGATTAAACAGTATTTGGCGATTTTTTTCTTTATTTCGTTTAGTCTTCGACAGAATGTGCGGCATTCTAACGGTCCATAATTACTTCGAATAACGCGTTACCATTTTCTTCAGAAAATCATAAACGTGACACTTTATCCTAATTTCTTTGAAATTGTTCGTTCTTGTTTATGCGAATCATATCGTCAACAGTGTATTGAAATTAGAACGTTGAAATTAAAGTTGTTCTCATCGGAAAATACGTTGTCGGCCATGTTTTTTACCTCTCTAAATGATGCTCTCTTTTAAAGATGTAATCCGCTTTTTTCCATGAACTTATGTGAGAGATGATATTTTCTTTGATGGCCGATACATTTAATTATCAAATCCGTTTAATACTAGGGAGGAGGCCACCACAAGTGCCGATGGTCAGGTCAGTATATACTATAGTAACTTATGCGAAGGAACCATACCTCTGAGTTATGCGTGTAATGCCAATTTATATCCACTTCCGTGACGAACGTTAGAAACATAAATGGTGAGAAATTATTTTCTTGGACAATTAGAAAGAAGACAACACAACAGTCTATTTGAGCCTGTATATAATTAACGCAAATCGACTCATGAAGCAAACATCAATAACGACTTCAACAAACATACTCCCGCTGAGATCTGCCGAATGTTATCAGCAGCAGCCATCCTCTCCTCAACCGAATGCCATCATCATCATATACTAACCAATAATGTATTGCGACCATCTATTAAATGCAAAGTGTTTGTATTATTTGGCTTATTCGAACGACTATTCTCGCCTTGGATGTTATTCTCACAGCGCGTGTAACCTCTCTTTCTTTGGGTGCATCTCGGGAATTTTACGTCGAACTCGCAAATCATATGGAATTTCGAAATGAACCTCTTACTTAATCCATGCGGTTAGATTTGTCTGGTACCGCCATCCATGACGAAGCAAACGTTTTAATTATTTATTATATTTTATTTTTAGTATCGCCTGTAATGAGGATTGAACCTTCAACCTCTAGAAGACTGTCACTTAGAACTGATTGTAACTTAAGACCTGTATCGGTTGTGCTAGATGCAAAATGTGAGGTTCTCTAATATCTACTACAACTGTGCGCGATAGCCACGGGGATGAATTTATTTGACGTAAATAAGATAGATACAGTGACATTTACGAAGTGGTATTTGCTTCCTTTCCCACCACAGGAAGATGTGAAAGAAAGCCGGAAGATGTGTGGGGAGGGGGTAACCCATCACCCGCAAAGGTGTACTCTAGATCTGAAAAATAGCCAGAAATAGTCATGTCGGCATTCCCAGGTAAGGATACCTCAGCCAATGAACCAATTCTCAATCAAAAAGAGGATGTAATGCCTGGGGTAGGACACCTTATATCATTGAATCGAATAATTTAGCAAATCTTCGCGATGTTTTTTAATTTTTTAATCGGTATTTCTGGGCAATGTCGGTTACTTTTACTAGTACATAATGAGAAAAAGAGTTTCTCAATCTTTATGTACTACCCATATTGTCTTATCTGTGGCCTGTGTCACTCTGGCTTTGTTTAAGTAGTGTGCGCAAAGTTCCATATATTCACTGGAACTTTTATAAGGGCGCACAGTTTGAACACTCAACACTCCAATCAATACGCAGCAAAGAACAAAAGATTATGAATAAACCATATTTGAAATAAAGACTCACTTGAAATATACTTTTTCATAAAAGCTATTCTCATACACATACCCCACCCCCACCCTATATTCTACTTCATTCCTTTTTGTAGCAGGAGAGTAGCGCAGCATCATAATTATAATGATAAATAAAATAAATAAAAATGTCTTTTTAAAAATATTAAAAGAAAAACATAATATATGCAGAAAAAAAATTATTAGAATTAAAATTACAAAAAATGGTTTTAAAAAGTTAAAATAAAAATCCAACAACCTCCATCTATAAGCCCCTCATAGTCTTTCCCCCAACACTGGCTTCCCCCCCCCCTCCGTCAACGCTATGTTTCAACTTACACTTTCCCCTCACCCGTGCTCCCCTTTTCTAAACTCATAGTTGCCTCAAGGGGGGACATGGTGGTAGTGGGGAGAGGGGATAAAGTTGAACGGATTGAGGAGAGGGTAAATGATCTGGGTTGTATAGATGGCGGTGGGGCGATGGAAAAGGAGAGGAGAGAGTTAAGGAGATTGGGAGGAGGGAAAGAAAGGAGAAGGAATATTTTTGCTGTTCATTAATTTAAATGATGACTCACTCCCCTCGTTTCGGATGAAAACAGCAAACCACACAAATAGCAACACTCGAAGAAACCCTGTTTATCAATAACCCGGTTTCAAAGTTAGCAACTAATCTTCCATATTCCGCGCCACATAAGACGCACCGGCGTGTTTAACGCACCTGCTATTTAGGTTTCATTTAGTCGGTCTGGTTTACGGCACCTCAACCCTTTTTTATTAATTAGTTTATTTGGAAGCATAATTTAAATACTCTTTAAACAATTTTTTCTGCGTATACGGGTCTATTCTGAATAGCAGGGAACATCGAATGAATGAGGACCCTGCTCCCCGCCTTAAACCCCATATTACTATTTTATTCTTATATTTTTAATTGGTCTTTTGTTAAAAAAGGCTCGTCTCCCCAAATACCGTCGTCATCACAAAATCCCCCCCTAAAAAACTTAATCCATTCATGTCATTAGCATAAAAAGATCGTTTCCCTTTTATTTATGTCTCCACATAAACTCACACAGATAGCTGTCCAACATTCCGCGCTGCGTTCCAAAGTGGCGTTTATTCTGATTTTTTAGAAACTAGGCCTAACCCGACATGTGTCGAGACAGAGTTCCCAAAAGTTGGTCAGGAATGTGTGTTCGCACTGTTCATTACGAGCGGGCATACATTTTTACAAAACTAGATAAGTGGTCGCGCGCTTCCAGAAAATATTCTTTTTTATTTTTATAATATTCATTCTTCATTAATAAAATAAAATAAACATAATCTTTGATGTGTATTAATGTCCAGGGTGAATAGGTTTTTTAATCAGACGCGAAAAAATTTGATTTTTAATTTTCGTATAGGACTAAGACTTCAATTGCATCATCGAGCAAATAGAAAGAGAGAGAGAGAGAGAGAGCAATAGTCTTTTAGATTTAACGCAAGTTGCTATTTTACCATTCCAAAAAAGTATTCCTGTCTCAATATATGAAATACATTTTGTATCTATTGTACCTGTTGAATTTTCTTTTCAAATTTCTTACAAACTTTCATAAATCAGAAAATGTTTTTTAATGTTCTGTTATCTCGAACTTTCTTTGGCTCTTTTGAACGAATGGAAAACTGAGTTTTGCAACAACAAAAAAAAGCCAGCAATGCACAGTGCGCACATACGCCCATGACATACGTGGTTGAGTCCTGTTTAGACACGGGTTAGGGTTAAGTTTAGGTTAAGGGTATGTTAGGCTTACGTTTTATAAAATGCAAAATAAACGTCAATGCGGAACGCATCTGTGTCAGTGTATGTGGTGACAGAAATAAAAGCGAAGTAGTATATTTATTCAAATGCTGAATATTCAGATTAGAATTAGGAAGTGTATGTGATACGAAGAAATGTGATGAGAAGACATGTGATACGAAAATATGTGATGAGAAGACATGGGTTCTCAAGACAATTGGGATCTTGTGTAGAATGGCAAAAATAAATTTTACAAAAAG
Organism: Sepiola atlantica; assembly: GCA_963556195.1. NCBI lineage: Eukaryota > Metazoa > Mollusca > Cephalopoda > Sepiida > Sepiolidae > Sepiola > Sepiola atlantica. The sequence goes on along the minus strand of OY744521.1, from coordinate 187,714,640 downwards.
AAAAATTTCCCCGCGTAGCTCGCACACATGCCCTACTTTTCTAAGTCTAGATATGTGTTGGGTAGGGTCAGGTTATGCAAAATGCAGAAAAAATGCCAGTGTGGAACGCATCGCGGAATGGTGGACAACTATATATACGAGTTTATGTGGAGGCTGAAATATAAAAGAAGCGATCCTTTTTATGCTAGTACTATATAACATAAATGCATCTCATGTTCTTGGGTAAGTAATAAACTGTCTCTTTTTATTACATCGCGCATTTTGTGTTTTCTTTTTTTGGCAGATGTATTAGGGGGCTCTTCTCGAAAAGATCCCAAGATTAATGTCATCTGCGAAAAGTGGTATTTGTCTCTTAGACTTGATGGAGGGTACAAAAATAAAATTAATCAGTTCCTGATCATTGATCCAAGACACAGCACTAATCTGCCTCGGACAATGTGTTCACCCCACATCGATACGACCTCACGCTGAAATCTATCTTCCCCATGATGTTCTAGATTTGAAAAAAAGATGTCTGCCTACGTTTCTTCCAAACCTATCAACTACTAAACCATTTTCTATCTCCAACCCGGTTCTGGCTATAAGCTGAAACTATATCTGGTGGTGCGATTCGAGATTTGGGGAGTTTTGAGTCGCATTAGATGGAATATCTCCGAGGTCTTCTCTGTCTTGGGATCAATAGGATCTGTCGTTTGCAGACAATTTATTTATTTTTATTTGTTTCTTTTACTAATGAGTCCTCATTTATCAAGGCCGGAGGCCACTCGAGGAGAAGTGTTAAATATGCCGTCAGTTGGAGCATGATCGCCTCCACGGGAGGACCGGAAATGATGGATGGGATGAACAGAAGATTACTTAACTAGAATTGGTTATCTAACAGGACGGTTCAACAAGTATTTATTCACATTAGACTTGAAGATTACCATGCTGTAGTTGGTTGGGAAGCAGACTCATTGTATTGTTTTCCACAGATAGGATGTTCTATGAAAGTAACTTTGTTCATGGAAGTTTCGTTTGTTTTGTTGATACAGAGAGAGGAAAGGAAAGTTCTTTTCTGTGGTTGTGCCTAGACGAGTTCTTGATGTGAATGTTTTAAAGGGGGTACCAGGGATTGGCGCTCAACCGAGCACCTACCATGAACATAACGATACGGGAGGCAGAGGCTCGCAACATCTATGTGAAATAGAGTGTAAGAACGAGAAGAGATCATCGTCCACTAGATTGCGAAGTCGACTTGGTATTCTGTCAAGACAGGAAAGCAGACTGTGAGCGACCTCTCCCTAGATGTGACAGCGGTACTTTTTCTTATGAGATATCATGCTCCTATACAGGTAGAGGATTGTGTCAGGGGTGAAATACTTTCTGGTGCGGTAGAATGATCCAACCCTGTTTTCAGCAACCTTAGCTACAGATTTCATGTAAGTTATCAATTTCAGATATTGGGCGAAAGTTAGAAGTAGAAGCTTATCAAATGAAGAGGGTTCCTGTAGGAGAGAATCATTCATGTCGACATGAGTGAGGATCAAGGCATTGGTGATTGAAAGAGAGAAGCTTGGTTATTGATTTATAAATCGTTGAAGATATTAAGAACTTAAGACGTTATTACGTAAAGAACCGAATTCGACATTAGATGAAATAAAAAGGGTGATATGCCATCAAACAAAGCAAGCAAACCAAACAAAACTAATGATGATGATACTGCTAATGATATAGGTTAATTTTCTGTTTACCAAAGTCCCTATGTGGTTGCTTCTCCACGTCGGCACTGTTAGACACAATGTCGGTTTTTACTGTAGAGTAATCTAGCCTCTCCCGCCTCCAGAAAAGGGGCGCTCTCGATTAGGACAGTCTGTAAGGATTTCTCAATCACAAACCTATGATAGAAACAATTCAGAGCCGTATCAAAACCTATACTACACATTTCCTCTAGCCAAAAGGCGCGCAAGTTAAAGTCCTATTAAGTAATAGAAAAAATATATTTCTTTAGATTGTTATAATCTATTACCTGACGTAAAGCGTTTATTCAGCTAGTTAATTTAAAGATTTCCTTTCTCGATTTTACTGTCCCTATCAAGCTATATGTTCTGTTTGATAGGTTTAAAAACATTTCTAGAGGTTGATGTCGATATCTTACGGCCTACGGTCAAAAGTTTCTGAGTATTTTTCCTCTTCATACTGAAGAGTCAAATGTCAATTCTTAAGTTTGACTCAATATATCCGCAGGTCTTTGCCTATCCACTCCAAAACGTATTACATTGGCTGGTAAATAAAGAAGAGTTATATGAAAATCGAACTGGGAAGGTTAGTTTTATTTATTTTCATTTTTCTTATTCTGATTTTGCGATATCGTTTTATTTTTTGATTTTTATATTTTTTTTTAAAGAAAAGAAAAAAAAATATCAAATCCATTTTCGCTTCAACGCATAAACATGTAAATTGTATAAACAACAAAACCTGCACAATGATCACACTCTAACGAAATAGAACGAAACAACACAAAATGATAGAAGGAAAAATGAATTGCCATTGCATTCTGTTACGTTTCTACGAGTGAAAACTAAGGATTTCTTTCTCTTTTCTTTTCCTGCGTTTGTACATATATATTTTTTTCAAAAATCATGCAACGAATACCGAAGAGCATGTTTTAAATATAATAAAATAAAACATATACTTGGATGATATAAAAATACAAATGGAAAAAAAAAGAGGCGAAAGTGTTTTCTTTACTTTCTTTCTTGTAAAACATCAGGTAAAAAGATGGAGGATTTTTGATAAGAAGTAAAAAGTATTCAAAACAAAAAAAAACATTGATTCTGGGATTTCATCTTAGAGATGGGAAAACGTATAAAAAAGAAAACAGAATACGAAGTAAATGAGAGAGAAAGCATAGTGAATAAATCTTTCTAAAAGAAAAGGTAGAAAAGAAAAGTATCTTGAAGCGGGAAATAAGATGTCGAAGGTTGTATGAAAACCATAAAAAGAATAGAATGATGCGCTTAAAGAAATTAACTTGAATATAAATAAAAGTAATGTTAAAATTATTTCATTCATTTTGTTTTTTTTTTTGTTTTTTCAGGGTAAAATACTGGTGTGTTTCAAATAGAAGTTGTTATCTCATGGAATGCAAAACAAAGATGCAGGAATAAAAAAAAATATGAAGAGAAAAAAACACGAGTAGAAAAAAAACGGATTGAGACTTAGAAACAAACTAGAACGAAAAAGTATCTAAAAATATAAAAACTATGCAACAGTATGTAGATACTCTTCATCCTTATATATATATATATACATATATGTATATATTATCTCTACACTGACGATTTTCGACAGGATAGAACGTATACGTATGTAGATAAAAACAAATATTTAGTATTATAATTATATATATATATAGTCTCGGAAGTTTCTCAACCATTAAAACTATATTTTAAAAAAAACAAAAAAAAAACTTATAGTCCCAAATCTTCCAGTGGAAAATCACTCATGTAAGTCAATTTATTTTTTACAGTTATTATATCAGTTTGTTTCTAACACTATTTTAAGGGATCATCAGTTGTTTACCATGAAAACTGTTTCGGGAATTATATATATATATATTTATTTTCTAAATATTAACATCCACAGTCACGTGTTTCGTTCGTTGAAGATAAAATGTATCAGTGTTGGTTTATAAAACCAACTATTAATATATATATATATATATATATATATATATATATATATATATATAATTTCTTTAACATATGTTCTGATTTTGAGTAATTCATTTTCTTTTTATTGACATCATATGCTAGACACACCGTTGTGCAGTACAGTCTCTACTCACCAACCTTTGCATTCTCTATCTAGTCTATCCTGGGTATCCCTTGGGTCTAGACGACCGAACGGGTCACTGATCGTCTAGTTTTATAAACTTACCAAGAGCTACGACTCATCCTTTACGACATGATCGATTTTCAAGTAATTATGTATGTATTTCTTTCTTGATAATTATTTTTTCTTATTTTTAGGCGCTTTTCCCTATTCTTTCCCTTCTCTTTCTTTCCAATTCTCTCTTCCCCCGCTTTTTCCGTCTCATATATATATATATATATATATATATATATATATATATATATATATATATACGTATAAATTTTTATTTATACAAACATTATTGGTTACATATGTGCATACATGTTTCGGTTGCACTTTTCCAAGAAAGTCAACCTCATCAGACCAAGAATTTTTCAGGAATATATATATATATATAAAGGTGGCATATGTAGAATAGTAAATGGCTTATCTTTTCCTTCTCCTTCTGTGCACAAAATCCGTGTTCATAATATTGGTGAATAATGTTAGTTTTAACTTTTCTAGGGAGCTAGTTTGAATTATTCTCGTGAATACTTCCCAAAGAAGAGTACATAATTGTTCGCCAAAATTTAATGAAGAAAATTGATCCAATACTGAGTAGACAATAAAAAGACTGCAATGTGATTAACTATCCAGTGGGTAAACATGTGCCCGTGAACTTTGCAAGAAACACATGGGTTTTTGTTCCAGTTATGAAAGTGAATCCGTATGATGAACGCAACATGGAAACGTATGCAATTGTCTGCAATGCTAATTTTACGCATCTAACGTTTACAATGACAGATGCTTTAAAGACATACATATAATTGCGACAATATCAACTGCATTATTCCTATTAAGAATAGAGCCGATCGTGATCAGACAAAACCTGTTTCCTATCGCATTCTTAGCCGATAGATAAAGATGAAGAGAAAGCGGTGAAATATAAATCATATTTATATGGACCCTATTAAATATAAAAGTATGTCGTCGGAGTGATTGAATTACGTAATACAATGAAATTCAAAATTTAAATGAGGACAGCATGATTCTTAAATTCACTTATTATATGCGTCATTTAATAGTGTCTTCAAATAAACACCACATAACATTCCAGCGTATCAGACAGTAGCATTGTTTGGATAATAACCGTAAATTTGTTTAAGGATCTGCAAAACCGTTTCAATAATCTTTACTCAATGTATAGTGCATCTTGTCCCTTTCTTTCTCTGAATATTTAATAACAGTAAAACGTAAGCACATGTCAATAAAACCATGGTACGTCTCTGAATATGTAACCTAGTTTTAAATAAATAATATATATTTAAATAAATAATAATAATATATATATATATATATATATATATATATATATATATATATATATATATATACACTAGTTTATTACTGAATGCACCTTGCATTGAGCAATTGAAATTTGAAATAAATTTGGACAATCGTCGCATATTTATCACTCTTTTTTCTTCTCTCTCTCTCTCTCTCTCTCTCTCTCTCTCTCTCTCTCTATATATATATATATATATATATATATATATATATATATATATATAATAGTAACTCTGTCTATGTGTGTGTGCCCACCTGATCTTTGTCTCTTATGTTCACCAAAACCGCTAGACAGAATTGCTTGGAAATTGGCATCTGAACTACTGAATTCTCAGTGAACGTCCTGAGTAATATAAGAAATATATCACTTCAACGCTGGAGGTCCCCGTGGGGTTTACACCCCCACTGAAAACGGTGTTCTCTTATATTCCAATAAAATTACAACCATAGGTAAATTACCAAAAATTATGTCTATTCCCAAATTTCAGCAAATTTTGATAATATTAAGAGGGTCCCCGCCCCGCCCCGCCTCTCCCCCAACTTAAAACTGTTTTCCCTTTGATTCAAATGAAAGAGTGTATATATATATATATATATATATATATATATATATATATATATATATATATATATATGAGAGAGAGAGATAATAAAAGAGAAAACCTCTCTGCCTGTGTATGTCTGCCCCTAAGAACGAAGACATACTAGAGAAGTGTACTTTCAATATAATTGTATACACATGCACAATTTGCATGTGAACATAATGGAATCATTTTTGCGTCTCTGGCTGCCCCTTAAAAAAGCTAATGACAACTTTCAAAATTGTTACACAATTAATTTAATTAATTTATTAGCGTTAGTTTAAGAGTATTAACATATATCTGAATAGCTCGGTTAGTAAGATATCTAGCTGACAGCATCAAGGTTGCTGTTAAAGTAAACCTCAACTTACCATGATGTCTCATATGATACTATCCCACACTCTAACCTGGGCAACACCGGATAGCTAGTATATATATATATATATATATATATATATATATATATATATATATATATATATATATATATATGTGTGTGTGTGTGTGTGTGTATAACCTTTACTAACGCACACATACATACAAATGTGTGTGTGTTATATTAAAGAATCTGCGGATGTGTGATTTATTGCATTGATGGAATACAGTTTTTAGATAATTAAAAAGTATATGAAAAGAATCGCATATTGGAATGCTAAGAAAAATATTTTATAAAATACATATAAAATCTTTTTAGAAATGTATAAAAAAAATATACGAAAAGCGGATTTGACGAATGAAATTTGAAAGAAAAAATAATTTCTATCAAAAAACACAATTGAAAAGTAACAAAGGAAAACAAATGGTTACGTCCCAAAAAACAAATTGAAAAAATATTTACGAGAAGCAGAACTATCTTACATTGTCGAAAATTATAATAAAAATTTAACAACGTACAAAGAAGGAAACTACCTAACATTGTGCCAAATCATAATAACGATAGAAGTGAAAGTAAGTAAGAGAAAAAAAATTAAAAATGTGAATCATTTTTTTTAATTTTTTCCCATTTTTTCTTGTCTCCCGCAGGGAAAATATGCGTGAGAAACGATGTTCCGAGTTTCAATGTGAGAGTTTTATAAGAAAGGACAGAGAAATGAAGACGTTCCATGTGTGCTTGAAAATTAATTATTGATTATAGTAAAAAGTAAAGGAGAAAATGGCGTTCCGTTCTTGGGAGGAAGGAAAAGGGGAGAAGGATCACACTTCGAGGAGTAAGGGAAATGCAACACATATTTCCCTCCTTTTTAGAGCAGAGAATGGTTGAAACATTTAAAGAATGTGGGTAGATAATCATGGAAAATGTGGGTCAGTTGACAGATTTGGGATGTTTTGGCCCCTATTAAATTGCCTGCCCAACTAGAACATAGGTAGACACAATGTCGGTTTTTAATTTGGTGAAAATCCAACTTACCCAAAAGAGTCACTCTAGATTAAAACAAACATTTTAATAATCTTGGGGTTCATACGTCTCTAAACAGTATTATTATCATCACAAAGGATCAAATTCCATAGTCTGAAATTGTATCTGTTACACCTTGAATATCTCATACATGAAACCAATGTTTTTGGAGTAGGTATGACACATGTCAGTCGGACAGGTTAGTAGAAGTGTCCGTGTATTACGTGTCAAAGCAATGCATTTAATATATAATACAGAGTAACCAAAAAAATTCCATCCATGAAATCATTAAGAAAATTTTAAAAAATCCTTTTCACAATACAACCATATGTAGGATAAATAGACCCCCGTCTATGTCTGACTTGTCCACCAAGTTTTAGTTCTGAATTTCCAACGGTCTTTAATTAATCGCCGTTCAATTATATGCAGACACACATCAGTGAGCGTCTAATCCGTAGGTGTTATATTTAATGGGCTTCACACACACCGGACCTCCCCCCCCCAAAAAAAAACACTGCTATAGATTTTTATCTTTGGGGTTATCTTATCGATAATATCTATTAAAAACATCCCCAGACAATTCCGGAATTGAGACATTACAGTCAAAAATGAAGGCAGTGCCAAGAGATTAGTGGGTCAGAGTTATTGACAGTATTTCACGTCATATCTAGACGTGCTTGCAACTATCTATGTATTTATCTCAACACCGTCTCCCTCTATGTAGATTCAACTACTCTATAATATCTCTTAATGACTTTGTTAGCATTTAGAAACAGGGTGACTCTTTTCTTTCTTCGGAATTGCGATCTAATTAACATAGTGTCCGTACGCACCACGAACCCATATAACCTAGATGACATAATATTAAATCTCTTTACCCAGAAATAAAGGGACTTATTATTTTTAGTCATGCAAGAAGTATGTCTTGAGAGATATGTCACAGTATATAAATATTCGAATGAATTCAAAGTTGAGGGAATAGTTGTCGTATACGTGAGCAAGCAGACGACAGGTACGTATAATGTATCTATATATATATATATATATATATATATATATATGATTTTGAAACGCGGTAATCGTTTGGATCAAAAGATGCTAGTTTTATATTTTCTTAAACCCAATATTTATTTGTATTTTTTAAATTCAATTTCGTATGATAAACGCAAACAAACAACAACAAAAGAACAGGTGAGAAAGTTTTTAATTAAATTTTGCGAAATTCCGATTCGAGAATATAATTTTCTTTTATATTTCTGCTTTATTTTTACATATGCTGAAAAAACGTTTTCATGCGATTTTAAGTTTTGTGTACGATAAATAATGTTTCGCCTTCCCTCAGATGAAAGATTATGAAAATATCTTTCTGGGAAAACGTAGGGAATAACATTTGTTTCGATTCAAAGCTCATAAAGTTATAAACACAGAAAAAGACACGAATGCAAAGAAATATATCCTTCTTGTATAGTAATACGCATCGTGTGTAGCTTCATATATTTGGATTTTTCTCCGTGATATATCACTAATAAAAAAAAAATAACGAACATATGAGTATAGGAAGAACACGACTTTTGATGATGTAGCCTTCGTACGTAAACGAAACAGATCTGAAATCTTCGAACAACTTGGATATTTGAAAAATTACTTCAATAAAACAAGAAGTCTTACGAATTACGTTTTCCAATTTTAATATCTACAACCTCATTATTTATCAATTTTAATCGTTAATTCATTATTTAATTGCATTGAAACAAATATTAATTAAAACATGGTTATATTTTACTCTTTAGGAAGGAGATTTGGTATATGTCTGCCTGAACCCATAACATTATTATTACTTCTGGTAAAGCTCAATTCAGTTTACTATAATATTTCAGACTAATGTACTATCTTTACATGCTTAATTCATGGGGGAGGGGTAGTGTAATATATGTTTTGTTCTCATGACACCGTCCCCCCAGAAATAACCATATATTTTTATTGTGGTGAGGTATTAGTATAATATCCGTTATTCTGTCAAAATAAAATCCTCCCATGAATTACCTCTTGCTTTTGGGATGCGTAGTGTATTATCTGTTCTGTTGATACGAGATCATCTCCTAGACATTCTCTCTTCAGGAGGGTGGATCATTGTAGTATATGTTCGTTCGTTATATATACTAACAAGTATATGCGACCAGATTTGGTATATCTTTGCTAATATAACTAATATTCATATTTTTGCGATGAAACAGCTAGTCGGTTACAAGGTAAGTTGTCCTTTCAAAGTGATTATTATTTGAGTGTAATGCAGTTTCCCAGTTTGCTTTATATATCGCTGATGGGTCATTCTGGGATCCTCTCCTCTCAGTTTCGTTGTTACGTCCTTCTTGATGGCACTCACGGTCCCTTGAAGTAAATAGCTTCGGAAGTAGAAAATTTCACGAAGCTAAATCATGTGATTAAGAAGGTTGTTCAAGCACTACCAGGTTTATCTCACCTAAGAACAGTAAGATGTTGAAACATACGTTTTAACCAGGTGAATTGTCGTGATCAAAAAAAGAAGTGCATACAAAACAGGTGAAACAATAATGATGGCTAAAAGCTAAAATTGTAGTAATGTGTTCACTTGATATCATGTAAGATGATAATACAATCTGCTCATCCTGCATTCACACATACTTCGCATAATAAGCAATCATGTACATATGCACATACATATACATATGCACATACATATACATACATATACATATATATATATATATATATATATATATATATATATATATATATATATATATCATATTAAAAATTAATAATATCAATAATAGCCCCACCCCCAAAAATGTATATAGGTCATTCACAAGACGCATCATACCCAGAAAAATCCACACGTCTAACAATGCAGAACACGCAACATCTATCGTATCCCTAGGGGCAGTACTATCTAAACGCTAATAGTGTTTAAATCATAGAGACACCAACTAAATCCGCATATTGCAGACTTAAAGCTTATATAAGCCGACTTATATATATATATATATATATATATATATATGTGTATATATTTTCATAATATTTATTTACCTCTCTCTCTCTCACTCTCTCTCTCATATATTTATATATATATATATATAAATATGTATATATTTTAATAATATTTATATCTCTCTCTCTCTCTTTCTCACTCTCTCTCTCATATATTTATATATATATATATATATATATATATATATATATATATATATATATATATATATATGTGTGTATATATATATGTATATATGTGTGTGTATTTGATAGTACAAAATTTCCAAATAACCTTTAATAATATTGGCGACGTAGCCATATTTTCTAAGAACAGGGAGAAATTAATTACCAAAGTAAAGTAAAAAAATTAAAAAAATTAAAAAATAAATAAAAAAAACATGTAGAGAGTAGCAGGAATCTGTTTAAAAAAAAGGATTTTTTGTTATGTTTCTCACCTACTCAAAGAACATAGTTAAAAGAAAAGAAATTAATGAATGGAGGGAAAAAGGTGTTGGTTTCTGTCCTACCTAGACGCATTTCGGTCGACTCTTATTCAAAGCAATCGTCGACTAAATGATAGGGGTGAATATACGAATGAGACCGTGGTAAAAAAAAGTCATTGGCAAGTAAATGTCAAAAACAGTTTTTTAAAAAACGGTAGACATTTCAAAATACACCCATCAGTTCTACACTGTGGGTGTACTGCTTTTACTTGCCCATAGACGGTTGTCGCAAATTAATAGCAACCGTTTCGAGAATCTTGAGATGATTTCTAGAACGATCCACGTGCAATACAGAAAACGCCTCATCGGAATACTCTCTAGTGCTCAATTGGCACTCCAATAAATGGTCGCCTATAGCCGACTTATGGGCTTGTAAATTTCAGTGCAAGGTGAAGTTGATTTAACTGCCGAAGAAAATCATTAGCCTCTATTTAGGAACAAAAGCTGTTATTGAAACCCTACAAGAATATTCGCCAATACTGGACCCAAAGGGCTGACCATTGATACCCCATCAATTTGGCGGTACATGTTCCCGTTGAAACTAAACTCAACCGACTTAGTACGCACGTCTATCACTTCAACAAATATATTCTCTGGAAATGGCGGCTTAGTTAGGGAACTATAATAAAGACAATCGGCATCAAATCCCGATAGTTTCATCGTGAAGCACATTAGTAAAAAGATAAGGTACATCGAAAGAACAACTAAGTTCACGAATAAATCCTGCAAGCCGAAAAGAGTCCGGGATACAGTGCCCAAAAAATGCCTCCAAGACAGGGGCGAAGATCTCAGCTAGCCATTAGGTCAATTCATGCTGGGATGATCCCACCATATGTAAAATAGGTCTCATAGGGACATTATCCTTACGGACTTTAGGTAACCCATACATCCTGGGACGTTGGGATCCTACAGGGCGTATTCTGTCGTAAATCACCTTAGTAAGCCATTACCATTTACGTGGCTTTAGGAAACGGCATTGCAATTTGGTTTCAGTTTTAAGTGCTTTGTCATAAATATTGGCATTACTTAAATATTCAAATTTCGTAACATCTCTAAGTATATATATATATATATATATATATATATATATATATATATATATATATATATATATATATATATAAAACTTGACGCACATTTTCTATCTCAACGGGAGTATCAGCCCCCGTGGGCTAATACACAAGGAATGAGGCCAAAAATTAAAGAAAAGAAGAAAACTGTATTGCTCCGAGGAAGATATATTGTATCAAAAGTCTCATCATATAAAAAGTAATAATAATATGATTTTATTCACTTTAAAATTGTATCATTGTTTTGTTTCAATATGTATACATGCATTATTCTTCATAAGATGTGACATTTCTCTCTCTCTCTCTCTCTCTATGTAATATATATATATATATATATATATATATATATATATATATATATATATATAACGTAGAACCAAATCCTAGATAAGGGAATTGAAACTCCATTTATTTAGGTAAATACAGTTTAGTTTAATACTAAACTCGTCGTTGGCTACTTCTTCAAAATTCATACCACTGATTCTTCCGAAAATAGTGGATAGGATAATTTCATTCCTGAGAAAAGATGGTGATTAGAAAGTAAAGCAAATGATTCGTTAGATAATTAAATAACATGATAAATTGGTATTATATAAGGCAGTAAGACGAACCTATAGTTCGTTTGGTAGAAAAGCAAATCATGGAAAATAAAACTGAGAAATAAACATGAAATAAAAACATCGCAATGAAAATGAACTTGTAATGAAATGGCTACAGTTAAAAATCATTGACTCTTTTATTGATTTGACAAAGGAAGTAGAAATTGCTTGCAGCTCTGTAGATTCGATAAATAAAAGGCGGGAATTTTTGTTCGTATCATTTGATTCTATTTTCCACGTCTTGCATTGTCCAAGACGAAACTGTCGGCTGTTGGTAAATATATATACAACAAAAAAAACTGGAAACCAAATCATATATTCATAAATATTTAAAATACAGGTCGTATATACTCGGCGTTTTTCGGGATGCAGTGAAATCATTTAATTTTGTATTGTTCTTATTGTTTGCACATTTAAAAACGTAATATAGAAAAGTCGCATTCTATTTTTTAATTCAAAATGCGTTATATCTCTTTCTGATTTTATTTTTAGGTGACTATTAAAATTATATATATATAAATATATATATATACACATATATATATATATAAACATATATATATACACATATCTACATATACATATATATATATATATGTACATGCATATACATATATATATTTACATACATATACGTATATATATATTTATATACATACATGAATATACATATATATACATAGATATATATATATACATACTTGCATAAACATATATATACATATATATATTTATACATACATGCATATATATATATATATACATACATACATGCATATATGTATACATATATACATACATACATACATGCATATATGTATACATATATACATACATACATACATGCATATATGTATACATATATTAAAATACATACATGCATATATATATATATATACATACATACATGCATATATATATACATGCATATATATATATACATATATACATACATACATGTATATACATATATATATATTAATATACATACATGCATATATATACATACATACATGCATATATATATACATGCATATATATATACATATATACATATATATATACATGCATATATA
>OY744521.1:187686222-187688722 GCA_963556195.1 Sepiola atlantica | reverse complement strand
TTATATATATTTTGGAGCAAAATAAATTTTACACGTGTTTCTTGAGAAAAGGTCAGAACATATTTGAACAAATCAAAGTTGCTACACGCTTTAGAAATTGTCACATTATATATAAATATATATATATATATATTTGTATTTGTCTAGATATATATAAACATATATATATGTATACATACATATATATGCATACATATAGTAAGCTATGGAAATATATTTATGGCAATTAAGCTACACAGAGACTCTTGCGTTTTATTTCCCGGGAGGAATCTTCAGGATAAAATACTTACGTATCGAGCACTGTTGAAGTAAATACTGCAGATTTATACATGAGAAATTATATCTCCTTATTAAATTTCATGTGGATGAATGAAATACTAATATGCATACATAGATATATATAGATTTATATATATACATATTTATATATATACATATGTATATATACATGTTTATATATATATATATATAGACATGCATATATATACATATTATAGATATATACGTATATAAATATACATATTTATAGATAGATATACATATATATATATATTTATAGATATATATTCATATATATATACATATTTATAGATATATATTCATATATATATACATATTTATAGATATATATTAATATATATATATACATATTTATAGATATCTATTCATATATATGTACATATTTATAGATATATATATTCATATTATTTATACATATTTATAGATATATACATATATATACATGTTTATATATATATACATGTATATATACATATTTATAGATATATATACATATATACATATTTATAGATATATACATATATATACATATTTATAGATATATATATATATACATATTTATATATACATATACATATTTATATATATATATACATATACATATTTATAGATATATATATATACATATACATATTTATAGATATATATATACATATTTATAGATATATATATATACATATTTATAGATATATATGCATATACATATTTATAGATATATATACATATATATACATATATATATACATATAGATATATACATCTATACATATTTATAGATATATACATATATATATATATATACATATTTACAGATATATACATATATATATACATATATATATATATAAATTTACATATATATATATATATATGCATATATTTCATGTTTATATATATATACATATATATATAAACATTTATATATATATACATATACATATATATACATGTTATATATATACATATATTTATAGATATATACATATATATACATATATATATACATTTTAATATATATATTTATATATATACACACATATGCAGACATACATGTTTATATATATATATACATATATATAAATGTATATATAAACACATTTATATATATATACATATACATACATAGACATATACATATATATATATACATACATATACATATACATTCATATATATACATATATATATACATATACATTCATATATATATACATATACATTCATATATATACATATACATTCATATATATACATACATACACAGATACATTCATAAATATATATATATATATATATATATATATATATATATATATATATACATACGGACATTTATATATGCATATATTAACATATATGCATACATATACATACATATACACATATGTATATATACATATATATATACGTACATACATATACATACATATATATACATATCTATATACATATCTGTGTATATATATACATATATATGCATACATATACATACATACATATATATATATATATACATATATGTACTATTTGATTTAATCATACAGAAGTGCGTCAACATATGTGAGTGGGTTTTAAGGGAGTTAAGTATTTGTGTGCACTGCTCTCATGAATTTTACGTATTTTTCTTTAGATTATCAGAAAGAAAGGAAATTATCGAAAAGGATAATTAGGTAGATAACATTTTCAAAGAGAAGACAATCAAAAATCGGAAGAACTAATTTAAAATAAAGTGGAGATGGCACTTCATGACAATTAAATAATTCGGTTTCAATTGCGTCCTGCGTTGAGGCCAACACAAGAGATCCTATCATTCTAAGTGGGCAGATTAATACGAACAAGTTCGAAAAAAAGAAAAGGAACATCACACACTTTCGAATCAGATATGTTTGATGGAATAACAAGCGTACTGACAACTATAATGGACATGCTCATTAACGATGACATGTACAAACGGATTGAAATCAACATTTCATACACCCCCAACACGCATATATATATATATATATATATATAATAAACATACTATTTGTTTAGAGTAAACGGAAAAGCGACTTGAAATCAGCGGTTATGCGTTGAAATGTTCATTTGTGTTTATATACGTAATATAATGTGCATATTTGTGTATGCCCCTATATTTTGTCTATAAACATGTATTAATATGTATACAATGTTATTTAAAAAGAGTTATTTATATATATAT
>OY744521.1:187671222-187681222 GCA_963556195.1 Sepiola atlantica | reverse complement strand
CTATAGTCTTTTTGTGCTTCTGTTGTTTTCTCGTGTTTTTTTCTCTTTCCTTGAGTGTAGGGTCTCGAATCGATAACATTTTTACCCTCAGATTATAAACAGATATCTATGAAGTAACCTATCAAAATAAAACGTCCCTATAATATAATTCACAAATAGAAATCGGGCTTTTAAAAGAGACCAGGAACTTATCATATTAAGAAACTAACAGAAAACTACACCGGTTCTTTTACACCGACATTGAAAAAATTACAATTCGTTAGCCAAAACGGTAAGTACTGAGGCATGACACCAATACTATCGCATAATCTAATATATATATATATATATATATATATATATATATATATATATATATATATATATATATATATATATACATATATATATATATATATTAAAATGTGTGGTTTATCGTTCAAGTTTCAAATTATTGCATGGAAAGTTAATAAAATTGAAATATAAGCCAAATTAGCAATACAAGATTCTTTTTTTTTTCTTACATTAATCCTATCGATTACGGAATAAAATTCCTTCTTCAGGGGTGACCAGTATTGACTCAATACTGGTCACCCCTGAAGAAGGAATTTTATTCCGTAATCGATAGGATTAATTTAAGAAAAAAAAATAATAATAAATTAATCTTGTATTGCTAATTTGGCTTATATTTCAATTTTATATATATATATATATATATATATTAAACAAGCGATAATATCTTTCTAATAAAAATTAAATTTACTAATTACTCTGTTTACCATTTTCAACAATTGTTCTACGAAAATTCTGGCACATTATGATAACATTATTTGATTTATTTTCATATTTCGGTGATTTGTTTGTACAGTAATGAACGTTTTTTTCTCATTTCAGGGTGGCCAGAGATAATAGCCTTTTTACTTCTGAACAACAATGGGACGTTCAAAATCACTAACTGGGGGAGAAAAAGAAATTATAATAAAGGAAACAACTATACCGACCAACCCTGGTGTAGTTGCTCGAAAAATAAGTCGTCATGTTGATACTTTAAAAAGATTTCCGAAGGGTCCTTTCCCAAGGAAGAAACGATCAGATGCTGAAATAGCCAAGAGTGTTTCCAAGAGGGATTTGAGGAATGGTATTCGTCAAACAATAGCATCTGTGATAGGTTCATTTACAAAGCGTCCTCTTACACCAAAACAATAAAAATTTAAGAATGGACTGGTCAAAGAAATATATGAAGATGGATATAAGTATGGTTATTTTCACTGATGAAATCCGGCAACACTTGATGGACCTGATGGCTTGGCAAAAGGATAGGTTTATTCCGGAGATAAGAGTCCACATCGTTTGGAACGACAACAAAAAGGTAGTGGAGTCATGGTATGGGCGGGTATCATTAAAGATAGACATGTTGGTCTTATAACAGTTTCTAAAGGAGTAAAAGATTCGACTGCTGCCTATTGCAATCTCTTGAGAGAATATCTGGTACCTGGTTAGAAAACATAAATCTTGCTCTACTAAGAAACTTTGTTTTTATGCACCACAATGCTCCTTCTCCCTCTGTCCATTCTACTCAAGTACTTAGTCTTTTGGCAAAGATCAAAGTGTAGTATCTGTTCCGATGGATACTACACCCCATAAACTTATATTGACTTGGCTTCGGGGCTTGATTTACGGCGGTCTATGGGTCGGTCCTGTGCAGTTCTAGAAGGTCCACCCTCCCAGGCTTTGCCTCCCCTCTTTGGGGAGGAGTAAGTCTATTGCTTATTGCCTGAGGCGCCCGTGCCGGGGAATGCCGACGGGGCTGCCCAGGCAATTTTTAATTGTCAGAGTGCTCACTTTCTCGGGCGCTGGCTTTTCAAACCCCACTTTCCCGACCCGACCTTGGGTCACATCTTACTTGTGGGAGTAAAATAAAACTGGCCTTGTACCTAACCTCCTGGGGAGGAGGTAAATAAATACTCAAGTATTCTTAGCATCTTTGGGCATCAAAGGTACAAAGTTTATTATCTGGCCTCCATGCTTCTTCGGATTTAAACGTAATTGAAAACTTTTAGTCTATCATCAAACGAGATGTGTTTGCCAATGGATGTTAATTATCGTCTAAAACGGACTTATGGGAAGCCATTAATACTGCATTACTGCTACCAACCGGAAGTATCAAATTGACTGAGTCAATCAATACAAGACATTTTGAAATTATAAAGATCCATGATGGTTATGTCGGTAAATTAGGTAGTTCTTCATTATATGTATGGAACTATATATTATTTTATATTTAAATATATTATTTAATTGTTAAATATTACCGTCATTCATCTTTATTGTATTCATCTATTCCTTATTTTCATTAATAAACGTTTATTTTGACTGTTTTAATTTAAAAACGATCACCATAGGTCGATAAACTTTCAGTGATTTTAACAAATGTGTTTGGTTTTGAGTTTTTGATTATTTTTTTGCATTTCTTGTATAATTACAATGTAGATTACACGTGATAAACTTCCGAAATTGAGTCATGAAAAAGTAAGAAAAAACATTTTTTCTAAAAAAGCTATTATCGCTGATACCATATATATATATATATATATATATATATATATATATATATATATATATATATATATATATATGTGTGTGTGTGTGAAGTGCAAAAGTTGCCTAACATATTCATACTTATTTTACTAACATATACATTGCGCTGAAACATTTGAACTGATTTTTTCGTAGACCATATCGAGTATCCATCCTAGTGTATGTAAAGGTTCTCGTATATTGGCTTATTAATGTGCGTATTGTGTATCCTAAATATTTACATATGTGTAAAGTGTACGGACAAAATATGTTTACAGTTGCGTATTATACGTTTCAATAGCTACCTCATCTTAATTATGCATGTGAAGATAACATGTGCACTCTGGCATAAAAATCATGCTTAGAATGCATCATGGTAATAAAAACTGTTTTAAATTCATATGTATATATATATATATATATATATATATATATATATATATATATATATACATATATATATATATACATATATACATATATATATATATATATACATATATATATATATACATATATACATATATATATATACATATATATACATATTCATACATATATATATACATATATATATATACATATTCATACATATATATATATATATACATATATATATTTACATATATATATATATGCATATACATATATATATATATATACATATATATATATGCATATACATATATATATATATACATACATATATATACATATATATATATACATATATATATACATATATATACACACACATTTTATACATATATATATACATATATATATATATATATACACACACATGTTATACATATATATACACACACATTTTTTATATATATATATATATGCGTATCCTTTATAAGTAGAAAAATAAAAATCAATTAATGCGCTTAAAAACGTGTTTATAAGAAGGAAAGAATTCTTTTTATGCTTCAATATAGATTATTGCATGAGTTTCTCTGAACACATTTTGGTATAATTATTGAAAATATGTATTACTAGTTATTCTACGTGTTCCACGACGTGTTTATAATATTACATCTATATAATTATGGTCAGATTACAAATCATTCAAAATCAGTGGTAAACAAATATTGACTGGCGGTTGCTCAATCTTTTTTATTTAGTTCAACGAATTGGACTGGATAATACTCTAATTTAACTAAACAATTCCTGCTATGGCGAAAACTCTGCGAAAATAGATATTACATAGCTAATGTTATGGGTGTATGTCTTGGTGAATAGATTAGGACCAATAAAATATATCTTAAAAGTTTATACTTTTTAAATTGTTGCCGCAAATCGATATCATTTAAAATAATGTGCAATAAAAATAAACACTTATTAATATAAAATACTGTAATATTATAGCCGTAACATGTATATAGCAATAATACTGAATATTATGTTACGTTTGCTGTCATCATGTTATTTGTTTTGATAGAAGTAAAGTATGGCGATCGTATTTTTTTACTTTACTATTTGATTCTGTGACGTACGGTCGCATGAATGACAACATATTTGTTTATATCAGCATTCTATTTTTATTTTTGATAATGATAAATAATAAAATCGGCTGTCCTCAAATATCCAACAAATTCTTAACAAGTATTATAAAAACAGATAAGTACCTCTATTACATCAATAGGTATATATATATATATATATATATATATATATATATATATATATATATATATATATATATGTATGTAGTGTTTAGATAGTATCATTATATTTTTCTTTTATTACTGTTATAATTAATGTTATTTAATATGCAAATTACCATATCATACGCTAGTCTTAAGGGTATTATATTATTATTATTATTATTATTATTATTATTATTATTATTATTATTTTATTATTAGTATTATTTATTTATGTATATATTAGTGAAATTTTAAGCTGAATTATTTCGACACTTGATTATTGGGGAAATGGTAGTTTATCAGTACCATTGGAGAGCCATGAATATTATAACTGTCCTGTTTTTAAATCTCCGAAACAGTTACATGGTAAACAGCTGATGATCCCCGTGTTAATATTAGACGCGTAAGGTCTCCTGTTTTTGTTTTACTGTTAGATACTTAACCCCCCCCCTTTTTCATTCTTTTTCATTTTTAATTTTTTATTTACTTATTTTTATATTTATAAATTTACCAACGAATGTTAAGTCTGCAATATCTTGGATTTAGTTAGTTTTTCTGGGAATTAAAACTGCATTTTACTTTTCTTTTCTTTTTTTTCTTTCTTGTTAAACTGACTCAAAGCTTCTTTAGACTATATATATAAATATATATATATATATATATATATATATATATATATATATATATAATGTATGTGTGTATAGTATACTTTTTATTTATACAAACAGTATTGATTACATATGTGCATACATGTTTCGGTTGTACTCTTCACAGAGAATCATCCTCTTCAGACCAAAGAAGAGAAGGAAGTGTATTCTTTGGTCTGAAGAGGTTGACTCTCTGTGATGAGTACAACCGAAACATGTATGCACATATGTAGCACATAATGTTTGCATAAATAAAAAAATATATACTAAAGAACAGCTCTACTTATTATTGAGCACTTTTTTTTATAAACACTGGAGTTTCAACGGATTTACATCTACAGAAACTTATACAATACGCGTACTATATATATATATATATATATATATATATATATATATATATATATATATATATGTGTGTGTGTGTGTGTGTGTGTGTGTGTGTGTATTTGGTTGTGTGTTGTATCCATTGAAGTATTCGAATGCGACAAACGTCATTTTCAATATTACAAAGCTATCATTACAAAACGTGTTGTATTTCAACACTCAATCCCACCCACCCCAACTCAACCTCCTAAAAATCATGTTTTACATAATATGATACTTGCCTCATTTTTTTTTTGCTCTCTATTAAAATAAGGTTCACGTCGATGTCTCGATTTAATATTTTCATTTGTTTTTTGTTCAAAGTCTCAATTTAAACAAATTGCATCCATCGCGTTTTGCATTATCTGGTTAGATCATCCATTTTGGGGAGATAAACTCTGATGTCAAATCTTACAGTTATCGTGTCGCGACTTGTCATTGAAACCAAAATTTGGAGAATGGTGGCATGTTGTGCGTATCTAACAAGCGCAAAATATGGCAATCTACATGTACAGATATCCTTATAAGTTCCATATCAATAAAGATATGACAATGCGTGCTGCCTTGACAGGAAAACAGCCATTAGTTTACATTTGTGATTCATGCCCATCTAATGTCACTGAACTGTTGGTCTTTTTGCAAGGTTATGGATGACTGAGCAGCTGTTTCGATGATAGCAGAGTTATGAATGAAAAGTTTATCATTTTAAACTAGTCGGGCTAGGCGGTGTTGTCCGGGGGAATAGTAATTCACTTTTATCAAAAATTATTAATAACAATTTATTTCCTTCTGTTGTTACAGGCGAGATAAACTTTTCTATAAAATAATACAAAACAACTAATTGAGATAACGCTTACACAAAAAAACAAAAAAAAACAAATACGAGAGTTAAATCATAATTAAAGAATAAATACCCGGGTAAAATCTTACAAGAAAAATAAACTAATCCGTTATTTCTTACCCCCCTCCCCCGTCTCTCTTTCTCTCTCTCTCTCTCTCTCTCTCTCTCTCTCTTGAATCTGTAAATAAAACATCCTATTAATTCCTATTTTAGTCATAAGAATATTAAGAACAAGGGAATACTTTTAGTGTCTATTAAATGTGAAAGACATATTATCGGTTTCTCTATTTGTCATTCAATTTATGAAACCGATTCCCGACTCTAAATTTTTTTTTGTTTCTTCCATGTTTCAGTGTCTACGCATAAAACAAGCAGAATCTAATATGTGTGTGGGATGGGTAGCGGAATGTGTTAATCCGTAAATTGACCTTTTCTTTTACCTTTTTTTAATCTTTTACTTTTTAAAAAAACCTTTTCCCCCCCTTTTTTAATCCTATATTTATTAACTATGCGACATGTTTCTTTTTAATTCTAAACAATTGAGTTTAGTTGTTTTTACCTTTCCCGTGAAAATTAAATAGAGAACTTCTTTTAAATTATTTAATTAAAAAACTTCGTTTATTATTGAAGAATAACACTCTTAGCGATGCTCCATCCCAAATTCTTTGCGTTATTTTTGGGAGGGGGTTAGTGTTTGAAAGCAAAATTACTTAACTGCCCATTAAGTTAAAATGGTGGAGCATTTTACGTTAAGTCTATATACGAAACTGATCAGCGTCTCTAAATTTGAAAATAATTGTTTGTTTGCTTTTTTTTTTGCATATTTTTTCTTTTCTTATCGCCAAGTATTTCAGGGTGTTCACATGTAATCTCCTTAAAAAGTAGAATCTCATTTTTTTAGGAGTGAGTATTAAGCGGAAGGTGTTAATTTACAAATTTAAAGACTCTCAGTAAAACATGTTTTAACTCTTCCCCTGGTTAGTTGCTGCCTGAAAGGGGACGGATGAAAAAGATTTTATTTTAAACATACCGAAATTATTTTAAATTTGTTTACAGAATTTGATACTGAACGTTAGAGACAAACATTGTTTTGTTGTCACTTTTAACTTAATAATCTCTCCGATTGCACTCAAAGAGGAAATAAACACCACCCCAAAATCCTGCCTCATTCATCTAAGATATCGTGTTAAGTATTATTACGGAATATTAAATATGGCTTAGTAAAAAGATATGCAACTACACACACACACACAAACCCACACGCACACACGCACGCACGCACACATATATATATACATATATATAT
Source organism: Sepiola atlantica (assembly GCA_963556195.1). Classification (NCBI taxonomy): domain Eukaryota; kingdom Metazoa; phylum Mollusca; class Cephalopoda; order Sepiida; family Sepiolidae; genus Sepiola; species Sepiola atlantica. The sequence goes on along the minus strand of OY744521.1, from coordinate 187,673,851 downwards.
ATATATATATTATATATGATTTACATGGAATAGTATAGCATTGAATACTTATACGTGTGAGAAATTAATAGATCTCGCTTTAAACTCTTTTGATGAGTAGGCATAAATTGCTATTCATTGCCCAGCCTGTATATATATATATATCATTTGTTGCGTATGAATCGATAATATTATGAGGTTCTATAATATATTGTGTATATATTTTCAGTATTTACGTTAACCGTACCTTATACGTGAGTAGAATATAGTAGTATTAGTATGCAAATATATATATGGCAAGTAAGGTATGCAGAGGTGTCAATGTTTAATTCTATCAGGACATCATCATGAATTTCTGATGGAATGAAACATGGACGCTTCTGTATATATTACTTGTCATAGATATATTATCAGAATACTATATATATATGTATATATATATATATATAATGTATAGGAAATGAAAATGTAAAAACCAAAAAAAGGATGTTTTTTATATATTCATCAACGTTTCGTCTTTATTTATAAGACTTCATCAGGATGATAATTTTAAGAAGAATGTCATGCAAGTACGTGAAAATATTGGGTTGACATGATGGGTTGATGAGAAGAAGTAGTAGCCACTGCTGGGGGCGCAGGACCGAGGTCCGGGCTTAGTTAAGTCAGTAGCATCTATCTTTCTCTTCCTCTCTCTCTCCATATATATATATATATATATATATATATATATATATATATATAGTGTGTGTGTGTGTGTCGGGTGTGTGTGTGTGTGTCGGGATGTATTTGTGTGTGTATGAATATATAATATATATTTATATACAATTAGTTATACGCCATATTAAATGCAACTAGTTAACGGGTATGTTTTTTCTCATGTGGTATACACATGCAACCCGATGCACCTATCCGTTTTCGCACTTGATCTAATGCCAGACTACCTTTGCTCTAATTACAGGTTAATTAATAATCGTAGCATTAATCATTATGAGTATTTATGTTATAATTGCTTCATGTATAATTGCTATGTCTAATATATCAACACACTAATACTAATTATTCTCCATGAAGCATTGGAAAGTTTGTCCTATTCTTTACATTTTGGGCACATTTTCACACACACAGATTATATTCGTGTTTATCTCTTTTCTTTAACATTAGTTTAGATTTAGTGAATCTATTATTAATCAACGTTTGTTTTTCTAAGACCTTTTTTTTCTATATCCTTTTATAACACAAAATACATGCTAAAATATTATTTCTTTTAGGATTGAGTCATGTCTTAATTGTTCTAATTGGGCGTATTTTATAATAACTGAACAAGTCACCCATATCTCTCTTTGCTATCTATGTATATCACTCGACCTCTCTCACTTTCATGTTGATTTAATCATACTTTTAAATTTTAATGTCTCTAAGCATTTAGAGAAAGTTTCACTATTTTCTTCTGCATGAACTTCTAATTTACATACGTGTGTCTGTACACACCACAAACTCTATGTAAATTAGATGGCAAGATTATAAGTCTCTTTACTTTGGTATAATAATAATAATAATAATAATAATAATAATAATAATAATAATAATAATAATATATGATAATATATGATAATAATATTATTTTATTTATTTTTTAAATGGGCCAGCCTAGGCTGACACCAGACAAAATATTTGTAGAAGGTATAGGGGGATGAGAAGACCGAGGAGGGACAGCACAAACCAGACCTCCACTGGAAAAGTGCAGAAAATGCTGGGACCTCGGGGAGGCTTATTGCCACCCAAATCCCAGAGAATACCAATTGTCCTTATCAGCGATAAATCAATGGTAAGAGGCTGTTGCGATACCGCATCGTTATCGAAAAGAGGTTAAGAATACTGGAAATCTGGGGAAGCTTGTTGTCACTCAGACTCCAAGAAATACCACTGGTTGTTGTCGGTGAGCAATCACTGACGATGATCTTGGTGAGAACTCCTAGTGAGTACAAATAATAATAGTAATAAAGAGACTTAATATTTTAGTTACGTAAGACTTTTGTGGTTTATGTATTTTAGAATGAAATCTAAGTAGAATAAATAGGAGTAGTGGTTGTGACCAAACGGGTCATTGGTATGCCTAATATATTTACAATATGAAAAGGACAGATGCGTCGTATTTAAAATGTTTGCTATCTGAATATACTACTGGCATTTTTTTAATGGAAATCGCTTGTTTATTTTAGCGCCATGGGTCAGTTTTACATCAAATCGACCCTTCTTTGGTTATTTAATGCCCAAACATATTTTTTAAGAAAGTTTGTCGACGGTATATGAAGCCTTTCTGTGTCCTTTAATCAACTCAAACTAAACTAGGATGCGTTTGAAGTAAGTAAATGCCTTACTAGATTACGGGCATTTACTTGCTTTAATTTATTGTTTTGTTTTTTTTGTTTTTTTTTACATGGTTCACCGCAAATAAGGCAGGACGCCACTGTAAACGTAAGGGGCTACTGGGAAAAAAGGAAAAGGGGGGGGGGAAGGATTGGTGGTTCAGCTTAAATTGGGATCTGAGCAGCGAGATGTCTGTTTAGATTAGTTTTAAATTTCTGCATGTCAGTACTGTCGGGGAAACAGGGGGCAGGGAGGGAGTTCCAGAGGCCAGCAGCACGAGGAA
>OY744521.1:187658722-187661222 GCA_963556195.1 Sepiola atlantica | reverse complement strand
ATATGTAACGTCTAGTTTTAAAATTTTTTTATATATTAGCTCTCACATTTTGTGCGATCAAGAACTTTATTGGGTTATTTTCAACATACACTGAAACACTATATATATATATATATATATATATATATATATATATATATATATATATATATAATGAACGCTCAGTTTAATATTTAACCATTGAGCCTCTTTTTTATATCTTTAAAATATCATTGAACATTCATAAGATACAATATTTATTTATTAACAAATTATATCATTTCATCTTCTGGAAATATAATTGGTTCTTTAACTTGGACTTTTCCTTTTTATATGTGTATCTATCTATCTATCTATCTATATATATATATATAGATATATATATATATATATATATATATATATATATATATATATATATATATATATTTAGGCAAACGTTGTTGAATAGCACGGAGTGTTTCTTCTTTGTGATCTTTTTTTAAAATTTTTTCCATCTTCCGAATGGTCAAATTCGTACCTCGATCAAACTGGTGTATGAAGTTTCCGTAGTTTTGTTGTTCCATCTTCTTTGCGAGTACTTTCGATTTTATATCCTCAAATCATCTTCAGGCGTGTTAGTGTGAAAAAAGAATATGTATTTATAGAATGTAAAGAGAGGAAAAGAGTATGTCTTTACTTTTTTTTTTTTTTTTTACCATTCGGAAGATGGAAACAATTTTAAAAAAGATCACAAAGCAGAAACACTCCGTGCTATTCAACAACGTTTGCCTAAATGAAAACTTGCTGTCTAAATACACACAATATATATATATATATACATGATTAAATGCATATATATATATATATATATATATATATATATATATATATATAGTTATTGACTTTTAGTCTGATCAAATCCCATCCTAGATGAGTTATATATATTTTGACGATAACAACCATTTAAATAGGAAGTTAAGTAGTAAATTTGGCGAGAAAATGTTTGTAACTTTGAATGTAGTAGTATTAATATAACAGTTAAACCTTTTGTAGTATTTTTGTACCGGATCCAAAATTAATAAAATTCATAGTGCTCTTTTAGTTTTTATTGGTAATGCAAGAAGTATATATACATATATATATATGTATATACATATACACACATAGTTTATTTAAATGAGGAAATTTATGTGTGGAAAATGTTTTAAAATCGTATTTAGCGCATGTAGTTACATGTGAAGTGTCGCATTGTAATATCTACATTAAAACCGTCAAAACCCCACAGTAGCCATACATAAACTCATCATACGTTCACACTAGTCCTTGAGTATATATAATGTTCATGCAAGAAGAAAAGGGGAAAAATGAAAACAGTTAGCTATCAGAACAGGTAATATCTACATTAATATTAGTCAAAGTGAAAATGAGTCCGAGATTTATCTTTAAAGCTAATGAAGATTAATCCCAAATCCAACAGAGCTGTCCGACGAGGAAAAGAAAAGAATCTCTCAATAGCCCAGTAACCATTGTGATTAAAGTCAACGCTAGTGATTTGAATTAACTTGTCATTTCTCTCCTTTCATTCTCTTATTTTGACGCACAATAAAATGCAATTATGAAGTCAAGTATCAACATCAACCTAATTACGAGAATTAACAAGGGGAATAGAAAGGGGAAATTATATAAAATCATAGACTTAACAGATTGTATGCTAGATTAGGTACACGGGCCATGGCACACTAGTTTTTTTTTGTCATCTTAAGCAGTTTATGTTTACTGCATCGGCTCTTGTATTTTTGGCGAGTTGGTTAGTCATTACGGTGGTTACATTGAACACAAAAAAACGCACACACATACGCACACACACACATATATATATACATATATATATATATATATATATATATATATATATATATATATATTATTATTATATTAAAAGAGAATATATTATGAATACATTTTGCGTATTTATTTTCTTTAAAAGTGCTCAATACATGAGTAGAGTTACATAGTTGTATTTGCCATATGTATGTTTTACTACTACTAGTACTACTACTACTACTACTACTACTACTACTAATATATATGGTTTAATTTGTTGGAAAAATTTCACTGAGTAATCCTTTTGAAAATTTCTTGAATTTATTATCAAGAGAAAATGTATCTTTTAGAAAATAGGCATAACCGATTGTATGAAGAAAGAAAGCTGGCAAATCTATTAAATTAGTATATATGTACATAAGTATCGACATGTTAATATTTCTCATCAGAGCAAAGATGTGTGTAATGCTTTCCTTAGATAATAATATTTCTTTAAAATAATTTCAACGCGTATGCGGACAAACATGTAGCCACGAACCCTTTTAGTATGAGGTAAACTATGAAATTAAATTAAATGGAAACGATGAAATAAAAAAATTAAAAATGACGATTTGAATTATTAATAATATATGCAAACAATTGTTTATATATATATATATATATATATATATATATATATATATATATATATATATATACACATGTATATGAAGTG
>OY744521.1:187641222-187656222 GCA_963556195.1 Sepiola atlantica | reverse complement strand
CACAATGCACTACACACGAAGGATGATATTGACCGACTCTATGTAAAACGGAGAAACGACGGAAGTAAGTATGGAAGACTGCGTTAATTATGCGATAAAAAAAACAGAAATATACATAACCCACTCTACAGAAATGCTGATTAGCCCTACAAAAACACTGCTAAAATGAGCAGCGAAACTGGAAAGTAAAAGCCGAGATAAGCAACAAGGACAGGATCGCAGAGACATGGAGTATATGTAAGACTGTTAAAAGAAAAGGAGAAAAAAACACGAGCATACAACTACGAAAAGGACACTTGAACAGAGAAATGCAATCGCTTCTTATCCTCGCCCAAAACAACGCGATCAGAGCGAATTATTCAAAAGTTGAAATAGTCAAGACCTGGAAAGCAGTAAATTTAAACTCTGTGAACAGAGAGACGAAATGGTAAACCACATCATATGTGAACGCAGCAAATTAGACATCCCAAAATACAAAAACAGATATTACTGGGTTAGGAAAGTAGACCATTTTGAATTATGCAAACGAATGTGTTTAGGATGTCTGGAAAAGCGCACAAGCGTAAAACGGAGTCATTTTTTTTTTTGAAAATGAAAGATATAAAATCTTATGGGATGTAGAGATACAAACAGACGAACTCGTCTAAGCCAGAATACCGAACGTTATAAGAGAAGACGGTAAAAGTCTGCCAAATGGTAGATATCACCGTCACATCAGTTGATAGGGGGAGAACAAGGAAACAGAAAAAGCTAAGTAAATACATGGAACTTGCCAGAGAACTGAATGAAATATAGAATAGTTAGAGGATCGCTGTAATACCAATAATAGTCGGCGCGTTAGAAACTGTCCCGAAACCCCTAAAATACGACTACAAGAAATGATTAAAATAACGGAAATGTCCAGAAAAAAACTATTGAGTGCGGAAACCAACATGATAAACAGAAATATGATAACACTGTGTAAACGCAATTAAAGGACAGAAAAGACATGACATTGAACCAAGACAACTTAAAATACTAGAAAAGATGAGAAAATTTACATAATTTGGCCCCCAACACACACACACACACACACACACACACACACACATTTAGTGGCACCAGCATCTGTTGGTGCCACAAAATATGGTCGTGATAAGTCGAGGAGAATAAACGGCAGCGAAAAGAGACCAAAATACCTTCCTCATACTAGTGTATAAATAGGTACGAGATTGAGTGGAAATAAAACAGGTGAAATAACAAGTCATGGGGGTTGTGTAACATGACACGTGTTGGCCGAGCACTGCAGAAGTTAGTAATAAAGGTTTGTCCTATATTTGGCAGCAAACTTTTATTTAAACTTCATGTAAGTCTAAGGACATATTCACCCGAGAAGTGTTTGCTGTGTTCCCTCTAAGCCCCCTTGGCCTTTTGGCTAAGATCAAAGTGTAGTATCTGTTCCGATGGATACTGCACCCCATAGACTGGTATCGTCTTGACCTTCGGAGCTTGATTTACGCCGGTCTATGGGTCTGTCCTGTGCAGTCCTAGTAGGTCCACTCTCCCAGGCTTCGCTTCCCGTCTTTGAGGAGGAGTAAGTTTATTGCTTACTGTCTGAGGCGCCCCTACCGGGGAATGCCGACGGGGGTGCCCAGACAATTTTTAAACCCCACTTTCCCGACCCGACCTTGGGTCACATCTTACTTGTGGGAGTAAGATTATAACTGGCCTTGTGTCTAACTCCTGGAGAGGAGTAAATCAATACTCTTCTAGAAGAGGAAGATCACACATTAAACTAAATGGAAACGGTAAACCATTTTCAATAAAATAAACCTATAATAACTTGCATCGCTAATGAGAGCTGAATAAAAAACAATAAAATTCACCATGACAATGATGATCGTTAATCAAAAGTAATTGACTCTTAAACAACAAATCGTTTGATCGCCCAAATACCAAATTACCTGAACACGTACTCCCTGACGCTCACGCTAGGATAATGACAAACGGAAGATCAGGTTCTAGCCTGATCTGCCTTTTGTCATTTGAGTAAAAATCAAACTAAAGAGGCAATTTTTAACTTTGTTCACGTAAAGGAGAGACACTTTTTCTAGCTGATGTTTTCCCACATGAAACATCGAATATTCGTCTAACTTTGTCTTCATGTCGACGTAGGTGCATAAGGATACACAAAACAAATACTAAATAAAATAACTTGTCTTTAAAAACATGACGTGTATACATATGTATAAATATTCATATACATATACATATAAATTAAGTTATTATTTTTTACTTCTCTTAAAATGACATAAAAAGTGGGCGGAAAGCTTTATTGTATTTTTAACTATTCATAAACTATCCAATAAATACTAGAAGCCAAATATAAGAGAATGAGTTTAATTTTGTGTAACAAATATATTATTACACGTCCATACAGTCGTTTAGTCTATACTAGATTTTCTTTTTTTATTATTTATTCAAGAATGTTTTGAATAGGACTCCTCAGTGAGTGATTCTTGGTTTTGTAAGGAACAAGCACAAAATATGTATTGCTACGAACGAAAGAACTGTACGGGCATGTTATAAAATGTGTTCAACAAAAAAGTCGGATTTCTTTCTGTTGTGTGAATACATATATATATATATATATATATATATATATATGAGCGCTTCTCCCGTGACATGATGTATAGAGCTGTCGACTGTCAACTAGAAGGTTGACGATTTGATACCTGGCTAGAGAAAAGTGCTAGTCTAGTTGCAATGAATAGCTGTCATACGGCAAAACAATATGTCTGTGAATTACTGATATATATATATATATATATATATATATATATATATATATATATATATATAGAAAGAGAGAGAGAGATAGAAAAGCCCTTTTGAAATTCACAGAACAGCAGACACCTACCGTTCTGATATACTGGTTAGGTATGGCGATCTACTTCCTAAGTCTAACTAATTTGCATAATGATTAGCAAACACTCACTTCTGTTTACGAATCATGTTTTATTTCGTGTATAATTGTTTAGATTTGAGTTCTGTTTCTCAACAATTTGCGATCGTAAAATGTCAGCTATAAACGACAACGGTTAACAGACTCATCATCGACCAGCCAAGCAAGTCAGCCATTGTACCTTTTTGTAAACAATTAGAAATTGAATTATTTCGTGACTTGCCCAATAGAATGTAATTTAAACTGGCTTTAAAATTCTTAGCAAATCTTCATGTATTTAAAAATATCGAACGATTTTAAAGCTATATATATATATATATATATATATATATATATATATATATATATATATATATATATATTGATTCATTCCATTGACCATCTAAAATCAATCCGAAGTCATAATTTTTATAAGTTCGTTCATTTTTTAATTTTTTTATTTCATATTTATTTTAACACCTCGGTGGATGTTTATTATTTACATCTTGTATATTTTTTTAAAAAACATGGTTTAGCTTTACTCTATTTTTCATTCTTGCACGTGTTTCCTGTCACGTTTGGACAAAAATCAAGCTTCAGTAGCCCATATGTCTATCTTAAGTGAATATCAGAATGTGTATTGAAATTGTAAAATCAACTTATAACGTCAAAGACAGGTGGAAAAAGGCCATTTAAAATGAGTGCTCCGATAAAAGCTTGGTTATTGAGAGTACATGGAAAAGGCATCAAAACAAATGAACTTTCCCCTTCGAAAATCGTAAAGGATTCGAAAGCCGTCTTACTTATATATACATATAATGGATATCATTTATGACAATGTATGTTTGAATTAATGCACAAACTCCATATTTTTGTTGCATATTGTGAAGTTTCTTTCATTGTCGGCTACATATCTATATACATAATAACATGTCTAAATACTATTTTCACTGTCTCGCATCTCGTATAAGAAATGATATATTAACTCATGTATATATATATATATGTGTGTATATATATATATACATATGTATATATATGTATATATATATATATATATATATATATATATATGTGTATGGCTGCTGCATTTGTGTATGTGTACCAACAGTCCTACATGGAAATGCAGGCTGAATTGTGGTTATTGAATTACATGTAAGACACAAATTAATGACAGAGTGAAAGGATTATGAAGAAAAATGGCAAAACGTGTCTCACAATGTCGTGATTATCATCACATTTGCTAAACCGTGTTCGTTCTTTTGTGGTTAAGGTATGAACAAGAAGAAAAAAATGTTGGCATTGTCGAACCTTTAACAAAAAGAAATCCAATCATTTTGAGATTGCTGCTGTCAACAAGAAAAACTAAACGCCCAAAAAACATCGCGTTGAAGCATGGCGAAACATAGCCACGGGGTTTCACAAAGATATTCGTGGGGATACAAACATCTATCAGTTTGCTAAAATATTTGCAGTGCGAAGTATAATGCACTCTAAACACGCCTACATACACACACACATATATATATATATATATATATATATATATATATATATATATATATATATATATGGGAAAAGAAGGATGATGGTAATCCTACGTAATAGGAAATGAACAAGGAAAAACCAAAAAGGAAGTTTTTATGTGTTCATCAACGTTTCATCTTTATTTGTAAGACTTCTTCAGAATGATAATATAAAGAAAAATGGCATGCAAGTACGTGGACATATAGGGTAGACATGGTGGGTTGAAAGGAGGAAATTGTAGCCACTACTGGAAAACAGTAGGGACCGACGTTCAGACCTGGTAAAGTCAATTGAGAGGGATGAAAATAAATGTTGAAGAAACTGAGTGAAAAAGGTGGAATGGTGGGGGTGAGCAGCGATACTGTGGTCAAACATTCCACCCTCCTCTTTCCCCACTCCTTCATTCACTGCCATCCACATTACTCCAGCTAACCCCAACCCTCCACTTTTTCACTTACAACCATCCACAGTATCGCTGCATATATATATATATATATATATATATATATATATATATATATATATATATACTTATTAGTGTATTGTGTAGGTTATTTATAAAATTAAATAAGTGTAGCCAGCATGTGAAATATACATTTAATCAGTTTAGACGGAATCAGATTTCTATTGTAACCTACTGTTTCATGCGAAACGATTTTCAAAGAACGGATTACAGGTATGAAACGGGAAAATATGATTCTATATCCCTCACATATGATTGTTATACTTATTTTAATATATGCACATCTGAACGCATGCAAGATACATATATAGGATCACACATACAAACACACATATATGTATGCATGTATGTCCATGCACACATATACATACATACATATCCATTCATGCATAAGTGCATTCACATATATATATATATATATATATATATATATATATATTCATTTTAATATACTCTAGTAGACGCAGACTGATCAAACAAGTATACAATATGATATTGATATTTTAGATTACAATCCGGGATTTGGATTGACAAAATTCTACAATGACAAACAAACATTACAAGGGGTCAGCAGTACACTTTGGAAGCCATAAAGCAGAACATTTTCATTTTTTCACTGATAAATTAATTTTTTTCATAATTAGACTATATCGTTAGAATGTTGTAGTATTTTTTAGTAAAATATAATCTCACGGTCTGTTAATTGGTAAGCCGAGTTTAAATCCTGTTTGATACATTGCGTGTTCTTACGTAGTAATCGAGTTGCCAAATTACGAACCTTCTTTAGTTCAACTATTGAAAATCAAAATATTATATTAAATTTTAGCGCCTTTTTGTTAAGCCATACTTATTCCAGTTGTTTGATCAAAATAATGTAACTACACGAGTCACTGAATCTAGCTAAGATCGGCGTGTTTTAAATAATTTACACAATAAATACACATTCTTATAGTTGAGGTCGTCTGATTTATTCATTTAATAAAGTACATGACCACAATAGATTATCGATTATTTAAACTTAATATAGCCGATTTCGAAGTCTGGAAAGGTACCAGTGAGGCCAACCACAGACCCTCTAGATTAGCTAATATTGTTTGAGTTGTTTTAGGTGTGGCATGAATGACCAAGACGTACTGTCAATAAATAACTTCTAATAAAAAAGAGGTAGGACCCATTCGTTAGAGAATAAGGAATAGTCATTAAAATAGACGAAACTAATAATTAAAAAAAGGAAAGGTTAACAATTATGTGTGTGTGTGTGTGTATTTATGTTTATTTGATCGAAAAATAAAATTACTGAAGTCAAACACAAATAACACGAATATGTTTTCTTTATATTTATATTTATAGTTTCATCCAGGATCTTCAGTTTTTAGCATTATCCATGTCTGTTTCTACCGGAAGATGGTTTTGAGGATGAAAGCGTTTATCTAAGAGACGAAAGATAGATTATGATGGAGTTAAAGTGTTACCATGGTAATAGTTTTTATACGATTTTCATTTCTATTCTTATATTTCTTGTTCTTATATTTATTTTCATTTTTAATCTTATTTTTGCGAAAAGTTCGACTGACCCATATTTTCGTCATTTGATTACGGACTGACGAAGAAGTTATGAGTGGTATAGGCCAAGGAGTCGAATGGTTCTACTTCCTATTTCTGAAACTGCCAGTACAAATCAATATTTAATTAAATGTTCACTGTATTGTATTGCATATAATAAATACATTATGTTTTTACAAACAGAATTGAGCACTCTTTTTATTTCTCTTAAACCACATACACAGGTATATATATATATATATATATATATATATATATATATATATATCACTTTTTTTTTCATTTTTCTTTTCATTCATTTGCTGGGGACGGGGCATTCTTCCAAATGCCATACGATCACCCGCTATTTACAGACTCCAACCGAGAGCTCTTTTCAGGATTCTGGCTGTTCCCTTGAGTGCAGTTGTTTGGATTTCTCTTGCACTTGGTTCACCAGGTATACTTGCTAAATACTTTTTCAAGTTCTTCTTCATGAGTCCAGTGGCTCCTATGATAACTGGAATGATGTGTGTGTGTGTATAATTAAGTTCAAATATAGAAACAATATCTTTTCAAAAGTGCTCAATAGAAAGTAGAGCGTTTACAAATAAAATTATATAAACATGTAAAACAGTCTACGCAAATCAAATAACGTTTCGATGTAAACACATCCCGACGGGACTGCAAAGTGAGCTCAGAAATTAAAATTGTTCGAAAGAAACCTAATAAAACATATCATGTACTTTTCCTAAGAGTAGACAACCTCTCACACACACACACACACACTATATATATATATATATATATATATATATATATATATGCTTTTTTCGGACATTGTTATATTTTTTCAGTTTTACTTTGTATAAATGAAGGATACTCCAGAAATTCGGTTCTAAATAAAGACGCGTTTAAAAAAAAGTGCTATATTGTATTACTGAGAATGAGCATTGTCTAAAAAGATACGCGTCCGTATGGCTGTACTTCGGACAATCCACAGAAGAATGTCCACCTGCCTATACAAATTGTTCCAAGACGGCCAGAAGACGCAGGATGCACACAGGTTGCTATACTCTCAATCGCTGGTGGGAACTTCTAGGATCATATATTCCCAAAGAGTAATTGAAGCCAATGGATCATATACAATCTTAATTCGGTCGAAGTGATTCTATAATCTGCAACGTTATCAATTACACGAATCAGGCAATCAGGCAGCTGAAGACTTAAGGAAGCAGCATCTACTATCTAATTCGATGTGATTAGACAATGAAATATACTCATGACTACTGAGGCACCTGATATCTTTCAAGTTTCGTGTACTCTATCATAAAGACCAATGTGTATTTATTTGTATGAGTTTTAAGTTTAGCGAATAAAAAGCGTTCTTTCATCCTGCCCCTGGATACAACCATTTTAAATGTTGAGGGTAAGCGAGAAAGTAAATAGCAAGTCAGACACCCTCCGCTGCTTGCAATGAATTCTCTGACTCTACATAAAAGTCAGCGTTAGTGCTATCAATGATAATTTATGTATGAAAAATTTAATTTCTGACATAATTCTATGATTTTATATATGATTTTAGAGCGAACAGTATCGAAGAAAAATGTTCTCCGCCATTTACGACGCAGGGTGTATGTTAGTATTTTACATTTGTAAACGCTTTCTGTTTCTAAAATATTAATTCCATAATATCTGCAAATAAAATGATTGCTTCTCGTTTAGGACAAATACGGCACAAAGCTTGGATCATGTGATGGCCGTTTTTGCAATTCACAATGGGGGCAGAAACAAAAATACACGCACTTTTTCTTTAGCATAGTTCACTCCAAACAAGGCAAGTTTAGACTGTAGACATAAGGGGCTACTGAGAATTAGGATGTACATTGGTGGGGGTGGTGGTGGTGGGGGGGGGCATCTTACATTGATCCGCTTGACGATTTTTGGAGAGCTTTATATAGAACTGACTTTGAAACTTTTGTGCAAAGATACTGGAGAGGCATCCGCATGATCGTGGAAAATAACACGTGATTAATGACGTTTCTTCATATATTCAACCTAGCACGGAACTTAAAGAAATAATCATTAAAAAAACAATTACAAACAAAACCATGAAATATAAGGATGAGGGGTTAATATAACGAAGCTATTTACATTAAAGATCCAACAGAGATTTGGGAAACAACTTATGCACCGAACCTTGTGTATACGTTGTAATAAGATCATTTATACAATATTATATCGTGTACTAGCTGGATTTAATAAGAACCTTGATGTACTTCTCCTCCAATCTCCAAAACCCTTGTTAAGATTTCTCTTCTTTTGTTTTATTTCTATAATATTCATGCTATACATGAAATAAAATAAAGTAAATTGTCGTATCTCATCTTCACGGACGTCAATGCGAATAGAGACCTCACAATAATTTTGTACACCATTTGATTAAAATAATATAGTTTAAGAATTTCTATGGCCATAGCTCTAAAATACTAGGAATTGTTTGGTATCAAACAAACAATCAAACAGACAGGAAAAAAACAAGTGAATTATATAGAGAGATGGTTCAATTTTAGACGATAGGATGCCTTGTATAACAGGGAAAATATTGTATGGCGAAGAAAGCTTTACAAGGTGTTGATCCTTTTATTGCACTAATAAGGTATTAAATTCAGCAATATATATATATATATATATATATATATATATATATATATATATATATATATATATATATATGAAGAGTTCGAATGCAAAACGCGATAAACGCCATTTTGAAAATCACGAAACTGTCCCTACAAAAGTGTTGCATTTCAACACTCGACGACACCCCAAAACTATGTGTTACATAATATGATACCGACATAATTTATTTTTGATTTCAATTGAAATCAACTTTCATTCGAAGTCTAGATTTAATATACTCGTGTTTTTATTGTTTAAGCTCTCAATTTAAACGAATTGGATTCATCGCGTTTTGCGTTCGAACTCTTCATATATATATATATTTGGAGAGTTTACCAAAATATGTTTCTCCTTTCTTTCAGAGAGGTTTCATCACAACGAAAAGAGCTGTGTCTTATATATGCAAATTTATAGCTATATAATCAATAATAAAACTATACATACAGCCTTTAGTAAAAATAAGACCCATTCTCCTGAAGACGGTTGAGAGACCGAAAGCGCTAGAAGAATGGCCCACGACACAACGCTTGTTGACCTACTTCACCGGTTAACACCCGAAAACCGAAGAATCGCTCGCTTCGTCGAGAAATAGACAAGAAATATCGTGAAGAGAGAGAATCCCGTGGTCTTTAATTAAGTATGCATATATATATATATATATATATATATATATATATATATATATATATATATATACGGTTAGATTAGTTTGAAAACAGCTGCTCACCGAACTTAAGCAACGTTAAATTTGGTCACTAATTCGATGGCTGGTTGCTAAATACTAAAAGGTGGCATGAGCTGAAGACGCCGACCGAAGGAGGTAACGATACACTGGACGTGAACCCTGATATACTTCGTTCGACCGTCGGACGTGTATCATCGGGAAGTCCTCACTTCCCCTGGCTGCCACCATTTACTAAACGCTAGAGAAACCGGGAGATCGAGTATAAATACCAATTCTCGGTGAACTTAATTATAAACTAGATGATCCATGGGGCCAACGTTGGTACGTTGTACATTAGTGTATAGATTCAGTGCTCTGACCCGATTGCGAAGGTAAATAGATAAATATTTAAACTACATTTATGATTTAGAGAAATTGTAAAACTGTTTACAAAACCGTGTTTTTTAAAATAGTTTTACTCTTGTTTACAATTGGATCACTACTTTTGAAGGTCAATCAAAGATTTAATGGAGATGAATGATGCTTAGCTACAAGATGAGTAACAATCAAGGGTATAAACTGTCTGATTACTTATGGGGCCGTTTATGTCAGGTATTTGTATACCTTAGATTTGAAATCGACCCTGTTGTAATCTGCAGTGAAATTGTCCCGCGGTAATGTGTTCCACAGACGGAACAACCTTGCAAAGAAATCCTGTTTATGTAAATTTCGCCTCATGCTAGACACATAAAGGAAGAAAGAAAAGTTGTTGTCCCTTGTGGACGAGTTCTTGCTGTGAATGTGTTATGTCTTCCAAGAAGTAACCAGAGATGTCGCATTCTTAAAAAATACTTAAACATTTTGCTGACTTTGAGCTCGACTCAATCTAGTGAATACTAACATTTATTTTTGAACGTGATTTAAGATAAAATAAAAATGTACTGCTTTGTAAAGTGATTAAACTCACAGTCTTCAGATTATGAGAGTTGCGTGTTTAATACACCCCCCTCCCACTCTTTCAACCACGCTTTGTCTTATTTGTCCCTTCCTTCTATCTGAAACATCTAATGTGCAAACAATCAACCAAGCATGAATATCGGTTTGGTATTATCCTAGACAATTCGTCCAATAGACGACCCGTGTCTATCTTGAAGTTGTATGTCTGTACACAGAAACAATTATTGTTAGCACTTTGGGGCAAGGTCTGTTTTTTTTAAGTTCTATCCCCTCCTCAACCATTGTCATATTTGTCTTCCTTTAATTAATACCTTCATTTGATATAAAAAAATAACTCCTCAATTAGTTAGCTACACACACACTCGAGACTCCCAGGTGTTTCGACGGTTCGTCTAGATATTTATTTATTGTTTATTTCTCAGTAAATGAAGGACATTTGTAATTTCTGATAGTGTGTCTCTAAAACTCTGAAACTACCAACGATACACTTAAAAAGTTACCAATTTAATATGGTTTCGAAATGTTTATGATAAACAAACATGCTCTAATGTTCATTTGCTTGGGATCACCATGAAGCGAATTAGTACACAATGGATTAGGGGAATCAAAAGGTTACCTTGTTGCATTTATTTTGGTAATTTTTCAAAAAAAGACACCGAAACTAGGTCAAGCAGTCGATTCCTACTTACTTTTTCTTTTCTTTTATTTGCGTCATTTCTATTATAGTAAAAGTTTTAAAAAGTAATTAAAGAGAGGGAGAGAGAAAGAGAGAGAGAAAGAGAGAGAGAGGGTGGGGAGATAGCAGAGAGCGAAACAGACAGACACAGAGGACCAGTCTGGCGGAGGAGGTGTGTAAAAAAAAGTAACGTGGCTTAGAAGTTTTAAAAAAATGTTACACACACTTTATAAGTATTCTACGTTCTTATCAATGTCACCGGACAACGCCGGACTACTAGATTCTAAATAAATAAAAATACAACGCAAATAATTTTTTTAAAAACCTGTATGTTATAAACGGCATCGTGATTTATGTTGACATATACTTGAAAAACTAAAAAATAACAATCCATTTTGTGATTTTAATTCTCTAGAAATTGATCTTAATTGGTTGGAATGTTATATTTATTTCTTAGTATCTTCGTAAAGTGAGCGTTTTTATGAAATGGCTTTAATTATGTTTCGTTGCGTTAAATGTTTCTGGCGACCAATGTTTGAAAATGGCATCTGCATTTGCATAAATTGTTGTTCTCTCCTTTGTTTTAATAAATACATTAAATGTTTGTATTTATTAGAAACCACTCCGTGTGTCTGTGTGTGTTTCTCGTCTCTACGTAACTTTGATAAATACAGTTTTTAAATAAGTTTTCTTTACTATTATGTGAGTATTTACCAAAATCAAAAATGAAATAAGGTAAAACTTATACAGTTTTTAAAATCCTATTTTTAAGATCAAAGTGTAGTGTCTCTGTTCTACGTTTAATCTCTTCTTTTGTCGGTCAGTGAAAAAGGAATATTTTTAGACTTCGCCAATTTAAAGTTTTGTCCCAATTCAGAATGGCCCATATTGGGGGGGGGGGGGCTGGATTTTTCCATACATTAAAAACAGATCATGTGTCTAACTTTGCGCTCGTCGTAAAGCAAGTAAATAGGGCCTATATTTTTTTTAATTATTTTTCTATAAGCCCTTTATCCGGCAATATATCTTAAGCCGGGCAACGCCAAGTAAATACAGCTCGTCATTAATATGGAATAATATTTATTTCCTAGCATGATCCGTGATAATTCCACAGTTGTATAGTTCATCTGTTGTATATTGTGGATATGCATTTTATTGATGTCTAGCGCGAACGAAGACTTTACGATATTATTCTTATCTAAGTACATGTTAATGTAGTATCAGAATATATCTGGTAATGTGGATCTATCTCCATAACCCTTGTAAGTGTTTGTGGCATATTTCCATTCTATGGATGCCTGGTGCGAACGCAGACCCCGCGATATTATTTGACCCTCTTTGAAAAGTTTAGTATCTGCTATACTACAATTAGATCCTAGCCCACACACCAAGAAGGTATATTTTAGTTCGAGTTTAACGTTCGGAAACAGCGACAGCAGATGAAATTTCAAAAAGAATTAAACTGCATCTTCGGGGAGCCTACGATCCCATCTTTTAAAAAAGAGGTGGGTGGTGATAACGTGCGTACGAACATAAAATTGCTTTAGCATATTATTATATAGATTTTTATCTTTGAAATGTATTTTTTAGTTAAGTTATTTTTACATTGTTTGTGGTACATTAGTAGAGTTTTTAAACAAAATTTGTACAAGAAGGAACAATAATATTTCAAAGAACCCATGGCATAAACTGTTTTTCATCATTCAGAAATTCAATCCAGTTTCTCGAGTATTTATACCTTAACGAACTCTTTGTAAAGCTTTCAACTTTTTATAGCTGAGCTTGCTTTTTCTCTATAAATATCGTCGGCATATGGCTCCGTCTTCTAGTGACATTTTTTTATCTGTTTTATTTTTCTTGTAGCCTTGCGGAGACACGTTTCTTAAAAATGTAGCATCTGTTTGTATTTATACAATATATATATATATATATATATATATATATATATATATATAATATATATATATATATATGTGTGTGTGTGTGTGTGTGTGTGTGTGTGTGTGTGTGTGTGTGTGTGTGTGTGTGTGTGTGTGTGCGCGTAGGAGAGGGGTTAACATGATGTTGCCGTGTGTTTTATGTTCTTGTAAGAAAAAAAGAATCGGAGGGTAGTAATCAGGGGAATCCCCCGCTCTTTAATTCATCGTGTCTTCCTCCCTCGGCACGACTGAGCCATCGAACCAGACACGTGTTCATTTTTCTTGCTTTGAAGAAAAATAAGAAATGATAATAATAATAATAATAATAATAATAATGATAATGATAATGATAATAATAATAATAATAATAATAATAATAATAATAATAATAATAATAACAATAACATATACTAATAATAATGTGGGATAACACTCAGTCAGCTGGATCGCTTCCGCATGGAATTCACTTCTTCGTGAATAAAGCGGCAGAGAATATAAAAGAACAAGAAGAAAAAATGGCGACTATTGGAAAATAAAGTGAAGAGGTTGGGGAGGGAGTAAAAACGGCAGAAATACGTAAACACGCACGCACGAGCACATGCTGAGTTCGGGGGGGGAGAAGGAGGAGAAAAGGTGTTTGCCATTTTTTTTTTATCGCAAATGGCACGCTTCGAAAGTTACGCCGAAAAAATAAAGAGTAAAAAAAATAATAGTAAAAATGATGCGAGCGAATGACGGAAAGCAAAATATTCTTTTGTGTATATTTGTTATGTAAAGTTTTACTATTGTTATTGTTTATTTAAAAATGTTCGTCGCTTTTTTTTTCCGGTTCAATCTATGTGAAGAGAAACGCATCTATAAAATATAAGAAGGCTTAACCGCGCAAACAGATTATGAATTCACGAAAGTTTTCTGTACTTTTAGTCGTGTTAATATATTGAATGTGTAGATGCCGACTACTTTTAGGTGATTGCTGTTTTACCTTTATGTATCACATGAGGTTTCATTTAAAGGAATTCAATGGCAAGCCAAAAAGTACCTGGACATGTGAGTTTGGAGGGCACGGGGGGTCAAGATTTAGGGTCCGAGAGAAGGTCAACAAGAACGGTATCCTGCACGTGGGAGATACATAGATCGTGAGAAAAGGGCAGTTTGACTTGGTATTTTGTTCTAACTTGAGAGTACAGGACTGTTGACATGAACAGGAGAATAACAAAAGTATTCCGTTCCTGTCAGCTAGCTCTCACCACCTTGTATGCTATTACACTGGGAGAAGCTTTTTTTTAAAGAAAACATCTATCAATAACCTTGTTTGTAACAGCGTCGAGCACATATTTACCCGAACCAACTTCTCAGGAAGATCAGACTGAGAAAGAACCTTTTTATTTTATGACTTTTCGGTCAACGGATAAAGAAACTATATATTTTTAAAAGTTGTTTTAAGTTACGTCTTTTGCCGAGAATCTGACTATATAACAGTCATACGTAAAGCACAGCAAACAAACACCGTGTTTTTACCCTCCTTCAGGTCTCGGCCTTTTGGCTGGGATCAAAGTGTAGTATCTGTTCCGATGGATACTGCACGCCTGTCCTGTGCAGTTCTAGGAGGTCCACCCTCCCAGGCTTCGCCTCCCCTCTTTGGGGAGGAGT
>OY744521.1:187631222-187636222 GCA_963556195.1 Sepiola atlantica | reverse complement strand
GCGCGCGCATACACACACACACACATATATATATATATATATATATATATATATATATATATATATTGTTGAATATAAGAGACAACTCATGTCTAGATATCCTTTAGTAGATCCTTTCAATAGTCCGAATTAGGACCTTAGTTTCGGAATTGGGTGATGAATTTACCATAGTTTGGATTTATCTCCCAAGTACGTTCGGACCCATCTGGGTCCATCTTCGGATGACTAAGGTTAATAAGACAAATCCAAACTATTGCAAATTCATCAGCCAATTCCCCTTCAAAACTAACATCCTGATTCGGACTATTCAAAGGATTTACCAAAGGATATGTAGACATGAGTTGTCTCTTATATTCAACAATACCTGCCTGCAAGAGAGGATGCTGCCTAGATATCCATATATATATATATATATATATATATATATATATATATATATATATGTAGGTGTTTGTGTTTACATTTGCAACTTTTTTTAAGATGAATTCAGAGATCAGTTCCGCACTTTTCTTCAGTCTTTCAAGTTTAGCCAACTTCCCAACCAACATCTATTATGTTTCTGCAGTCATCTTATTTAATGATAACAAATTGTGTTAATAAAATATAAATTTGCACCTTAAATAATTTCAAGGAGTTTATCATTAATCGGACAGAAATAACACACAGCCAGATTCGATTTAACGTATTAGATCCGAATGGTAAACTTTTGAAATATGTATTTGTAGAGAATAAATTTGACAAACGTTATTTAACTACAATGTGTATTTTATGGGTCGTTATTTGCATAAGTTAACTTCCGGTCTCAACTTCCGGCCCCAACTTCCGGGTACAACAAACGCAGTATTTTTTTTTTGCAGTAAGAGAAAACCATCCGACTTTTTAAAATAAAATTTCACACATATTCATCGCTCTACAGTCTATCAGTAATCAATGAATTAAGATGAGAAAAAATTAAATACATGCTTACCCTTTCAAAATATATAAAACAAATCTAACAAAATTATATCTATTATGATATGGGGGACGTACGGTTGATGTATGGGACGTGCGGGTTTGATAAACACTTTTCGCCTTCGTTTTTATTCATATATTTTCATAAGTTTCGTTCGGATTTTTACTTTTGTTTATTGACTTTATTTACGTTTTGCGGGGGTACAAGTGAAAAAGAACCGAAATAATTTCGCTTAATTTTATTTAAATTTTCTATGAAAATGTCTATAGAAAAAAAAAGTGATTCTGGGAATAAATCCTTGATCTTTTTCCTTGACATTCTCATTTATTATTTGTTGGTTTTGTGTTTCAATTTCAAGTTTTAGTTTCACTGCTTTTTTAAAAATATATTTTACTGATATTAAGTAACTTTGTTTAAAATACAATACATTATAATAGTCGTATGTTTAATTTACCGTATCAGAAATGTAATTAAGAGGTACTAAATTATACGATGTCGTAGTTGTCAAAGGTGACATGCATAGTAAGTAATTTAGCTGTTCACATTTCTCCCTCAAATCAGCTGAGGGGTTATTCTGCATGGACAGTAAACCCTAGTTTTCTCCCCTCTTCCTTTTTGTACCCTTTCTTACCCTTTTTTCGACTGCTCTAACGCTGTTGCTGCCTACATGAACACATACACTTTTAATATCATGTAAAAGTTAAAATGGAGAAAAATGGGTACACCAAGACAAACCAATCAAAGTAATATTTATTTAAATAGTATTTAAGTGGCTGAACTCTTTTTCTAAATGCTCTATTATTTTGTGTAACACATATCGAGCTTTCTTTCCTCACTGTCAATTAGAAAGGATTCGTTAAGTTAGCTCTAAACGAGATTTTCTAATACCAATCGTATATACTATTTGTTATTTTCATAATGTATATTTATATATATATATATATATATATATTCGTTTTTTAGATGATGACTGTTACCCAGTATGATTTATACAATGGCTGACGAAATGATAACAATCTAGGCTCGTGAATAAAAAAAGGTTTCGGTTCGAAATTGTGTACATGTTTCCGAGTACGAAAACCATGCAGCTCAAGAAAGTGTGGGGTTACATAATTAAAAATGTTGTGACTAAATACGGAATGACGGAAATACTAGTCCGTATACTCTTAATAATACAAAATATTTATATATGTAATCTGTGTATATTTAAATTTAGATAGACTCTTCATTTGTAAATGGTTTAAGAATGTTATATAGTTCAGGGTCTTTCGGAGTTAAAACGACAGATATAAAAATAAGCCAGACAAAACGAAAGCAGACTCTCACGGGGGCTTTTACAGTAAATAGGTGTTTTAATTCTAAAAGGTTTAAGAATCAACAAAAATATTCAAAGACAACAGTGATTTTAGTTGTTTATAGATGAAATGGAACGTGAACATATTGAGTACATTGGTGACACTTTCTGATATATATTTTTTTTATATATTTTCTATAAGAATTGATATAATCTCTGCACTGCTTTTATAGTTTGACTAAATAGTTTCATAAATTATTTGTGCCAATATTTCCTTGTCCTAATTCGTTTTGAATTTGAAAACATTTCAGTATAAACACTTCTGACTATATTTTAGAAAACTAAATAATAAATGTGAAACTGCATAAAATTTCGTCGTTTTAGTTTAAGAAGATTTACTACACACAGAAATGATTACTTTAACAGTAACATAATATATAAGATATGATATATATATATATATGATATATAATATATATATGATATATAATATGTATATATGTGATATATAATATATATATATATATATATATATATATATATATATATATGATATATAGTATAGTATATATCATATATCATATATATATATTATATATCATATATATATTATGTATTATATATCATATGTATATATATATATGATATAATATATATATACACATGATATATAATATATATATACATATGATATATAATATATATATGATATAATATATATATATATATATACATATGATATATAATATATATATGATATATAATATATATATATATGATATATATATATATATGATATATAATATATATATATATATATGATATATAATATATATATATATGTATATATATATCAAAAATATATAAATATCTACATAGATATATATATACACATATATATCTTCTCTCTCACTCTGTCTGTCTTTATCTCTCTAATATATATATATATATGTGTGTGTGTGTGTGTGTGCTAATCTCTTAAACTAATGAACGGATCATTATGATATTTGGAATCTCTATTCTACAAAAATACGTTGAGTAGCAGGTGCTTCTTACTTTTTTATTGTAAATTTTAACATTATAAGCTGCATATATATGGAGATTTTTAAAAATTTATTTGTAATTTTTTTTGAACTTTACCATTATATCCTCAAAAAACCTTTTTCTCCTTAACTAATCAACCGATCATTATAAATGTTGGAATATATAAAAAAAAATACAGTGAGTAACATGGGCACATTATTTATTTTGTATATACAAGAAATCTCTTTTTTATTTTTGTTATGAACCAGTAATTATGTTTTTAGAATATGAATTCTCGGACACCAGGTGAGTAACATGGGCAACTTTTCGCCTCGCCTTCAAAATCTTTTGAAATAAGTTAGATACAAAAGTTTTAATGGAAGAAACAAATTGCTATACATCAAACTTTGAGATATAGTTAATAACATTTGTCTGTTATATATATGTTATATGCATGCTCAAATACAAACGTATAAATATTCATATGAACACACCCATAATTTATATATCAAGATAAAGCATATATAATTTCGGATATATATTAAAGTAGATAATATATATATATATATATATATATATATATATATATATATATATATATGTATATATATATATATATAGTCTCGGAAGTTTCTCAACCATTAAAACTATATAAAAAAAAATTTTTTTTTAAATATTTAAAAAAAAAAAAATATATAAAAAAAAAAAAAAAAAAAAAACTAATAGTCTCAAGTCTTCCAGTGGAAAATCACTCATGTAAGTCAATTTATTTTTTACAGTTATTATATTAGTTAGTTTCTAACACTATTTTAAGGGATCATCAGTTGTTTACCATGAAAAACTGTTTCGGGAATTTAAAAAATATATGAATATATGTATATATATGTATGAATATTTGTATACATATATGAATATATATATATATATATATATATGAATATATATATATATATAAATATATATATATATATACACATACATACATACATACATACATACATACATACATATATAGAAAGAGAGAGATACATATATAAATATATGTATAAACATGCAAGTTATCCTGCAAGCAGTTATACAGTTATGCCTATCCACACTGATGATACTTGGATAAGATGCAACATATGGATGTGGATACATAAAAATATTTATCCTAATATTTATATATATATATATATATATATATATATAAAAATAGGAAGAGATAGATAGATAGAAATAATACATTGATGAAATCAAGAAACAGCTTGTAAAAAAGACAACCATAAAAACTACTCTGTAGTTAGTTGTCAACGTATCAAGTTGTTTTTTATTGTTATTGTCCATTATTATATATATATATATATATATATATATACATATATATATATAAATGTATATAATTAGGTATGTGTATATGTTTATATACTTGTATGTGCATGATTCACTCCTAAACTAATTAAGAGATCAGTACAAATATTTCACAAATTTCAGTTAATTTTGAAGAAATTTAACGAGAATTTACTAAGCATAATACAGGCATAATCTCTAATTTGAAAATTCAAATATTGCAGATTTGCATTAAGTTTGATCTATAATAATTAGACACCAAGTAACTAAGATTCCCTAACTTTCGACTTATTCTTAAGACTTGAGAAATTTTCTATAACCAAAATCATGTAATCGATGTTGATCAACATTGAAAGAGGGATTCCACAATTAAGGGGTGATATCATTGAAATGTAGGGAAAC
>OY744521.1:187618722-187626222 GCA_963556195.1 Sepiola atlantica | reverse complement strand
TATATATAGAGATAGACATACATATACAAAAATAGATATACACACACACATATATATATATATATATATATATATATATATAAACATACATATGCATATACACAAATAGATATAAATATATTTACATAAACATTTATAGATATATACATAAACATTTATATATTTAAAAAATAATTCAATCATATTTAATTAAAATTAATATATATATATATATATATATATATATATATATATATATGCTTCGGTTGAAAGATCGTTACAATTTTATTTTGACTACTCGCAGACTGAGGTTCCTGCTACTTCTAGGGACTCGCTCCTGTCCATATGGTCAACTACACCAACCAAGTAGAAAGATATTCCTTGTGAAAAGAACTGTGACCGTTTTCAGTTTTTGTTGGTTTTCGTTCACGTTCAAATTTCTGATTTATTTGTTAGAAACTAGACACATAAGTACATAATTGTTTGTTCTGTTTTCCATGAAGAATGCATGGATTCAGTCCCGTTACTAAGAAAACAACCGAGTGTCGTGTATGCACGATTCGTGTGCTTTCCGAGCTCTTTTCTAATCGTATGACGCGGCGGTTTTAAATGCCTTATTTCGCATATAGCACCAACATAACTAAAAAGATGACAGATGTTAAAAATATCTTCCTTCTTAATAGAGTGGGATTGGCTGATTAACGTAGTAGGGAATACAGCCGTAGCCAACTTTGCAATCTTATGGAATCTATTTTGTTAAAATACCGCTGGGAAAGGTATAAGCCTTTATTACCCGACCCCTCCCCCCAAGCTATTGGTAAAACAGTAACTTGTATTCAATGTGTCGTATACAATTAATCGTTTAAAATAGGTATTATTCCGGTATTAAATAACCTTAAAATGGTTGATCTGCCGCAAAAGCGACAAACAACAACATCTTATAGAAACGCTGCAAATGAACATTCGCATATACACACAAGACAGAGGTGTGTGTGTGTGTGTGTGTGTGTATGTGTATGTGTGTGTGTGCATTATGGGGCGACACAGGGATTTGAAGAAGACAAAACCATCAATCTTGGCTGTCATTTTCACCCATAACAATAGCAATTTAGTAAGGTTGTAGTCCGAGTAGTATTTAGACAGCTACTATGCGTACAAGAAAGAGGTCGGAAAATGGTACTGGGTGGAGAGAGATAGCAAGAGAGAGAGAGAGAGAGAGAGAGAGAGGCAGAGAGGGGGGGAGAGCAAGAGAGAGAGAGAAATAAGACACAAGGAAAACTTCTCGTACATAGAATATCATTAGAGGCTGTAGTGGTAGTAGAACTACCGAGTGTACCTGCGTTACCGCTTGTATTATAAGTAGTAATAGTAGTGGTAATTACCTTCCAAAACGACTGTTGCGCACCACCGTGGTATTCCAAAGCGAGGAATAATTTTCGTAGCAATTTTGAAATCTTTTCGCGGAAATAAAACAGAAAAAATTAAAAGATAGTAAGGTTGAAAGAAGGAGGAAGATCTCCTTTCACTTCCAAGTGTTCAAGTTTGGTCGGGACGCGTACGAAGGAAGAACTAAAAAAAAAATGTTAATAATAATGGTTAATAAGGCTGGAGATTTCAGAGTTGGTTTGTTTGTTTTCACCTTTGTTTTTTTGTAATAAATAATAAATAGATGCTGTTTGTTTGTTTTTTTTAATTTCCTTATTTTATTTTTGTTATTCCCGTTTTACGTTACTATCAAGTCCAGGTATCGACTGTGTGCTCCTTGTTGTTCTGTTTTATAAATGATCGAGAAATCAAAGCTTCGTTTCTGCAAAGTTGAGCGTAGTTGAAAACAATGAATGGACGAATGAATGAATGAATGAATGAATGAATGAATGAATGAGATACGTGCTCGTAGAAGGAAATAAAATACTCAATATGACTTAATGAAAAACAACAAAAAAATGAATGAAATCAGATGAAACTTGTTTAAATACTAAATCAAACCTAACAAAAATATTCCTTCCTTTCTTTGGTAATTTTTCTTTGTGCTGATATTTTGTTTATGTTTCTTTATATCAAATCTTTTGCAAGATTTTTAATTTCAAATATAAGAAGATTTTCGCAGGATTTTCTTTTTCGTTTTTTGGGTTAAAAAGAACAAAGATTTTTCCTTCCTTATTTTGGCGTCCGTTTAATTAAAGCTCCGAATAATTGTTTGTTTTGTATGCTGATTTTCGACAGTCGGCAAATGCAAATTTTCTTCTTTTTATGGTCGCATGCATATATATATATATATATATATTTACTTCTTCAACATTTAAATTGCATTTCCTAGTTTTCATCCAAAAAAACTTTTTTTTATGCGGATAATTGCCGTCTGCTATTTGTTTCCGGTTATATGTAGCAGCCTATTTTCTTGTGTTTTGTTTTTGTTCTTTTAAACGGAGTATGTTTCTTTTGTCTTGTTCCTCTTTTTCAAAGTTGGTATAAACTTATTACTTCAAGAAGCAGGCCTTTGTTGCTAGCGTATTAATTTAGACAAGTAGACAATTCCAGAGCTGATCGTCCGTGGTTTTATCCTGCTTGATGTTTGTTGAAAATCCGACTGGAACTGCGGTGATAATTTCGTGTGCTTCGTTGGTAGGTTTCCTTTGCCCTGATATCGGTGCTCCGATCACCTCAGGATTTTGAGGGAGGTCCGTTTTTTGTTCTTTTATACTCAGCGTTGCGTGTGTGTCTGTGTGTTCGAATTTGCAGCCCTTTTCTCGCAAAACGTTGTCTTTGAATTTAAAATCCTTCCAGTATACTTTGTTATGGCTTTCTTTATCTGTCAGCTATTTAAGATAATCACCGAAATACTTTATGCTAATTTGATGATGATTTATCTCGATTTTGCCTTTCTTCTTTTTTTTTTCTTTTTTTTTCTTTCCTCTCTTCTGTTTTCTTTGTAATTTAAGAATTAAAAGAAAACATAAAAAAAGAATAATGTAATAGTATTTTTCTGTCGGACTCCGTGAATAGAGTGACTATTTTCCAGATAGTTATGTTTCTTTTTTTTCTTTTTTTCTTTTCTTTTTTTTTTTCCTTTTTCAGCGAACTACCCCGTTCCAATGAAGAGTAAGAGTCGCTGACGAGTACGGTGTTTCTGAAAAAGCGAAACCCACACGGAAATACGAAATGCGGAATTGAAAAATATTCAACAGGCGTCGGTGGAGAAAAGGACGCTTATGGTACTGGGGGTGGTGTTGTTGTTGTTGTTGTCGGTGGAGCGGTGGTGGTGATTTAGTAGAACGAGTGAGAGAGGGGTAAACCGAACGAGTGCGAGTAGTAGTGAGAGTAGACGATGGAAGTTTTGCCGGTAATCAACTCGGGTTGTTAAATCGAAGAGTAACAACAAAATTCACCAGAAGAACAACAGAAAAGACACTGTTCTGAAATTATTAAAGGTAGCGGTAGTCGTGGTATTATCTATAGTAATGATACTAATAAAGCCAATAGTATGGCGATGGTTGTCGTTATAGTAGCTGGGGGCGGGGGTGCTAGCTTTAACGGTGGTCGTGGTGGTAAGGTCTTCACCGCTCCTAAGGCACCCACCCCTCGTCCGTCTCCTACTCCTCCTTTCGGTTCGACTCCTCCCATACACCCTTGGAGTTGTCACCCCTCTTCTGCTTGCTACCTAACCCCAGCCGTTCCGTTCTTGCAAACGACGACCACCACTATACGACTACTACTACGACCACTATCACTTTGGAGTTCTCCGCCCCCTCTCCCTTGTTCCTTTTGAAATTCTTTGCCCCCCATTACCCAGCACCGCCTCCAAAACTTAATCCCTCGCCTCCTACTTCGGCTACTACCCCCGCTTGAGTTGTACAGTACCCCACCTCCACGCTCGCTTTTTACCTTCCCCTCCCTCTGTCTTGTTCTCTCTCTCTCTGTTTATTATGAGGTCTATCACCACTTCTGCCACCCTCATCGTCGCTACACTTTGATGCTGAAAACCCTCTCCCCCTCCACCAACTCTCTCCAGTTTTCCCTTCCTTAGCGGGCCAGCCATGTTACCTTCTCGACGAAGCACCTCTCTTCTCATTCCCACCGCTCACCGTCACTCTCCGGTTCCATTTGTTTTGCCTTCCTATTAGTTTCTCTATATTCAGTAACCCAGCTATCTGACACACATGCACACACACATGCACACACACATGCATATATATATATATATATATATATATATATATATATATATATATATATAGCTTCCTTTGAGACTCGAGGTTGTGCTTTCCTAGGAAGTCTACAGTGAAGCAAGTAGTGCACAATCGCTAACCGCACATTGCTTTAGTCCAGTGGCAAACGTCCAAGACGACTGGAAACAAAGCTATGCTAAACAGAGGACTACGGTTATTTCAGAGTTATCCTATTCCTAGACCAGTTGCACAACCAAGTCTTGAGAATTTTATCTACACTACTCTGTAAGCCATAGCTGGAGGGATATATATATATATATATATATATATATATATATATATATATATATATATATATATATATATTCATACCCATCCCAAATGTATTGATGAAAGTGATGCAGTAGCCATAACATAAAGTATCTCGAACTGTATCTGCCACAAGACACAATGAGTCACACGCACATACACACATATATGTGCGTAATTATGTATATGTACGCATATATACGTATGACTATATGTGTATGTATATAAGTGATTGTATATGTGGCTTCAGTTGCGTATGTATATATGTGTTTGCCTGTAAATATATGCATATATATTGTGCGTAAATATATGTCTATACGTGAGTGTGTGTGTAAATGTGGGTGTATGTATGTCAATATATGTATAAATATGTGTATGTCTGTTAATATGTAGATTATTTAAATAAGCATATATATGTGCGTTTGCGTATGTATGTGTGGATAAGATAATGTTTTATAACGGATCGAATGTCTTCCCATATCTATACTGACATGTATTTTTTGTTGTTTTTTGTTTTCATCTTATAAATAAACAATTTATTAACTTTATATACTTTAATTATAAATACATTTTAAGGAAAAATGAAGGATACATTTGACCCCGAATCCAATGTCTTTCCATGGTCCTGCTCGACGCCCTTTTCCATCGTCGCAACTTTGTTTATCCGGCGACGGACAACACACTCTTCTGTGGTAGTGTATGAGCGGGTGTGTCGAATTCGACGCGAGCGGACACACGCACACAAGCGACGCGTCGCCTCACACACACGCACCGGCCGTCCGGGCATGCGCGTGCGTGTGCCAGCCTGTCCGTCGACTCCCAAACTAATGCGGGGATAATGAAGAGTGAAGGGATGGGGTTCGTCTCACATAAATCCATCCATATTCCAATTCTAAGATACACGTGCCTTTTTTGTTCCCTCTAACCCACCCGTCCCGGGGGTGCAACCCCCCCCCCCCCCCAAAAAAAAAAGTACTTACACAGGTGGATGTAAGAAATGTATAAAATGGACGCATGCGTACGCACGCTCATTTATTTTCGCGGGAAAACAATGTAAGAGGTCAGTTTTTGTTTGTTTTATTTTTCGGTGGGGGACATCGACTATATATATATATATATATATATATATATATATATTATATATATATATATATATATATATATATTATATATATATATATATATATATATATATTATATATATATTTATATATATACACACACAGGGGAAAGAAACATGCATTAACTTCGTAGTTGTACAACTTTTCTCTATACAGTAAGAACAATAACTATTTTATACATTTTCAAATACGCAAAAAAGCAGAAATATACTAGACGTATATGTGACCCGTTGGGTCATAGCCACGACCACTATGTATTCTACTTTGATTTCACTCTGTGGCACATCTCTTAAGAAAATCTTCTTGCATAACTAAAAATAATAAGTCTCTTTTCTTCTATTATTATTATAATTATTATTATTATTATAATTATTATTATTATTATTATTATTATTATTATTATTATTATAAATATTATTATTATTAGAAATATTATTATTATTAGAAACATTTTTATAAATATTATTATTATTAGAAATATTATTATTATGAATATTATTATTATTATTATTATTATTTTCATGTAAAATATTATTATTTTTATTATAAATATTATTATTATTGTAAATATTATTATTATTATTATTATTATTATTATTATTATTATTATTATTATTATTATTATTATTTATCATAAATACATATTATTCTTTATTATTCTTACATAGAAGTAAATATTTTATGATTTTGCCATCTGATTTACATAGTGTTTATAGTGTATGAAAGCACACGAATGAAAAAAGAGAGTCACTCTTTCTCTAGATACTCACAGATCTATTAAAGCATATCAGTGAGTGGTTGCATCATAGAGTGTGAGAGAAGTACATAGGTAGCTAAGAGAATGAGAGATGAGGGACTAGCTCAGTTAATTAGAATAATACAACTTTTATTTTCAAACGTAACTCAAACCCAGATCTAAGGTATATTTGAGCGTGTATTTTGTGTTGTCAAAGTATATGGGAAAATGTCCTTAGGAAAGTCACATTTAGTATAATGATAGATGCATCTGTACAGAAATGCTCAGTTGCCCGACATTTTTAATATATTAATATTTTTCTGAATAAATAGACGAAAATAGGTTTATATGCCGTATAACAAACACGAGACCATACAAATATTGAACAAACGAATGAAAAATAGAGTGATCCTTCTAACAGAGGTCAACATCTCCTCACGCATGTTATCAAACATCTATCTATCTATCTTTCTATCTATCTAACACACACACACACATATATATATATATAATTAATTATTAAATGGCTGATTAGTTTGATCGTACATATGTGAGTGTTTGCTCTAAAATTTTTGTTTGTTCTTTTGTTTATTTTCACCTTAAAATGAAACTGATGTATGATGTGGGTGTTTTTCAAGACACTCTAATCTAAGAACTCTTATTATTTGTGAACTTTTTCTGATGATTTTGTAGTGTTGCAGAGACGATATTGACATACACATGTTGTTTGGCACAAAGCAAATGAAACGGACCGTTAAATATATCTCACAGTAATTTGGAATTTTTGGAAATGTAAAAAAAATAAATAAATAAAAATAAAAGTAATAAAACAAACCATGGTTATTGGAATATAATAAAAAAAACTGTTCTATATATATATATATATATATATATATATATAAACAAACTATATTAAGTTACACATTCAAGCGACCAAGATTTATCCATTTTTCTGCTGATCTTTTCAAGGCAAAAACATCGTCCACAGAAAAACATCGACATCTGTATTTCTATCTCGAGTCTTTTCATCTGGAGACTCTACATATATTTACATATGTTTTATTAATTTATATGTGGTCTACGGTTATACGTGAAAAATCATCTAGCTTTTACTTTGAAAAAGTTGGTCTACATAAATAATAGAAAGTGTATTCAAAAGTATTTATTTTCCAACATCTCTCTCGGTCTC
>OY744521.1:187596222-187603722 GCA_963556195.1 Sepiola atlantica | reverse complement strand
TCCTTTCTTTATTCTTGTTCCGTTCTCTTCTACCTCCCTTTCTCTTGAAACATTTTCTCCCTTCCTCGCCGTCATGCTCTCACTTTCTCTTTCCACCATGCTATCCATGTTTCTTTCTACCACGCTCTCCCCGTAATACTCTATCTTTCCACTTTTGTCTCTCTTTCTTCTCTCTCATATCCACAAACCCCCATTTCAATATTCTTATTAAATAACTTTGTTTTTCTTTTTTACGTTCTCTCCTTCTTTCTTCATTTTTTCTTTCTTTCTCCGTACATTCCTTTCGGTTTCTTTTTCTTTCTTCTTTCACACTACTTTGAATTTGTTAACATATACCTTTTCTTCTCTCTTCACCATTCTAGGAGTATTACCAAAGCTGCGAACTACAACAGGCACTACCTGAAGCACCCATCTTCGTCGCGTGTGCGGTTATACCTAGAATCTGAAACAATACATTTCAATTATTTTTTTATATAATTTCGCTAAATCGATTATTATTAGTAGTAGTAGTCGTTGTCGGCATAGTAGTAGTAGTAGTAGTAGTAGTAATAGTAGTAAAACACCTCTGCCTGTGCGAATTGGTATAATGATTAGAGTGTTCGTTAATTGGTCGTGAGACTGGGGTCAATCCTAGATCGAGTCATACCAAAGATTAAAACATAATACTTGATGCCCCCTATGCAAAACACTCAGTATTATCAAAGGAGCAACAAAGGAAAGTGGGGTAATCCAGGCAAAGGAGTGCTGCCCTCCCCTACATCTCGGTGTAGTAGCCAATGGAAAGGGATCCTTAGGGTTGCCCTCGACTATAGTCAATCACTTTACCTAGTATTTAGATGGTGACGTAAGTAGCACACCAATTGTAAACAATACATAGATAATTGTTTTTACATATAACATCCGTTTTTGTATGTAAATACACGTGACTCTAACAACTTTTATATTAACTTCTCAAACTTCGCCTGAGATTACCTACTTATATTAGTTTCCACTTATAGAGTTTCCAGGTTACGGGTTCAAATCCGGATAGGCACGAAACGTGCATTGCTTACTAGTTTAGAATTGCATTAGTCAGTCCCAGTTTATACATAGCTGCAGGTAGGCATGCACAGTGGTATGAATATGCAGATTAGTACCGTTATTAAGTATTATCCCCACCTCCTTCCTGCCGTTCCCATACTTTTGCTAAAACGATAAAAAGAAATACAGTATTGATCCCCCGTTGTGACTAATAACCCTCACCCCGGCGAGTCTTCCTCCACCTCAATTTCGAGCACTACACCCCGCTGCTTCTTCTTGTCCGCCTTAACCGACCGATCCTCCTCTCCGGCCCAAACCCAAACTTTTCCTGCATCAGCCTAGCCTCTAAAAAGAAACCACCTTGTTATCGCCCCTCTTCTCTCTATCTCCCAGCATTAGCCATTCTAATCTTAGCCCCTCATATCTAGAAACGCGCGCACGCAGAGGACCCCCTCCCAAATCCAAAGCACACACGAGACAACAAAATGCACCTCATCTACCCATAAGGCAGCGGTCGCGTTCCATTTTAAATCTAATAGCTACAATTCCTTCCATAAAAAAGGTCTCTTCGGAATAGCCATCTTGTCCCC
This sequence comes from Sepiola atlantica, assembly GCA_963556195.1. Classification (NCBI taxonomy): domain Eukaryota; kingdom Metazoa; phylum Mollusca; class Cephalopoda; order Sepiida; family Sepiolidae; genus Sepiola; species Sepiola atlantica. The sequence goes on along the minus strand of OY744521.1, from coordinate 187,602,112 downwards.
AGTCTGCATATCGACAAAGTACCGCAATTTTTCTCTAACGATCAGTAATACACAGACACACACACACATTTATATATACATACATATATATATATATATATATATATATATATATATATGTGTGTGTGTGTGTGTGTGTGTGTGTGTGTGTGTGTATGTACGCGTGTACTCAGAGTTGAATAGAATAGTGTTTCTGCGGAGATTGCATAGACCGAAACCTCGATTGTCGATGTCAGTCAAAAAACACACATATGACACTCTTATAATAACTACATCAGTTGAATTAATATATACAAACTTATTACCTATTATAAGCCTAGATAATCATATATACATACATACATAGATATATATATATATATATATATATATATATATATATATATATATATATATATATATATATATATATAGTGTGTATGTGATATTTTTTGAAAAGTAATAATCCAAGGAACACCGAGTTTTCTTTTATATATTCATCAACGTCTCATCATTATTTCAAGACTTTTTCAAGATTTGAGGATTCACTTGTATGTGTTTCTTCTAATCAGTCATCTTTTTCATTGTTTTCGAATTCTCTATTTGCATATATATATATATATATATATATATATATATATATATACTTTGCCTGAACATTGAATTCTAATAAAATTTGATTCGCACCTTTTTTTTATTATTTCATTTTATATTGTGCTATATATATATATATATATATATATATATATATATATATATATATATATATAATTCTATTTAGTCATCCATGGCCATCTGTTTCGTCGTTTCACGATAAATTAGTGCGGCTAGACGTAACAAGCGCTCCAACTTATCATCAATCCTATCAATTTTATAACCCAGTACTCAATAAAAAGTTGACTGATATTTCTATTTTGTATAAATCTTTATTTGTCCAAATATTTCTCGATACATATATCCATATATGTCTCGCCAGGCCGAATATTCAATTAAAATACGGTGCATTAGCCGAAATATGTATGCACAAATGTAGCCAGAAATGTTTTCAATAATAACAAAAATTATATAGCAAACACGTTTATGCACACAAATATGCGTAACCACTACACCGTCTCTTTGTTTTCAGCGCACTGCGATGAGACCCTGTTCGTATTTCCATTTCTGCCCTAAACCTGTTCCCCATTTCATAGCGTTATTCTGCACCCACCCAACCCTTCTTCATATCTTGTACCCCATGGTTGCCTTTCCCCCCCCCACCCCCTCTTAAAAATAATGACATTTTCTCTCTGGCTCATACTACTCAAACTCACCTTAATAAGTAACACTACTATGCCCAATGTACTACTTTTACTCATGCAAGTACTACTGCTGCTGTTGCCCAAACTATAAGCGCTGCAGCTACTACCGTGGCTAATGTAAACGGGGTCGTCGTCGTCGTCGTCGTCGTCATCGGCGTTGTAACTGTTGTTGTTCCTGTATCCCGTCTCCCTTCCCCGCGCCTCGTGGTGATGGTGGAAAGACGATCGATACGCCTTTGTGAACGTCACAAACACTCACCCAAAGGGGGTGAGGAGTTGCAGCGGTAGGAACATCTGGGGGCTATGGGATGGAGTAGGGGGGGCGCAAAGGGGTACAGAGCAGTGCAAGTGCTCTGTTTTCAAGAACAGAAGTAGACAAGGCCTGTGTCGTTTGGAGCCATTCGGGTTGGCTGCAGTATTAGCAATAGAAATAGAACATCTATCAGGCCATTACTATTTACCCGCTTGGGGTTTTCACACGACTCGTTATCGGGGATTGCTAACTTGCAAGAACAAGCGGTGTTCCCTGGAGTCTGAATGACAACAAGTATTCCCAGATTTAAAATACTATCAGCTTCAGTCGATCACAGTTTTACATCACTTGGCGCTTTCGCAACAGCTGTTCATCATTAAATACTTGATAACGACAGCTTTCTCGGGAATTTAAGTGACAATACGCCTAGCATTATTACTACTCGCTTGGCCTTTTGGCTAAGATCAAAGTGTAGTATCTGTTCCGATGGATACTGCACCCCATACTGGTATTGTCTTATCTTCGAGGCTTGACTTACGCCGGTCAATGGGTCTGTCCTGTGTAGTTCCAGGAGGTCCACACTCCCAGGCTTTGCCTCCCCTCTTAGGGGAGGAGTAAGTTTATTGCTTACTGTCTGAGGCACCCCTACCGGGGAATGCCGACGGGGCTGCCCAGGCAATTTTTAAATGGCCAGAGTGCTCACCTCTTGGGCGCTGGCTTTTCAAACCCCACTTTCCCGACCCGACCTTGGGTCACATTTTACTTTTGGGAGTAGGATAAAAACTGGCCTTGTGCCTAACTCCTGGAGAGGAGTAAATCAACACTACTACTACTACTACTATTAGTGTAAGATATTGTAAATACATATAAACTACTATTTTGTTACGTTATTCTTTTAAAAGAATTACATCCCCCTATGTATTGTTTGGTCTCTCTCTCTCTCTCTCTCTCTCTCTCTCTCTCTCTCTATATATATATATATATATATATATATATATATATATATATATATATATATTAGTAAGTAGCACGTGGACCTTGAGTTTACTGTTGGCAGCCTCGTAATTCTTGCTTTCCTTATTTTGTCACTTAGTCTTACCATTCCATGCACAATGTTGCCGACAAAGGGGGGATAATTACTGTTTTTTTGGGTCGGAATCTATCCATCTGATGAGTGTTTGACCTTGAAGTTATATTTTATTTCTTTAGCTTCTTACATCAAGTCACTTCATTCTTTGTCTGGAGCAATTTCCATAATACATATATGTGTGTGTGTGTCTGTGTGTGTGTGTGTGTGTGTGTGTATGTGTGTTTGTATTATAATGTCTGAGTTGGAATAGACATGTGCTAAGAATGTCTTATGTCCAGATTCCTACACAAGCCTTATATGGAGAAATAGGTGAAGAGAAGAATTGCCTACATAAACCTTAAATGGCATATAAAGACTGTATAAAATGCACTTTACTGAAAGCAAATATCAAGTTTAAGTTTCTGCTTGATCGTTTTTTGTGGAGAAAGTCGATGCAAAATAATTCGACATTATTTTTAAGAAATCGCATCCATCGTAAGAAATATAAGAAAGATGCAAGCATGAAGTTTAGCATCATTCTATCGAAATCTGTTAGGTCTCAAAGCGTGTTCACCTTAAACCAATGTGAAAGGGTGTGATTATCTAAAGATGGTCATACAAGTCACCAAAGAAGTTACAAAGTTTTAGCCTTATGTGTGAGTCGTGTTTCTCTATGCAAACTACGTAGAAAATTATCTTCGGGTGGAGGCCCCAAACATAACATAAAAGCGATACCCCTTTGTAAAAGGCCGAAATACAACACAATTTATATACATTTTACTCATGAGTTGATGGAATTAAAGTGTCCCTACCTCACCTAATATAAATATATCTATATATCTTTCTCCCTCTCTCTCTCTCTTTCTCCCTCTCTCTCTCTCTCTCATATATATATATATATATATATATATATATATATATATATATATATATATATGATAGAGAATGGTAGTTTGCTTGCAGAATTGCTGGGAATTGTAGTAAATATGTTAAGAAAGCTGGGAGCAATGAAGAGTGCCGGATTGATGAGAGGCTGGAAAGAACAAAAATAATAAATCGAAGGGGTGGACTTACTATTTATTTCTTCTTCTCCCCCCCCATCCTCAATTTTGTATTTTTTGTTTTTTCCAGTTCCTCATCGATCCGGTACTCTGCATGGTCTCTAGCCTTCTTAACAAATTTACTAATATATATATATATATATATATATATATATATATATATATATATATATAAGCTTTTAGTCATTTTAAACAAAGAAAGAAAATGCAGTTTAAATTATCAGGGATACTAACTGAATCCAGAATTTTGCACCGCTGGAAAATGTACACATACTAAAATTGGAATCTATGTATATAACAGTGAAACAAAAAACAGGGGACCTTAACTTAAATTGTTAAATATTAAACGAGGATCATCAGTTGTTCACCATTTAACCTTTATAAATATATATATATATATATATACATTTATATATATACATATATATACATATACATACATATACATATATATACATATACATATACATACATATACATATACTTACATATACATATATATATATATATATATAATTTATTTAGATACTGTATATTACATATTTCAGCAATGTACTGCGGTTTCATCCAAAAGGGCAGATTTAGACATCTTTAGTAAATCTTCGTGCCCCGTGGAATCATCGGCAAGCTGAAACGATTGTCCCGTCCCGATAGAGAATGGCGTCAACAATGACAGAAAACGGGGTATCTCTGAGGGGATCCCCGAAAAATAACCCGTTGTTGGATGGTGATTATCTAAGACTAAAGGGAGATCGATGTTAGTTCGTGTATTAAAGGCCTTAATTTTATTCCCTAGAAAGTTTTATTTATTTATTTATTTGTTCTTTTGTGGATTTGTAATGCTATTGTTTTACCTAGTCTGAAAAAATACGAAAGGAGCGGCTATGAAGTTTGCCGTTTGGGTTTGTGAAATTAGGGTGCTTTTTTGTTGTCGTTTTTGGGAATAAATTCATGTATCGGATTAATTGTTCGATATAGTGCTGAAAAGATGATGCAATAATGTTTTTATGGACTTAACGTGTTTGTTTATTTTTGTTTATTGAATTGGTGTTTTCGTATTTTCTTGAACCGGGTTTTTTTTTGGACCCCCTCAGAGATACACCGTTTTCTGTCATTGTTGACGCCATTCCCTATCGAGACGGGACAATCATTTCAGCTTACTGAAATATGTAATATACACTATCTAAATAAATTATATTAGCTCTCTTGTATGATCGAGCACTTTATTTGATTTCTTTTCATATACAACCTGAAACACGATATATATATATATATATATATATATATATATATATATATATATATATATAAGCAAAATTTATCCGAAAGTTAACTAATGGTGAGAATCAGCAAGATGAAACGGGACTTATTATAAACGATTCCTGCATCAGTTCTTGTATATGGAAGTATCGACCGGATGTTTACCAAATGATTGGAGGAGAAAATTTAAGGTGTGTACACTAGAATGCGGAGAGCTGCTCTTAACATCCCTTGGAGACAGCACCCCACGAGAGAGCAACTCGATAGACAGCTTTCTCATATCTCAGCCATGGTCAAAGTGAAAAGAACCAGATTTGCTGGACACTAAGGATGACATCATCAGCAATGTTCTTTTATGGATGCCAAAACAGGCATGCGGCTGATTGGGGAGACCGCAGAGAATCTACATAAAACAACTAGCAAAACACCCACAATGCACCAATGAAGACCTACAAGTTGTAATGTAGGATAAGGCGAGATGGCGTGAGAGAGTCGGAATCATCCGTGACACTACCATAACTGAATGATGATGATGATGATGATGATGATGATGATGATGATGATGATGATGATGATGATATATAATTAAAGTAATTATTGTATGTAAAAGTTTAATAAAATTATCTTCCTACTAATTCTACTTTCTAAAGAAAAGTTTGAACCTGTTGAATTTAATTATGAAATCCTCTTGAACACCTTCTATCATATGTTGTGTGTCTAATTTACCCAACGTGACCTTTACTATCTAAGAAACAAAAAACTTATTTCATGTATGTATAGTTGTAATATATGGTGCTTTCAAAAGATACGTCATGCTCAATGATACTTGTCATCATTTGTGATTCCGGTATCTTTTAATGGAATGTTCGAGGGTATTTCCGTTCGGCTTTTGTTTTATTTCAAATATTATTTCGAGTTTTAGTCACAAAAATTATATACAGAAATCTCTATTATTTTTATTAGATTAAAT
>OY744521.1:187561222-187591222 GCA_963556195.1 Sepiola atlantica | reverse complement strand
AATCGAAATAGTGCGTCATTATACTGGTCTAATTTTTTTTACCATAAGACGAAGATATAAGCCAAGTTCAAGGGGTGAGATCAATCCAAACTGTGGAATAAACTGTATTTGAAAAGGGGGAAAACAAGAGGCAAATACATGCTGAGAAAAATGACAGAGCTGAACAGGTGGTTGCAGGAAGATAACAATTACCAATCGACACAGATACGAAATGAAATTAGACATCAATTTGAGAGAGAGAGAGAGAAAGAGAGAGAGAGAGAAAGAGATAGAGAAAGAGAGAGAGAGGGAGTGATGAGGTAGTGAAAGTGAGAGCTGAGAAAAGGTGAAGGTATCTTTTTTCCACGGATATGTTATGAAGGGCTTTGTATATTTCTAGACTGAGGTAACACATCACAGGGGGAAAATCGAGTAACTTAGTACAGAATAAAATCCCCAAAAGTCGAAGCAAGTTCTCTTTACTTTTACTAAACTCAACATCCTCCACTCTATAATAAAGAGCAATGTTCAGTTATTTGCAAATGCGTATCCTTTTCTAAACGAATAAGATAAGGAAGAACGCAATTTCATTTCCATAGTCAGATGTTTTCTTTCTTGTTTTTACTTTCTGTTTTCCATACCGATTTATACGTTTTTTGTTTCCTTTCATATTTGTTTTGAAAAGTTTCCACTTCGAGACGTTTTACTATGTTATAATATATATTTTTGTGGTCTATTGGTCTTATCGGATCACATGACAAGAATTAATCGAGTCTGGTGGAGTACCAAGCTAAGTGCTGTTTCTTGAAATAAAATCACTAGGAGAAGGTGCATTATTCCTCGTATGAGCAGGTATATAGCCGTGCTTCGGGGATGTTATTTGTGCTGCGAATACTATGTTATTTTGAATTTTTGGTATGAGTTTACTTGTAGGGTGAAGTATCCTCTAGCCAGGATGTCCTGATAGACCCCTGTACAGAAAAACCGAAGACACTCAAGAATGTTGTCTAGTAGGTAATACAAGTGTGTGAAAATATATGTTTTAGCCTATACTAATTTATTCATCTTAAGAATTGTTTTTTTTTTCAAAACGAAATTGCACAAAGAGTTTTTGCTTTAGTAAAAATCATTAGAAAGATGAATAAAATCATGTTTTTTTGAATGTTTCAAAATGCTGTGCAATATATATATATATATATATATATATATATATATACCAATAGACACAGATACAAAATGAAATTAGACAACAATTTGAGAGAGAGAGAGAGAGGGGGGAGAGTGAAAGAGAGATAGATTGTATCCACCCATACATATATATATATGTGTGTGTGTGTAAGAGAGAGAGAGAGTTTATGTCATCTTGTATTTTATTTCTTATTTGTTCTGTGTAATGTATATAAATATATATATATATATATATATATATATATACCTGTCTCTAAATATTCATCTGACAATATAACTATATTAACTTTTCTCCCTATTCCCATCTTTAATATATATATATATATATATATATATATATATATATATAATATCTATATATACATATGAATATATAAATATATATATATATATATTTATATATACATATATATATATAATATCTATATATTTATATGAATATATATATATATATTTATATATACATATATATATATACATATATATACATATATATACACACATATATATATATACACACATATATATACAAATATATACACATATATATACACACATATATATATATATATATATATATATATATATATTTATTTTCACGCACACACAAATATGAAGCATTTCCCATGAGGAAAAACATAAAATAAAAAGAAATGGTGATGTTATTTATTTTAATAAGTTTTTACTTTATTTTATTTGGTGCCGTTTTCGTTTGCCTTTCTGATCGGACGCGAGGCCGAGAGGAATTGGTAGAGGCATTCTGGTGGTGTGATGGGGGAAGACAAACGATTGATGACACCGAACTAAACCAAAAGAAAATATGAGAAGGGGAGGGAATGCGAGAGGATGGGGAGAGAAAACAGAGAACACGAGGGCGGGGACGTTGCTAATGGTTGAAATAGAAGGGATAAAAGTGAGCTGATATAAGGAGCCACATTATAAACGGGAAACGGAGGCCGGGCAAAACTTGAATAAATAAAATAAAACTTCAAATAGTGGAAAGGAAAGGAGACAGAGCAGCACGGAAAGTTAAACAGTAAAATTGAACCTGCTTGAAATAAACAGAAAAATAAATTGTCGAAAAAAATTGAAATAACATTTGGAGAATCGAAATGCGGTTGGTGGGATCATGTGTTATAGATAGCTGGTCTTGGTGATGGGGGTGCTGCAAGGTAGGGAGTTTTCATGATCGATAGAAGCTTTAGGGTGGGGTGGCCATAAACTACAGAGATATATAGAAAGAGGGCTTGTAGGGGGGGAGAGGTGCACGGTAGACGGTATGAAGAAAGAAGATCTGGAGAGATTAATGGAGTGATTGTTTGTGGTCACAGAGGGATGTAAAGAACGAATAGTTTTGAAAAGGGTAATAGACAGAGGGGGGGGAGAGAAAGGAGAAAGGGGAAGAAAGAGAGAGATGAAGAGAGGAAAAGAACGAAAGAGAGATGGAGAGAGAGAAAGAAAAAGAGAGATGAGGGAGAAGTACAGAGAAAGAAAAAAGAGAGAAGTGAGAGAGGGAGAGAAAGAAATAGAAAGTAAGGGAGAGAGAGAGAGAGAGAGAGAGAGAGAGAGAGAGAGAGAGAAAGTAAAATTAGCTTCCTCAACGAAACAAAACAAAAAAAACGAAAAACAATAATCGTTGTTGTACACCATGAGAATATGATACATACAGATATGGATATTTTACAAGAGGGAAAACTACAACATGAAAAAATTGGTTGGACCTTAATAAAATCAGTAAAAAATTAGGTTCGCGTGTGCTTTTAGTAGGGATTGTTTAGTGTATGCTACCCCACTCATCCACTTCTGTCTAATTTATCGACTTTTTTTCTTGTAAAGCCGAATTTGATTCTGCACCGCCCCGTACGACTGGGATATTTACTAAGGATTAAACTCCCTTCAGCGTGCGACAACCTGCTAGGCGAAGAGACCGATGTTTATTAAATGTAGTTGAAAAGCCAAAACAGGGATAGACACTCACTGAATACCTTACTATATACACTATGCGAGAAATAACTATTCATAAGAGGATGTCGTGATTAGCAGGATGGATACCGTCTCGAATACAAAAATCGGTTATGCTGATTTCAAATCCAAGCTACCCTAACACGTTAACGGATCCAGATATAAGTTAAAAGAACTTATATTACCTGAAGAATATATAAAAAATGTTTTTCATGAGTAAACACGAAAAAAAGACTTTAAAAATGTATACTCTAAAATCCACTGACGACTTCATTTTTCTACTTAGATAGAAAATGACATGATTAAAAATATTCTGTAACAAATTTCTCCTTTACTTTTAATAGCTTTACATAAGTAAACAATAAAAATTAAACTTTTCAAAATTCAAACTCTTAAATTCCTCTTGTGTTTTTTTTTATTGATAACGTCTTTCAGACAATTATCGTCGAAAACGAATTTATAATTCCGTTTTCGACAGAACTTGCATTTTGTCTACTATAATGCAATACATATAATAATAGGTATTTCATTGCAGCATTAATAATCATTTATTTGCCGTTAAACAGACCAACACAACCTAACTCGGTAATCCGGCAGAAACCGTTTTTCTACACGATATTATTATAAGAACTCAATTTGTATATGCATAATGCGAAAGCAATTGACTGAGATGTATTTAGGCAGCAAAATAAACAAACAATGCCATAGGAGAACCATATCCACATGTGGCTGAACAGAATTCCAGTTGCGTTTCATAACTATAGCTGAAGAAACACAAGTAAACAAACAATTCAAACAATGGAATTGTGTTTTAATATTATACGCTTAAGTTTTGCGATCGTGTATACTCGGCTGACCACATTCTATCATCACAGAGTCCCACGTGGACACCCCATCGCCATTATACAAATGTATATTTTATTGAACTGCTCCTCTTTTCTATGTAGTAAACTATATATCAAGATAAAAAGTAAAGTCATAGGAATCAGCACGATACGACCTTTTGACCGGTGAGATAGTGTTGCTGTCATTAGTTTCCCAGATTCTTTTTCACGCACACACAGTAGGGACTAGTTGATGGTCGCCAACATCCATAATCGAAAGGTGTGCTATGGATTGACTGGATTCGAACTTGGCACATCAAGACGAACTGAAGTTTTAATTTATTTTATGTGTCTGGTTTCCGAAATACCAATTTTCTAGTCGGAGACAAGAATTTCCTTCTATGAGATATTTTATATATCGATACTCTATCTGTAAGCAGGGGTAGGAGTACCTGCCAAATATTGTCGTTGTATATTACATCGGCTATGCCGAGTTCAAATTCTTGTAGTTTTACTGTGGTCACTTAAGTACTAAATATTGTTGAAACAAAATGTGCAAAAATAAGTATTTTCCCCCCATATCTTGGTCATCACCATCATCATCATCATCATCATCATCATAATATTCGGTTTAAGGTCTGTTTGTTAAACGGCTTTTAGAAATTGACATGCAAACTAACCTATCTCTGGCCAGTTTTTTTCTTATCCCTCTTTATATCAAGTCCATCTTTAAGCCTTTCGTCTAGGTTTCCCTTGACTTAACCATGCAAACGAACCCCGCTATCTCAACTGTTCTACAATTACAAACTCAAGACTAGTCTATTTTTTAAAACCTGGCCATACAATCGAACTCTCCTATTTTGCACACATCTCCCTATGTTGCCCAGATTGAATCTTCCTGCTAGGTCATCAGATCAAAATCTGTATTTAATACTCACATTACACATCCATCGTTACATTCCCATATCTATTCTCTCCATGCATCGCATGTTCCCAACCTTTACTGGCCAGGTTTCACTTTCATACATCATCACGTTGCGTACACATGTCTCATAGACTCTTTTATTGGTTAACAGTGCTAACGCTTTGTTGATTAGTAATGTAAGAATTTCCCTGAACTTGCTCCATGAGCTCCTTACTCTTGCAATCACAATAGTACCTGCTCATCCATGTGCGTTATTGGTATCATCACCGTAACGAAACTTCTGAACAACCTCAATAGCTTCGCCATCCAAATATACTTTCTCCACACCTGAGTTCTCATCCGTCGGCATTGTCATTCACTTCTTGCATAGATACTGGTCACCATCTTTCAACCTGCCTGTAATTCCACTGCAAATTTTTTGTACCCAATGCTGACAAGTACTACAACAGATGGAGTTGCACCCGGCCCCTTTTCCCACAAACTTGGCAGGGGGCTTTCACCTTTGGTAAAATAGCATATTCGGTTCAATTAATTGCGAACAATGAATCATTCACAATAGGTATAAAATATCCATAAAGGGTTGATATGCCGTAAAACAGACACACCAGATAAAGCCATCGGTGGGCGAACAGACAGAGTGCAGTGTGTAATTCCTCCCCCCCCACGCTGTCTAACTAGAAACTAGTATCTCTGTACCCCGTGTGACGTCCCAGTCACAGGGATTCCCTTCAGTTTATGAACTTGTGTTTCCTCGCGATAAGTGGGTATCTATCTATAAACCTCTGACGTCACCTCGCGCATTTTTTCTTTAATAAGGCATCAGCGATTTATATACTTTCAGACGATAGCAAGACGAGACAACTCTCTACAAATGAAAACAGGCGAGATAGAATGCAACATATAGGACGTACACACGAACACAGGCAAATACCGCGTTATTCTTAACGTCGAAACGCGCTACCCATAACGTACGGATTAAAGAAAGGAAGATTTTGTTCTTACAAAGGCGTCTTAATTTATAGATAGAATGAAAGAATAGCAAGAGAAAGACAGAATGTGCAGTAATCAATTTGTATGTGTGTAAGTTAAGGTGGATGAACGTCTTATGTTGATCAACTGCAGACAAAACAAAAGCTAGCCGGAACGCGCGAAAGGTACCTTTTTTGGAAAGAGTTCGAAATCGAGAAACAAGGGCGATAATCGGACAGAAAGAACTTGTATTATTTTGTATTTTACGCGTTAGTTGATGCCCATGTATATATTTACATAACAACATCTCGTGTATATCTTTAAAGGGTTTGTTTATGCGCGGAATAAATACATGTATAATTTGTTGATTTACTTTATCTGCATATATATGTATATATATATATATATATATATATATATATATATATATATATAGAGAGAGAGAGAGAGAGAGAGAGAGAGAGAATGAATATCCCAATTAGTTACATAAAACTTCCGAACTGCATATACAATTATATATATATATAAATATATATAATAGCAGTACTTCGTAGTAATTCCACAGTTAAATTCTTTATTAAAATAATATTTTTGAAAGGGTCATATATTATAAAATATCAGCATTTTAGAGAATAGTTTCATTTCAAGTAAAAGTTAGTGAACTATTCTTTGATAGCTTTACAAATGTTTTCCTACATTTTTTATAGTAACTTTTTAAGCTAAAACCTGTGAAATTAAATAAACTGGGAAAAATCAGTTGTCATCTTCTTGTTGTTAATATTTATGAAGAAAGCTATAACATCGAGTTTGCATGAATTACCGCCTCTGATGTAGTTCATGCGCATTGGCAACGTTATAGACGAGAGAACTATTTAAGAGAGGGACAAATATAATTCTCTCTTCCTCCCTCCTCTCTCTCTCTCTCTCTCACTCTCTATCTCTCTCTCTTATGCCTCTCTGCTGGCGTATTCACTTGTCTTTCCTTTTTACATGGCCATACAAATTCCAATACTAGCTCGCAGGTTCGAAGAAAAAAAAAGAGAAAAATAGTTACCAAAAATATCTCTCATACTTGTTTAATTTTTCGTATGGACCAATCGCATCTCGCTGTGATTTTTGGCTTTTTTCCCTTGTTAGTGCCGCTATCGAAATAAACATTTTCAAATCTTCACTTTTTCTTAAGACGTTCGTTGATACGAACGAAACCGGTCAAATCTATCGTCTATTGTTTTTTCTCCTGCATTTAAATCTGTTTTCCGTTTGTTCTTTGTCCACACACACACACTATATATATATATATATATATATATATATATATATATATATATATATATATATATATATAATGAATTGAGATCAACAAAATTAGAACATTATCTATATTAGTTCCAAGAATTAAAAAAAAAGATTATTTGGCGTACAGTCGTTTCCAAAAACATTTGGAATTTTCTTTTCTTATATTACACTTTATATGACTACAAACTGTCTCTTCATCATCGCCCTTTACTACATCACATACAGAAGTCATTTACGAAAAATCATCAGAATTCAGTATTATTTAAAGAAACATATATTCAGATCATATTGGAGACATAAACTCCAATAATGCAACCATATATTACTCCATCATTCAGTTCAAAATTACATAAGCAAGTGAAATACACTATAAAAAACAAATCAACTATTTAAAATATAGAATGAACCAGGAAGTATATATATATATATATATATATATATATAATATATATATATATATATATATATATATATATATATATATATTCAGAAGTGATCAATTATTTCTCGGTACAGAAGGAGTCAGACAGCACCGTGTATATCATACAATATCATAAAAGTTTTAATCTACAAATTCGTCGATTGATACAAAGAAACACTTTGTTTTATTTACGATATTAAATTCATCATATTTACAAATTTCGAATATCTTGTGGCGATCATATCTAAACTATATATTTTTTAAATATGGTTTTTCAAATTATCAAACTTTGATATCAGCAATACAGTATAAATCTTTGTTTTTTGTTATTGTACATGTGCATCACTTTCTATATTTCCATCCCTATCATCACCCCCCCCCTCTACGCTTGTGAGACGTGGACAACCAACCGTTACTATCTTATGGAATCCTTCAAAAGTCAGGCGATGAGTATTGATCGTTTGACGTCAAATCGATGATATATGGCCAAAGATTTGAAACAATATTTTCTGTAGGAGACCTCGATCTATCCACGACACCCTGGGAACGCAATTACGATATTCAGGAACTCCAAAAAGGCACACTACTCGATAAACTTCTTATAACGGTTCAGCCACGAACTACATGAAAGGTGATATCTAGAAAAAAAGGTTTGAAAAGCACGACGAGGAAGAAAAGTGTCGCCGAAAATAAATAACTAGCTACACAATTGAGAAGGAGAGTGAGAGAGGAGGCGCGGGAGAGAAAGAGACAACTACTCAATACTCTTACTGTTCACGAAATATGTTATTCCCATGGAAACATGAGATGCTGTTTTGAAGGGACCTATCATCACAAATGTGTAGACAACGACGACTATTATGTCAATATACACGACCAAATCAACTATTTACAGTGATTGAATATTTACCTTCTAACTGTTTTCCTCATTTGTGATATTCTTATGGTCATAGCATTTCATGGGTTCTTCTCTTCATTATAGCCCGCTTCTCACAGAAGACACGATGCTAGGCTCTCTCTAGGTTATCGTTATTTCCATGGAAGGCCAATCTGTAGTACCCCCTTGTAAGACATTTACATCAAAAACTCGCCTTCTACTACAACGAACAAAGACTTTCCTTTCTTCCTCCATGTGCCTAGCGTCAGACGGAATTTACATGGACAGTGCGTCTTTGCATCTACGCAACACATTACCGCGAAACTGTTTCGATGCTGCTTGCAACATAACCTTTTTAAAATCATATGTCAACAAATTCCTATCATTAGCCATCCCATAGAAATCAAACACATTTCATACCATTTAGCAATGCTAGTACTCGCATAGTGTTCCTCATCTTGCGACTGGCATTCATTTCCGTCTCTAGAAGGCTTATCCTCGAGTGGTTCTTGACCCTGATAAGTAATGCCCTCAAAAGTAAAAAGAATATATATATATATATATATATATATATATATATCCGACCTGTATCGGGTATATTCTGTCGTACTCAGTAAGCTACTGGTATTTTCGAATGCAACACTTTATATATGCAACTGGAATAGATTGTGCTCGTGTCGTGTTCCATATCCCGAATCAGTTAAGGCTTTCTTTACTTAACTTTTGGATAGATATTACTTATTTATATACTCGGCTATGTGTCCAATGGAACAACCTCGGCTGATTTCATTTAGTACTCTTCTGTCTAGTGCGATGATTTACTTATATTCATAGCACATGTGCTATGCTTATATTTTAGTTATGGGTTCAATTTGTAGTTCTCAAAAGGTTAACGACTCCGAAAAAGATTTATAATGAACGCTGAAGAGTATAACGGCCGAACTATTGTAAACAGAACAAATAATACGAAGACAACAGTCCGAAACATGTACATAATATAAATAACAACACTATCTTATCTCCGAAATATTGTAAATTTATAAGTTAATCCACGTTTCATATGAGGTTACGTGTGTAGTGTAACCAGTGAGAATTGAACTCATGGCCGAAAGAAAATGCTCAGGCTAGTGCACCGTACAATGATATTATGCTAAAGAAATATTCATTTGCGAGAACAAAACATGGGAAGCTTTTGATAAGTCCGGTTAGTTGTGTATTTACGAAAGGTGAAAGCATTGTATTCTTGTGTTCTTTCATGCACTTTTATAATTGTTTCCTTAACTTAAACACAATTCTAACTTTCCCCCTCTCTCTGTCTCTCTCTTTCTTCCGAACGCTATCTCTTTCTTCTCTCTCTCTCTCTCTTCCCAACGCTATCTTTCTTTTCTCTCTCTCTCTCTCTTCCCAACGCTATCTCTTTCTTCTCTCTCTCTCTCTCTCTTCCCAACGCTATCTTTCTTTTTTTCTCTCTCTCTCTCTCTTCCCAACGCTATCTCTTTCTTCTTCTCTCTCTCTCTCTCTCTCTCTTCCCAACGCTATCTCTTTCTTCTCTCTCTCTCTCTTTTCCCAACGCTATCTCTTTCTTCTCTCTCTCTCTCTTCCCAACGCTATCTCTTTTTTCTCTCTCTCTCTCTTCCCAACGCTATCTCTTTCTTCTCTCTCTCTCTCTCTCTCTCTCTCTCTCTCTCTCTTCCCAACGCTATCTTTCTTTTCTCTCTCTCCCTCTTCCCAACGCTATCTCTTTCTTCTCTCTCTCTCTCTTCCCAACGCTATCTCTTTCTTCTCTCTCTCTCTCTTCCCAACGCTATCTCTTTCTTCTCTCTCTCTCTCTCTCTCTTCCCAACGCTATCTCTTTCTTCTCTCTCTCTCTTCCCAACGCTATCTCTGTCTTCTCTCTCTCTCTTCTCTCTCTCTTATCTCTTATCTCTCCTCTCTCTTCTCTCTCTTTATATATATATATATATATATATATATATATATATATATATGCCCAATCTAGTGGCTGCACCTTATTTATAATATCATATTAACTAGAAAAAAGTGCTAGCGTCTATATTAGATATTGCCGTTACGAATCTAGGATAGGAAGCGTTATCATTTTGTCAAACTTGTGATTCAGTTAAATTGCTTGAGTCTTGGGCCAATTGGGAAGTCCAGGACGGTTGAGATAAGCACAGCAGCACTCGTGTTTTCCTTTCTCCCAGACTAATTGTACAAGAAAGGCTAAAGGATCTAATCTTGCTTACTATTCTTTTTAATCAATAGATTGGGAGATGATATATGGAATAATACCTTGTCCAAGTTTATTAGTGGAAGTGGTGCAGTAACCCTGAGAGAAGTCGACCCCGTATGCCCCCCACACATTTCATACGTTACGCGGAAATCAATGCGAACCCTTTTGCCTTCCTACTCCAAGCCCTGAACTGCTCATTTATATCTTTTTTAATTTCTAATTTTAAATTTATGAATAAAATAAAATGTAGTAAAACGTTGTGTTTGGCTGTCAAGCACGAAGGCAGACCCCGCGATAATACTGTACTCTCTTTGATCAAAATGAAATATAATTATCCAAGTACCCTGGTTAATGCAGTTACATAATATATATGGGGGTCTATCTCCAAATAATGAAACACGGACTACAACTGTATTATATAGAAAAGATATAAAAAAATGTAATTTGTCCATATGTTCCTGAATTTTTCAATGAGGGTTGATAATTTGTATTTTGATTATTATCTCCAATCTGGAGTAGACCAAGTACTTTATGGGCCCGTGGAACCACGGAGGAAATTCTATGTAATAAACAGTCCTATGTGACAGTCCTCTGGGGTATAAAGCTAAATCCTCAGTACATGCGATATTAAGAAAATAATTAAGAATTACTTAAGACTTCTATCCGTGGATTAAATGAAAGGTTTCGTTCAAAATTCCGTACAGATTCCCGAGTTCGACATAAACATTCTCAAGTTCGACAAAACGCACTTGAAGAAAGCCGGAAGTTAAATCGGCCGAAACGTTGAGAGTATAACATCAAAGATGCGAACAGCAGGCTGAATAATCCAAATAATAGTCAATATGTTAAGGTTAATACTGCTGATTTGATAGCACATCCCGCGTAGATCGGTAACTTAACCAGTTTATATACTACACACAGACACGTATGCATTTAAGATCGTACCTGTGTACTGAGATGAGGTGTGGGTTGGGTTTGTGTGAGAGGCTATACGACGAAGGCAAGAAAGTTCTACAGTGGTTGATATTCAAACAGGTGCTTGCCTCCTTCGCTTTACAAACAGCCAAGGGAAGCATTGAAAAATATTAAAAATAAAAAAAGATCCAACGAAAAGGATTTTTTTTTAATGAAACTTAGAAATTATTAAAACATTTTTTCATTGCTGCAAATGGTATTTTTGTGTTTATTGTTTAATCTGTTTTATGACTTTTCTTTTTTTCTGTCTTATGAATCTGAGATCGATGTTAGTGCTTTTAAGTTGTAAGGAGTTGGCATCGTTTTTTTTTTTGACAAGATAGGCTGTGAAGTAGGAGAAAACGAAAGCGATTGCAGTAGCATGATACACACACATACACACACATACAGACATACACACACCAACGCACACATATATATTCCCCATTTTATTTGGTGTTGCGCATTATGCTAAACCTATATGTTTACCTCCCAAGCTTTCGATGACTCAAGTATAACTGTTTGCCTCAACCTAACACCCGCACAGACGTATACATATACATGTACATTTATGTGTATATACATACATGTCAGTTATGTAATCCTATATATACATATGTACATACATGTATAAATGTTTATATATGTGTAAATATGTATATACATAGGTATATACATAGATATACATATGTTACTATGTATCAATATGTACTATATATACATATGTACATACATGTATAAATGTTTATATATGTGTAAATATGTATATACATAGGTATATACATCGATATACATATGTTACTATGTATCAATATGTACTATATATACATATGTACATACATGTATAAATGTTTATATATGTGTAAATATGTATATACATAGGTATATACATAGATATACATATGTTACTATGTATCAATATGTACTATATATACATATGTACATACATGTATAAATGTTAATATATGTGTAAATATGTATATACATAGGTATATACATAGATATACATATGTTACTATGTAGCAATATGTACTATATATACACATGTACATACATGTATAAATGTTTATATATGTGTAAATATGTATATACATAGGTATGTACATAGATATACATATGTTACTATGTATCAATATGTACTTTATATACATATGTACATACATGTATAAATGTTTATATATGTGTAAATATGTATATACATAGGTATATACATAGATATACATATGTTACTATGTATCAATATGTAGTATATATACATATGTACATACATGTATAAATGTTTATATATGTGTAAATATGTATATACATAGGTATATACATAGATATACATATGTTACTATGTATCAATATGTACTATATATACATATGTATATATGTGCAATGTACGTACATATACATTTATATACATATATACATATATATATGTATTTATATATGTGCAGTGCATACATATGTATATATAAGAATATTTATAAACATATGTATATATATTTACACGTATATATGCACATATATAAAATACATACGCACATACATATGCCAATTCATCACTGTATAGATACTAAAACAAAATAACATTTGATATTCAAATTGTAATTTATAAAGTCGCACGTGTTTTTAACCCAGTCGACATTACTATATATATATATATATATATATATATATATATATATATATATATATATATATATATATATATGCGCATAGGAATGCATAAGTACTTAAACATATGTATACACTTATATTATACATTTATACGTGCATGTAAGTTTTTGTCAGTTCACCTATAACATAGATGTATTTTCACAGAAATATAAGCCAACAAAAAAAATGAAATGTACAAATTTACGCATATTTTTTATATGTTGTTTCCTACGAAGGTTTGTAGGATTACAGCTGTTTGCCGGAAGTCGTATAACTTATTCAATGTTTTATTTATTGCTATCTCGATAAATATTTCGCTAATAACTTCTACAACGGTTTTGACATATGACACCTAGCTGTTATACTCGACTACGCTGGGTAAAAGATGTTAGTGAAAATATCAAAAATAAATCCGTCGAACGGGTGTAATGATAATGTTACACACCTCAAGTGTTGATAAGAGGTCGAACTTAAAAAATCTTCATGGGTTGATAAGAGGTCGAACTTCAAAAATCTAAAAAGCAATAAGTTAAATATTTTTTATGGTGAAACCAGCGTGAAACTATAACTTTTATACTGGTGCAGTCAGATACAATTTCAAGGATGTAAGTATATTTTTCTGTCCTCAACTACAACAAGGTAAGACATGACATCAATTCATGATGAAGAATCCACTTCCGTTAAATTGAGATCGCACTCTGGATGGCTTCCACAGTTGTCATTATCTGATTCGTCAGCATTCCCCGCTAGGCAATAAACCAATCCTGTCTCAACGAAGGAACCTGTAATGCCTTAGATGATTAAAGTGAATTCCATTTACAATTTTGCTTCGCTATATGCAAACAACAAACGCGCCATTAAGTTGACGAAAAGCAAAACCTTAATACGTTACTAACGAAAGTAAAAAAAATAGTGCGAAATGATTACTAAGTTTGAATCTAAAACAAAGACGTATAGAGGACGTTGTGTTATGTATATTCTAAGAATGTCGTGGGCAAGAAAATTGTGGATTTTTGTGGATCATTAGTAAGCTGAAAACAAAAGTTGGCAAAATTTCTTTTTAATAACCGTGCAAATGCTGATAGGTGTAATTAGTAATATACTGTGAGCGAACAGACGGTTCGATACGAAAAATGACCAGATTTCGTCGACTGTGTTATGATTTGGTATTGCAGAAATAAATCACTCTTGTTCCCTTGCAGAAATTAGTAATAAAATAATAAAGGATTACCAGATAAAATATAAAAATCGATGAGCTCGGCCAAATGTAGTTATTTTCAAACAGGTACCAATAATTGGATTAAATAGCATTCGAAACATATTTTTATATGCAGCTTTTGTTCATGAAGCTATATCGGTTACGAAGATAGGGGAATGGTTAACTTTACATTATAAACAAAGTATTTATAGAGGGAAGAATATGAAGCATATTACCATATTTTAATAAATATATACATAATATGCGTGTCCTCTCTCTCTCTCTCTCCATCTCTCTCTCTCTCTCTCTCCATCTCTCTCTCTCTCTCTCTCTTATATATATATATATATATATATAATCACGTTGACACACCGGTTCCCGTTAGATCACCGAAGTTAAGCGTTGAGCCTGGCAAGTACTAAATGGGTGACCATTTGGGAATACCAGATGCTGTATGTGCTCTCTGCTTATCTCGGCTTTGTTTCCAGTCGTCTTGTACTATACTTGCCATTGGAATCAAGCAATGCCGACTCAGGAGAGCGGTTGTTAGAGATTGCGCAACCCTTGCAAATTCATGCGTGGGCAGCCCTTGGTGGGGCACTCATACGTCGAAATATCGACGGGAGAGTCCATCATATATATATACATGAGGATAAAATACACGATATATCATAAAATGAATTCCCGTGAAAATAAAATGTATGAAACAGATGAAAGTATGAACAATTTAAAAGACATAAGAAAATCATTAAAAACAAGAGATTTGCCGTTTTCGTTCAGATCAACGAACGTCTTCAGAAAAAGTGAAGACGTTCGCTGATCCGAATGAAACCGGAAAATCTCTTGTTTACGATAATTTCTTCATGTGTTTTGAATTCCTTTTTCATTTTGTCTTTTTCATACACACGCACACACACATATATATATATATATATATATATATATATATATATATATTAATAAATAATTTATATATATATATATGTATATATTCTGAGTAAAGGATGAAAGTAGAAGAGAAGTAAGGAGGCGAGACACACAAAGCAATAAACAGACCAGAACTTGAGTGAGAAACGTGTCGGTCTCCTGCGCTGTCGTTGTCTAGGAACTTTATCATTGTCATCATCGCGGTACCGTCTCCTTGGTAACGCATCTTTCTTGACTTCTCCCCTGTTCGATCCACTCAATTTCCTAACGGTGGTCACTGTTTTCGCATAGTGACAAACTCGCTGTGACTGACTACAGTCGATATGAGAGCCATCAGCGGGTGTGGCCGCCATCGTCGCTTTTACCGAATCTATCATTTATGAGCGCCCTCAACAAGAGTGGCGCGAGCGGGCGCAGTTTTAGACCGCGGTATAAAACCAGCCATTTTCTGTCACGCTATTTTGTCACTCCTCATCGGAATATGGTATTTTCTTGTTCGTATATATTATATATATATATATATATATACATATATATATATATATATATATATATATATATATATATATATATATATATATATATATATGCCTGTGTGCTACTCTATCTATGCTTGCCACATTTAATGACGTCACAAAATGATGACTCATAAAAGGATGACGTCATAGGGAGCACAGTGAATGGCCTCAGAAAATGATGATGTCAGCCATCATATCAGTAAGAAGGAGGGGAGGAACATATCCTTTATCTAGAATCCCTGTCACCTGGAGGACACAGGAAAGACGAAAGAGAAAGAAGGGTAAAGAAAGAGAGAGAGGTAAAGTAGAAAAAGAGAGAGAAACAGGCGGAAGAGAGGGAAACAGGAGATGCAACAAATACTGATCCAATGGGTCACGATTTGTCTAGTATACAAACACATACATACACACACATATATATATATATATATATGTATATATGTATATGTATATATATATATATATATATATATATATATATATATGATCATAAATTTGTATTAGTTCAAACGTTTATTACTAAAGTGTATCTAACTTGCATTAACAGAACAGTAATAATATAGGATATACAGACCGTTGATTGTTCAAAACCTCCGCTTCTGTTCCGAGTTTAATGTTAGTTTTCTTGGTTATATATATATATATATATATATATATATATATATATATATATATATATATATATATATATATATATATATATAAATGCGGGTAGCCAATTTAGAATTTATTTTCGTAAATTAAAAAAAACGGGCCCCCGTGTACACTTTAAGTGATATCTCCTTTAATTATTCACTGATTGCCCTTATTTTACAGGACATGGCAGAATCAACGACCGTCAGTACACCAATACCTCAGTGGGAGCTGGGACAAAGATTACACGGTGTTAAATTTTACTACAAGATCGGCTCGTTTAAGAAAACCCAGGACAGTTTTATGCATCAGTTCGAATGTGAAAAAGCCCCATCCAAAAGCAGAATTAAGAACTGGGTGGACCACTTCGAGAAGTATGGGACCGTGGAGAACCTCAATGCTGTCAGTGAGAACCGTCCAAGCCACTCGGGACGTCCCAAGAAGCGGAGAGCCGAGCTGGTCGAAAGTGTGAGAGAGTATCTCCAGGAGAGTCCGAAACGCTCTGTGCGTAAGCGAAGTCAGTCCCTCGGTATCTCCCGTGAGACTTGCAAGAGAGTGCTGGTGAACGATATCAGGGCTTACCCATACAGAATATAGACGCTTCAGACGCTTACAGCCGCAGACAAGAAGCAGAGGAGCGCTATGGCGATAAGATCGAGGAGACACCAGGTTTCCTTAACCTCCTTTGGACATCAGATGAAACCCACTTCCATCTTGACGGAAAGGCAAACTCCAAGACAAATGTCTTCTGGGGGTCCTCCAGACCCAATGAAGTAGCCAGCAAGCCCCTGCACTCTCCTAATTGCACAATGTGGGCTGCAATCTCGGTCAGAGGCATAATCAGACCAATCTTCATCGAAAAATCTGGCGCAGCAGTTACAGTCACCAAAGGGCGGTATGTGGAGGTCCTTAAAACCTTCAAGAGTGAGCTCCAGACCCTCTACCTGTCGCTCATGAGCAAGTTCTGGTTCCAGCAAGACGGAGCAAGTTCTCACACCTAAAACCTGTCCCGAGATTGGCTGAAAGAGAACTTCGGAGGCTGAGTGATCAGTCTCAAGACTAATTTTGAGTAGGCACCCCATAGCCCGGACCTACCCCCCCCCCCCGATTTTTTCCTTTGGGGATATCTTAAGGAGAGAGTGTACGCAGGGAAACCCAGAACCATCACGGAACTCAAGGGAGCCATCAGGGAGGAGATGAGAGCCATTCCCAATTCAGTTTGTAAGAACGTCATGGACAACTTCGTTCTGCGCCTCAAGAAATGCACGGAGCTAAATGGAGGCCATCTATAACACATGCTGTAGAACGGAGAAAAAAGGCAAAATACCCTAGAAACACTAAGAAACGGGGCCTAATTAGAGTTGGGACCCGTTTTTTTGGTCACCCTGTATATACGTTTATGCAACACTAAACTACAAACACTAATATCCATTACGATGAAATCTGGAGTTTTTAATAAAATTCATTTGTTTCAATGAAGTCAGGATTATTGATTCTGTGCCAGCCAAGAGTGCCCTCGTATGCATAACGTTTTGCTCCATCTTGTTTATATGTCAATTCATCTCCTCCCACTACTTGGTTTATGCTGTGGAACATTTGGATGCACATCTCATCTCTATGAACCAACTGATATACTGCCTTTTTCTAAAGTACCTGTGGTTTGTGAGGCACCGTGTATATATAAATGTAGTGCATCCCCAGAAGTCAGAAATCTATTTAATACAACATCTTTCTTGGCATATATATATATATATATATATATATATATATATATATATATATATATATATACTTATATATACATATATATATATATATACATATATATATATATATACTTATATATACATATATATATATATATACTTATATATACATATATATATATATATATATACTTATATATACATATATATATATATATATATATATTTATCATGATAAAAGGAGAAGCAAACATATTATTTATGTATTCATCAAAGTTTCGTTATCATGCCAAAACTCCCTCGGATGATTGGTTTGAAGAAATACCACACACATTCAAATATTTGTAAAGTTTTGCTCCGTTTGTGACGTAAAGTAGTTGTCGGGGGAATTAAGCCCAAAGGCCCGCTCATGAAAATATCAATTATGCGCTCAAATAGATGGTAGCAATGGAAGAAACTAAGTTGATTGTGGAAGGTGTTGGTGAAACAATTGGTAGCAGTCGGAGTTATTACAACACTTAAGGAGGATGAAAAAGCGTGTTTCATATATATATTTATTGATTGAATACCACGGAAGTTTCGAACTTTTTAATTGTATTTGTAATTTTCTCGAGATTTAGAAACGCCGCTGGTAGTTGTTATAATACGGCTCCGAGGGTTCTAATTTCAGCTATCTCTAGCGCTTTCGATTGTCGTGATCATCATCAGGAGTGACAGATATATATATATATATATATATATATATATATATATATATATATATATATATATATATATATCAACTACCACTGTAGACCCGAAAGTACTGAGAACATTACTACGAAAATTATAAAGAAAATGCAGACAATTTCGTGGTATTAAACCAGACTTGTATAAAAAATAACTTGCTGTCTAAATACACACATACATACATATATATATACATATATATATATATATATATATGAGTCCAAATGAATCAGCGTACGCATACAAATAAATAAAGTCAAACTTATGTTTAGCTAATATTTTGTCTTGGTGTATCATACGATTTCAGAAGTGTGAGATAGAATTGTAATTCAGATTACAAAAGTTCGATGCAATGGACATAAGATAAAGAAAGCGGGATGATGGAGATTGTGAATTGGAATGAAAGCCCGACAAACGTTACGTATAGAGAACAAGAAACATAGAACTGAGAAAAGAAAATGGTTGGTACAGAAAACATAGATATTTAAAAGTTCACAGTGTAATTAAAAGTGTGATTAGGTCTCAAGTCACAAGTTGGTCAAGTCCAGATTGCTCCTAAAGAGAGAGAAAGAGAGAGAGGGGGGAGAGAGAGAGTGAGAGATGGAGAGAGAGAACGAGAGCTGCTTCATGGTCATCCACTTTTGTAACGTTCATGAGCAGAGACATTTTGGATGTTTAAAAGTATGGAATTGCTAGTGGCATTTCAGATGGATTAAAATACATTGATTTGTAAAGTAAATAATTCATATATGTACCTTTTTATTTTATTAGTCATCCTAGTAGAACTGATGTGTGGACGATTGATTTTATAAACATCTTAGTTTGTTTGAAAACCACATGAAAATAACTTGGACCCCCCCCCCCAAACCTTTGTTTTGCCGTTTGTAGATGTTTGATCTTTGGTCTTGTAAGCATGTAGTGTTGCCTGTCTAGATAACACCATTCTGATACAATAAGTAAAGGTTCAAATATCCGATGATCAAACTATAATTTTATTCATGGTCGTTCTTTAATATCATTCTATGTAAAGCATAGAGGTTCCCTGAAATGTAAGTGACTTAGAATATTTCACATACATTTTATAAAGCATTCAAACTTGTTTTGTTCGAGAAGCTCCTTACTGTCTATTTTTGACACTGTCTCTCCTGAATCCACAGGGGATAGCAATATCGTATCTATTTTACAATCTCTCATCCTGCTTTTCAGACACCTGTAACAGCTGGCTATATTACTAGAATTACGACTGAAAAGTATATTTTCTTCATGATCTTTTTGTTCCGTGTATATTTTTTTACATCTATGATTTCTTCTTGCTCGCGTCCTCATTTCTGATTCGGACACAGTTGGGGGAAAATAGATAGTGTGACTCGAGGTAGATAAGCATTGAAAAAATAATATGATCCAGACGGTCAATTCTGTTGATTATTGCGCCGGCTCAGCGAAAAGAAGGCACATGAGACCGTGCCGAGAGCAAACCGTAAAGGAACACATGCTGATGGTAGTTGGGGAGATATTCCAACTTAACACACATTAAAATCATCGATGTTGCTAAAGTATCCACTTCCAAGTAAAGAACGCGTACACATGCATATAATATTTATCTTCGTCCTTTTATATTTCATTTAAACATAAATGCATATACATATACAAACGTATATACATACATATATATATACATATTTAC
Organism: Sepiola atlantica; assembly: GCA_963556195.1. Taxonomy (NCBI): domain Eukaryota; kingdom Metazoa; phylum Mollusca; class Cephalopoda; order Sepiida; family Sepiolidae; genus Sepiola; species Sepiola atlantica. The sequence goes on along the minus strand of OY744521.1, from coordinate 187,570,555 downwards.
ATATATATATATATATACATATACATACATATACATATACCTATACATACATGCACATATATGCATATATATATATATATATATATATACATATACATACATATATGCACATATATACATACATATATAGATATATACATATACATACATATACATATATATACATATATATATATATACGGACATATATAAATACATATATATATACATATATATCCATCCATATATATATATACATATATATATACATATAGTAAGTTATGAAAATATATTTATGGCAATTAAGCTACACAGAGGCCTCCGCGTTTCATTCCCGAGTTGATAACATCTCATGTGGATACATGAAATAGTAATATACATATATATATATATGTATATATATATATATATATGTATATATATATATATATATATATATATACATATACATTTATATATATATATATATATATACGTATATATATACATTTATACATATATATATATATTCATATATATATATATATATACATATGTAAAAACACATATGCATAAACATATAGATATAGATATACATATATACATATACATATACATATACATATATGGTTGATGGTTCGATCCCTGGCTTAGGATCAGTGCCTGTCTTGCGGCACTGAAGGGATGTGATGCAGATAAACAGTCTGTATGTACCAGACTATATATATATATATATATATATATATATATATATATATATATATATGTATATGCGTGTGTATAATCATAACTGAACAAATGTATATGGTTTCTCCATCCATAACTTAGTTATTAAAGTCTAATTTAACGTATATTCTAATACAGTATTAGTTTTTGAAATGGTTAAAGTTTACAAATGGTTGTTTGGGGTGTTATCTCTTCTACTTTTATCATGTGTCCACCAGGCGGAGGTACCGCTCGAACCACACCTGATTTCAAGAGTAAAATACAATTGAGTAAGTTTTAATAATTGTAAAAATGGTTTATAAGGCTTAAATTAAGCAAAATGGAACACATTCATTAGCCGAGTACTTCAGTTCTGTAATCTATGTTATCACACACTCCTTACACACCCTGTATCTCATCAACTATTTGATGGATTCAGCTGATTTTTAGCAGATATAGAGGTTCTAGAGTCTAGTTGATGGCATTTTAATTTCAGTTTACCATATACCTTAGTTTTCCAGAAAATTTCAAGAAACCTTAAATATTCCCAGTATTCATACACTTTATTCTATATCTTATCGACTATTTGATAGATTCAGCTGATTTTTGGCAAATATAGAGGTTCTAGTGTCTAGTTGATGGCATTTTAATTTCAGTTTACCATATACCTTGATTAGTCCAACTACCAACTATATCAGTTATGAGAAGGCATTGTATTGAGGCATAGCCTTTACAAAAGTAGTGACATCCCATGAAAAATGCCAGTATACTGAAATCATATGCCCTTAATAGGGTTAAGATGAAAATTCATATACACTAAATGTACAAAAGCAAAGACATTCCCAAATTTTTACACTTTTATTGTCATTAAGGGTATGACTACATATCAATCAAACGATTTCATTATAACACCACTGCAGTATAAATCTATATGTATGAGTGGATGAAGTGTGTGAGGTGCGCTGAAGAAAAATTCCTACCAGTAAAATACATAGCCCGGTTGTGCTCGCATACTTTTAATGACAATAAAAGTGTAACAATTTGGGAATTTCCTTGCTTTTGTACATTTACTGTATATGAATTTTCATCTTAACCCTATTAAGGGAATATGATTTCAGTATACTGGCATTTTTCATGGAATATATATATATATATATATATATATATATATATATATTTAAAGAAAAGGGGAATAATTTTTCATGCATAGGTTGTCAAACTATTTAACGAATCACTTTGTGATGCTAACTGAAGTTCACAAATTTCGATAATATTGCAGACGAAGAAAGAACAATAGTTATAAAGTGCGTTTGTTCGACTTTTTGTCTGGATTTTTTGGTCCTCAAGTAGTTTTTCTTTCACTGACAAATTATGTTTTATCAACGAAGTCGAAATTCTAGACAAATTTTCACACACACTTTTTCTTCACTGCTGTTGTGGTGTTGCTTATCCTGTACATAGCAAAGTTTTCGCAAATATAAATTCATTACAAAAAATATATAATAGAAAAAATTGTATAACAAGATAAGAAGGGTTACTGTGATAGAGGCCAGATTTCTGGGAAGCAAACTGGTAGATGAGTTGGTCAGAAATATGTTTGTTTATATTAGATTTAAATTTCTTGTTGGTACGGTCGGAGAAACAGAGAAGGGCGAGAATCTTAAAAGCAAGCGATGAGGGAAAAGAGGCTACAGATATTATTGCCACATTAAAAGACATCTACAGTGAAGTGATCAAATGTTGCTTCTATTTTTTGTTAACGTAGTTCACCCTAAACAAGGCAGGGCGCCACTGTAGACGTAAGGGGCTACTGAGAAGAAGAAAAGGGGAGGACGTTGGGGGGGATCAACCTAAGCTGGGATGTGCGCAGCGAGATGTCTGTTTACATTAATTTTAAATTTCTGCATGCCAGTACTGACGGGGAAACAGGGTGCAGGGAGGGAGTTCCAGAGACCAGCAGCACGAGGAAAGAAGCTATTTGAGTAGAAAGCTCTCCGGTATCTGGAGACCTCAACAGTGAATGGATGGAATTTAGTTGATTATCAAGTTGGTCTAGTGAATTTACGTCGAGAGGGCACTAGAGTAGCCAATTTATCAGAGCATAATTCATTGAAGTATTTGTAAAACAAGCACAAGGATGCTACATTGCGGCGATGGGACAGGGACTGGAGCTTGTTTGACAGTGAGGGACCTATTAGGTTTGCGACTCTTTTTTGGACCTCGTCAAGGAGGGACAGACTAGTAGATGATGCACCAGCCCAGATGTGGCAACAATACTCCATGCATGGGCGGATGGTGGCTTTGTAGAGATATAGGATAATGTCAGGTGTCACGAGTTTACTAGCACGGTAGAGAGAGCCAACCTTCTTTGCGGCAGCCTTGGCAATGTCTTCAATGTATTTGTTCCAATTCATGTTACTTGTGAGGGTTAGGCGGAGGAGTTTGGATGATGAACTCTCAGGTAGGGTATTATTTGCCATGACAATCGGTGGTTGGAGAGGTTTCTTGTAGTTATTGAAGGAAAGGATCTTCGTCTTTGCGGCATTAAAAGTTACCAACCATTTATGACCCCAATCCAGTACAGCCTGGAGGTCATTTTCTAAGGATTCAGCCATTGCCTCAGATATAATCGCGTCTGTTTTGCCAACATGGCGAGAGTAAAGCGTTGTATCGTCAGCAAATAAACCAATCTCAGACTCTATGTCATCAGGGAGATCGTTTATATTGATCAGGAACAACAAAGGTCCAAGGATAGATCCTTGAGGTACACCAGCATTTATGTCATGTTGCTTAGATGAACGTCCATCGTTGATCGAGATATGTTCGTTTAAAGGGTTACAAATGCAGTAATTCTGGCGGTGCACATGCCGTAGAACAATCTAAAAACAAGCACGGGGACGCAACACTGCGGCGATGCGACAGGGATCCAAGCTTGGCAGACAATACGGGATCTATTTTGTTAGACTTTTTTGCACCCTGTCCAAAAAAAGGGAATGGGTAATTTGTGTACCAACCAAGATGTGGCAACACTACTCGATTCGTTCATGCACTGACTATTTCATTTACCTCCTCTCCAAAAGTTAGACACAAGGTCAGGTGTGGGTTTTGATGAAAGTGTTTCTGTGGAACAAACTGCATAGGCGAATGGTGGAGTAACAGAGATATATAATATTAACAGATGTGAGTCGTGTTCAAGCCTGGTAGAGGCAGCATAGATTTTGTTTCAAAAATAAAATCTCCTTCATGTATATATATAGTGTGTATATATATTTATATAGTTATATTTAGAGGTGGACAAACGTCCATTTCGCCTGATAAACACAAGGCGCGAAACTAGCGGGTAACACGTGTTGTCATTCATCCCATTCACCCCCCATGACACTTTCTTTTAATCCTCATGTATTACTACTATACGTTATTGTCTCTTCCTTTAAAACACATGCAAAGATACAAACTAGAAAAAAAACGGTAAATAACGTGTTATTCATTCAATCATGTAACAATACACACACACAAATGTATAGAAATATGTATACATATATATATATACATTTAAATATATATATATATATTTATATATATATATATGTACGCATATATATATATATATATATATATAGATATACATATATATATACACACATATATATATGTAAATATACATATGTGTATATATATACATATATACATATGTATATATACACATACACATATATGTTTGTGTGTGTATATATACATATAAATATATATGCATATATATATGCATATATGTATATACACATATATATATACACATATATACACACATATATATACAGATTATAATATATAGATAGAGAGATAGATAAGTTATAATATATATAGAGAGAGAGATTATAATGTATATATATACATATAGAAAACATAATGTATATATATATATATATATATATAGTATAGAATGCTGGGTATAGTAGTAGTAAGTTTTTGAAAGGCTGTGGGCAATGCAAATTCCGGGTAAGATGCAAGTTGTAAGAAACAAAAACAATAACAATAAATCGAATACGAAATATGGCTTACAATTTATTTTTTATTTTTTTCCTAAAATCTTACATAACAGCAAGAGTGTTTTTAGCTGTTCGTGTGATGTCCGGGTGATTAAAAATCACTATTTAATATTTCGGGAAAAGAGACTTCCCTTTGTCAAAAATAATTAAACCAGAAGAAAAATTTCTCCGACTGTGCAGAGAATCTTACAAAACAAAATGGTTGCCAGATGTAGAACCGCAGCGATTCTACATCTGGCAGCCATTTCTGTATAAATAAAAAATCTCTCTTTCTCTCTCTCTCTCTCTCTCTCTATATATATATATATAAATATATATATATATATATATATATATATATATATATATATTTGTGTGACCTGTTCAATATATATTTGTTATGCTTATCCATTTCCGTATTCTTGTTTTGTGACATTTCTTATTTATTACTTTATGCCATTTGGACTGGTGCACATCGGCAGTTACCCCAGTCAACCGAGAAACGGTGCCCTGAAATCATCGATAATTTTGATCTCGGTTGGTGAGAGATTAGCACAATCTCTGGAGGGCAGCAGTAGATGGGTGGGCTTTAAAATGTAAGTAGAAGTTAGTTACAATAAGACACACTACAACAAGATACGATTATGAAAAACGAACTCGCAACAACCAAAACCGTTCTTCCATACAACGAATGCACTTCATCAGGTTCATCATAAAAAATATACTTTAGCAATTTAAAAAAAAAAATTATGTAACTTTGAAACACATTATTGAACCGGTCAAACCAGAAGAAATGTCCCCTCTGAAAATAATCTACTACCGAAAAAAAACACGTAAGTTTAAATAGACCGGTTAATTATACTATTTTGCTTGGTATTATTAAATCCAATTTCGAAACAATTTTTAAAACAATTACTTATCGAAAACAGAGGAGATTAAACAGCTAAGAAACAGGAAATGGCTATTCGCTTATCGAAAACTAAGAATATTTAATATTCATAAAAAAAGCAGGTGTCATTGCGTTCTCGGTGGTCCGATTGGAAATAGAATATAGTGCATATAAACAAAGGCAGAAAGTCATATCGTGTTGTTTATTTACTTTTACTTATAAGAAAATCGTGTATTACATACAGTTTTTCTTTTTACATAGAATCTTTTCATTCAGCTTAAACTGAAAATAGTTTACTAATAACGGAAGGAAACTCATTAGGGAAACATATATTGAATTAAAGACTCCCTGAAAAGGTCTGGTGTGTACGGTTAGTTATAACATAAGCTCCAAACAATAGCTTATGGATAAAATTTACTTTTCCCAATCTGAGTTAAAAATAATAATTTCGTTAAAAAAAAACCCAAATAAATGCTAAAATGTATGTACAGCAGGTTAAATCTAAATACTTTGTACATAATTCGACTGTTATTTTGTTTTTTTTTCCTTATCCGCCGTTTACATTAAGAAATGAATGATTTAACTAAAAGTGATGGCAACCTATCTTCACCAACTTCCCACCTTAAACAGAACATTTCCTTTGCATCTTTTAATCACACGTAGTTTGGTGTCGTTTCTTTCCGTCTTCGTCCCTGTTTAATTTCACGTTCGAGCTGACGATGTTAATGTAACAAACTTTTCTCCAGAAAACAACTTGGAAAAACTAAATTAGTTACATTTGCTCAGTACGTACCCAACTATTTTTATTCCACCCATAGCTGTGTCTATATACCTTTTTAATGGTAGTAAGTACGCATTGGTGATTCGTATGAGAAATATATTTAATATAACAACCCGAACGAACACTGTAGGCTATAATTTTCTTAATCTCCCTCCCTCTTTCTTTACTCCCCCTCCTACACACACACATATATATATATATATATATATATATATATATATATATACGTGTGTGTGAAAAATGACATTTCATTTTCATGACTTATCATGTACCTTACCCCATATATATATATATATATATATATATATATATTATATATATATATATACATATATATATACCTACCTATGTACACATATACAAATATATATATATACATATATATAGATGCATACCTATACATGTATACACACATATATACACTTTCATATAGCTACACACACACAAACACACACACATATATGTGTATATATATATATATATATATATACATATATTTACAAATACATATATACATATATATATATATATATATATATATATATATAAAGACAATGTGCAACTAATATAAGTAATTACTCTCTCTCTCTCTCTCTCTCTATATATATATATATATATATATATATGTGTGTGTGTGTGTGTGTGTGTGTCTGTGCGTGTAATATAAACCGATTAAACACATAAAAATGTGTATAGCATTCGATTCTCTGGTATTCTTTATATATGTTAAACTTATGAGCATATCCCCTCTTTTCCCCCTGTGGTACATGCTCTCCAATGCGAATGTCTCTGTGTATACTTTTAGTCTGAAGTTTCTAAACTTGAGTACATTGAAATGTCAGAAGCCTGGATAAGTAAATATAGACATGTAATCACGCCTTTTATTTGACACGCCCACTGCCTAGGCCCAACCTCCTCTTGTAAAACCATGCCCATTTCATGTTGAGATTATTACAGTTGAACAGGTTGCGAGAAAAACGTGGTCGAACACACAGATACAGGTACACGAGCAGGTTATGCTTTACGAGCAACTTTGATTGAGGATGAACGTTTTGATCGAACACACACACAGGCACGTATATATGAATATATATATATATATATATATATATATATATATATGCACACACATACATTTACATATATATATATATATATATATATATATACGTACATATACTAACATACATATATAAACTTATCTGCATATATATATATATATATATATATATATATATATATATATATATATGTGTGTGTGTGTGTGTGAAAGAAACATGTATATCCGTACACGTACAATATAAATATGTATACAAAGAAAGATCTGTGTGTGTATTATACATATTATTATGTATTTAATTGTATATATAACACTTTTATGTATTTTATTAATTTACCTTTCATAATTTACTGATCCATGAAATTGCAGTAAAGTTTTAAGATATAACACTTAACAACAGTGATTATATATATATATATATATATATATATATATATATATATATACATATATACGTATATATATGTATATATACATGTATATATATATATGTATATATATACGTACATATATGTATGTATATATATATGTGTATATATATATATGTATATATATATGTACACATATATGTATATATGTATATATATATGTATATATATATGTACATATATGTATGTATATATATATATGTACATATATGTATGTAGATATATATATATATATATGTACATATATATGTATATATATATATCTATATATATATATGTACATATATGTATGTATATATATGTACACATATATGTATATACATATATATTTATATATGTATGTGTATGTACACATATATGTATATATATAAGTATATATATATTTATATATGTATGTGTATGTACACATATATGTATATATATATATGTATGTATATATTTAAGTATATATATATATATATATATATATATGTATACATATATACATTCCGATATGTGTGTGCGTGCGTGATTGTTCAAATATTTATAATGACACTTAAATCAAGTCTCGAAATGAAAAGCCTCAAACGAATAAGATTGTTACATACATATCAAAGGGAACAATTTAATAGTTTTCGTGAGTCAGCTCAACACTCCAGATGTAACAGTAAACCACCTCTCTCTTTACAAAATTACACTGTACATATATACACACGTACATATACATGCATATGTATATAACTATATATACATATACATATATATATATACATACACACACATATATATTTTTTATCTATATATATATATATCTATATTAATCTTCTACATACCTTTTCTCTCTCTCTCTCTCTCTCTCTCTCTCTCTCTCTCTCTCTATATATATATATATATATATATATATATATATATATATATATATATATATATATGTACGTTCAAAAATGTAATCGCCTCGCTTGGATGCTTTAATAAGGCCGGAGGGTCGAAATAAATTATCGGACTGGTGATTATCGGTGATTATCGGAATTCTGTGTTACTTTATTTTATTCTTGCTCTGTTTATTACATTGAGCTCTGATACTTGGATTTCCTTCTGGAACTTATTTCACTCTAACAATATATATACATATATATATATATATATATATATATATATATATATATATATATAATGATTTTGGTTATTCACTAAATTTGTAATTTTTCTAAGATTACTTAAATTAGTTTATAGTTTTAAATATATTCGTATTTTGACTGTAAAAATTATTTCGTGATATGTTCTCCTATTCTTTTACAAATTCATTCATATATATTTTTTTTAATTTTTGTACATGTACATTTTATTTTTTTCGTTTAATTTTATTTTTTCTATCTTATTTTATTTTTCTATTTATAGTTATTATCAATTGTCTATACATTTTTAATATATATCTTTGTCATTAGTATTATTAGGTATATTTTCATTTAATCATTATTGACTATTTATATCATCACGCTTAAACATTT
>OY744521.1:187538722-187551222 GCA_963556195.1 Sepiola atlantica | reverse complement strand
GGAGCACCTGTCACCTACAAATTCGATGGATTTTCCTAACATTGTCCACAGATCCAAACTATAACGAATTGGTTTGTTTAATTTTGTTTCCTTCTTTTGTATCACTTCTGGCAGTCTATTCCAGAATTCACGGCGTCTAACTCGCTCAACGTAGCCACTCACTGTAACATACTCATTTTTCGAAACCTAATGCCCTCTTCAAAGTAGCATTTAAGTATCTTCCTTTTCCCTTTTAATCACATCTAATGTACACTCTGAATTATTTATTTGTAAAAAATATATACAAGTTACACCTTGAACAAATTAGGCACAAGGCCATCAAAAGTGTGAGGATAATGGGGGTCGTTAATCATCCGCTGTCTACTATAACACATGTGTCTATTCTACTTTGGGCTAGAATTATTGCAGTCACTACAATAACACATTTACTCTAAGGGCGACTTTACTTAAAATAACCCAATGTGTCGAAAAATATTAATTTGATTCGTAAATAGATAAATAGATAAATTCATTGGACATGGGGTGTGAGACAACGAAGAACAACCCACCAAACCAACATTTCGATCCTAGCCAAAAGACCAAGGAAACAGTCGTTCTCTGATTCTCCCTTTATTGGTGGTCGTCCGATCACCAAAGAAATATATGCACGTAATTAAAAAAAAACTGATGTAACTAAGATTTTTAAAAAATTCGACTTTATCCTTTTTAAAATGAATTGTTTCAAAATCGAATGTTTTCATTCAATCGACTTAACAAGTCTTAAAAGTCTAATTTTTGTAAATTTTTGTTTAATTAAAATGGTGCCATTCGTGTTATTTATTTTAAGAATATTTATCTGAAAGACATTATGGATGTAGCGCTAGATTTTCTTTAACTTTCAGTTGTCATAGTCGCATTCAGTGAACGGCCAACTTAAAATGCATCAATGACTTTTGGTCATTTTGTGGCGTCTTCAGTCTATTTGAAGCCGGAAAGAAAAACTCCGTATGGACAAAGAATAACCTGTGTCCTAGAAAATGAATCATACATTTTCTGAATATTTATTTCAGTCGTCATGAATAGTCGAAGCTCCACGATCTCTTCGGTTGTCGGGTCGGGGTGCGGGATTGGCCTAATAGATACCCTCGCGCTCTATCGGATTTATCGTAGTCACTTACGCTCAGAAACGCTATAAACACACACACACACATATAATTTAGATAAATAGTGATTTGTTGCTAATTAATGTATGCAATACACTGTTTGGTAATAAGTATTGTATCTCAACATTAAATGCCACGAATGGGTTGTTATGCCGAAAAATCCAACCTAATATAGTGGAATACATGCATTTTCGAAAAGGAAGAAACGGCGATGAGATAATTTGCATACTTATATTGTATTATACTTAAGAGAGACGGTGAGCGGTTTATAAGTACAAGTAACACTTAATAAAAACACTGTATTTTTTGCCTGGGTCCGCGCTCCCAGCTTGAAGCCTAATGTACCATGTTGATCTGGACTTATATATACATATATCTATATATATATATATATATATACGAAAAAATCCCCGTCCAAGGATGAGTAAAATTAATTCACAGAACAGAGCAGCTTGCACCACTTTTATGTCCCTTACACAGATTAAAATTAAGATATAATTATACTAAACTTTATGTCTGGAATCATTATTCCAATTTTGATGCAGATCTATTACATGAGTTTGCTTCTTGAAGATGTTTTTCAATTGAGGGCTTAATGTTTAGGGGCTTCCAGAAGAAATAGAAATTCAGGGATCTTTTCTTAATTGGTGTCTAATGACTATGGATAACATTTAATGATATTCTGAAATATTTTAATCTTTCAAAATAAGAGATTGTACCCACATTATGTCCCCGTAAAACCCCTTTAAACATACTCAACAAAAAACTGAATTTGGAGAATATTTATTATAGAGGTCTCGAACCTATTGTTTTTATTTCACAAAAATTAAAGTTATCTGAATTTTCATGACGGACACCCACTCCATCTTTGCCACTATTTCATGAAACTAAATATAGGCGACATTACACACCCTTAAGCCTGGCAGCTGTTTTCCAAAATTCGTAATGCTCGGTTAATACATTAAAGAGTTACTGTTGTGCATACAACTATATTAACATATACACACGTCTATGTATCACCCGTTACATTAAATGTATAATATCCTTAAGTAGTAACTCAAACACTTTTTACGAACTGCTTAACCATGATACTTAAGATATGTTCAGATGAAAAAACAAATGTTTTATCGTTGCTATAAAACACCATCTGAAAGCATATTCAGCTATCTATATGTACAGGGTGGGCCAAAATAAGGGTCCTATCTCTAAATTTGAATAACTTGAATTTGAATAACTTCCACAAAATAAAAGTTAAACTCACCAAACATTATGTGTGTGTAGACTGACCCTTCCGAGATTTTTGAAAATAAACAAAACAAATTTTAGCCGAAAAACACTTCTTAAAACTTACAAAAACTAAAGTATTGCTTTTTTACACTGTTTTGAGTTTTTTAAGCAAAAATAATGTTTTCTAAATGAGGGTACGTTCCTTAGGGCTAATACGGCTCATGCTTGCTTCGGAAGGGGTCCTTTACTTATTCTAAAAAAAAAAAAAATAAATAAAAAAGTTATGAATTTTTAAAAATAGGACCCTTATTTTTGCCCACCCTGTACAAATAATGCTGCCTTAATTCAGTTCAATTTCGGTATTCCTGTCTGAACGACCGTTTTTGAGAAGTTTATACTTTAGGGGTTTCTTCTAGCCTTATTTGTAGACTAACTGAAATACCCAACATCGAGTACCTACGTACCCATCTAGAGGTGCCCCTACCGGGGAATGCCGACGGGGCTGCCCAGGCAATTTTTAAACCCCACATTCCCGACCCGACCTTTGGTCACATCTTACTTGTGTGAGTAAGATAAAACTGGCCCTGTGCCTAACTCCTGGAGAGGAATAGATCAATACCCATCTAGTTACTCAGTAACCCACCCAGAATACCTATTGTAACTTTTTAGCATCGCGTCCTTTTCAAGTTGATACTTTTCATTGTCCATGGAATTTCTGCATTTGCATTTACCATGGAATTACCTATGATAAAAGAAAATGGAAAACATTTCAAATCGACATACTTATATTACTGTTGTACAAATACTCTGTATTTATATAAACTTTCCCCGGGCATTTCTCAACAACGCATTAGTGTTTATCTATTTATGTTGATTTAGATGTACTTGTTATTATTCTATGATGACTTCGTACTACACTGTTTATATTTCATTATTATTGACCAAATTGCATCAAGATTTTTTTTGTAATCACAATACTTTGTGATTGTTATCAATAATTATAGAATTCTATGTTTGGTTACATCGTTTTTACGTTACCCCTGGTCAAGTAGGGTGTAAGGGGGGTCTTTCTCTTTCTTACTTCCTTATATCCATTGTATATATGTATCTATTCCCCCTATTTTACATCTGCCCTCTTTCCCTCTCTCTAATGTATATATATATATATATATATATATATATATATATATATATATATATGCCACCTAATATAGTGTAATACATGCATTTCTATATATAAATTAACACTATACATTATTTAAACCTTCGGTTTCAAGTAAACACTATAAACTCAGCCCGCAGAGCTAAACATACCGAATGTAACCGATGTTTTGATTGTGTAACCCGCTGATGATGGGTTACCCTATCAACACATCGACTAGCTCTGTGGCTGAGTTTCCAGAGTTCATTAAACCAAAGGTATCGAATGAAGAACAAACTAATGTATAGTATCAATTGAAACAAGCCGCGCATGCGTCGTCCCCCTCTGTATGTGACTCGATGTGGCGAGTGTAAAATGCAATAAATTTGGGCAATTTGGGGCATTTTTGACCCCCTGGGGGCGCGAACAAGAATTTTTCTGAGGTCTAGGATGCTCATTTTATATCCAGAACTATTGCCTCTACATTTTGGCCATGTTTCAGAAAAATTGAATGGATTGATCAAACATTATGGGAGAAAAGGGTCATTTCTTGCAATTTTGGGGGCTTTTGACCGCCTGGGGGCGCGAACCAAATTTTTTCCAAGGTCAGAGATACTTATTTTCTATTAGGAACAATTACCTCCACATTTTGGCCAAGTTTCAGAGAAATTAAATGGATGGATAAAAAGTTATGGGGCAAAAAAGGTCATTTTTTGCCATTTCGGGGCTTTTTGAACCCCTGGGGAGCTAACCAGATTTTTTTTCAAAAATCGGAGAATGTCACTTTCTAACCTGACAAAAGTTACAACTTCATGCAAAATTTCAGAGAAATTCAATCGATGGTTGCGGAGAAAAATCCGGACGGACGGACGGACGGTCGGACGGACAGACGGACATGCCTCAAAACATAAGTCCACCGATTTTATGAGTCGGGGGACCAATTATAATAATTATATATGCAGTTGCGCAAATAATAAAGCCTATGTTATTTCACCTGTAACACACACACACACATATATATATATATATATATATACTAAAAATTAAAAAAATGTGTGTAATATTTATATATAAAAACCCCTTTCGCTATAGCTCTCTCAAACCGTCCCTCTATCGTTCTCTTTTTCCTTCTTCCCATTTTCAACACACCACTCCGCTACCTATTTTTTTTTATCTTCGTCCAGCCTATTCCTCTCTCTTTTGTTTGAATGCATTGAAAATAATAATAATGTAAGTCATTCACCTGAGCTTTCAGTTTTAAAGATATTACTCTCGGGTAACTTCGTGTTATTCCTACCCCTTTTCTTAAAAAAATATAATTAAATCGATATTGGATTTAATTTATTCCCGGGTAACGCTTAGTTTCGTGTCTTCCTCTTCCATATCAAGCATATATCCCATAGGAAATGTATGCCTGTATTTTACACACGTGCTCTATCTAGGATATTGATCGCTGACCATCGAGCAACGTAGAATACCTTTTCTGGTATAGAATAGTATAACAAAGTTTAGTGACAATATTTCCCCCGGGCAACTCGGCGTTTAAAAACAGCTGCTCTATGCAGTATTCTTCTATCTAGGATATTGACGACTGCCGGGTAACGCCGAGTAAACACACCTGCTCTCTCTATGATATTGAGCAATTTGGATTAATTTATACCACTTACCAATTATAAAACTGTAGTATTACTATCATCGCTCCCGGGCAACACTGAGTTAACAAAAGACAGAGTTCTTTCTCCGGGGTTACGCTGCGTTTAAACACGCCTGCTCTATCGAGGATGTTGTGAACTTTTGGATTTCTATATACCACTTACCAAATGTAATAATGTAATCTTACATTTATTGTTCTTGTTTAGAGCGCAACTGAAGTCATCCTAAAAAAAGTAAGGATGCCACAGAGAACTACTCAAACCCTAGTATCTTAAGTCTGAAAAGAAGCTAACACAACATTGAAACAAAATGTCTACTCATTTTCGGAAGCAATACATTGAAATTACAGTGTTTTCATTCAAAATTATCGCTAAAAAACTTAGGGGGTACGTAAAAATGCGGGAATACTTCCATTATCTTACCCGGTATATCTTACATTAGAATACACTTTCAGATTTTATGTAGATTCTCTAACCTTTCTTTTTGTAAGGCACACAAACACGCACACATATATTAAGTTTTCTCTCTCTCTCTCTCTCTCTCTCTCTCTCTCTCTCTCGATATATATATATATATATATATATGAGAGAGAGAGAGAGCGAGAGAGAGAGAGAGAGAGAGAGAGAGAGAGAACTCTGTGTTTTGTAGATCCAAAACAACAAATGAATTCCTTACAGACTACGCCGCTCTGTAAAGTGCACGGCATGGGTTGCGATTTTTAAACATGTCATACTCCGACACCTTAGGTTCGAGAATGATGTTGGAGATCATTTTTTTTTAAAAAGCGTAACATTTAAGAGTTTAAATTCTGGGTAGCAATTGGTGCACATTTTTTCCTCCTTTGACCAAGTATAGATTAGATACTGCCCGTCTTTATTAATATAAATAGATAAATCGACATCAACATGAACTTAGGTCAATATCAATTTATCTGTCACGTCTTTATTATTGTGAGTTTTCTGTCTACATTAGTACACATGATATGATCATTTTGCTAAATATACATATGATCGAAAAAACAAATATCGAACAATGCATAATCGGTGTTATATTTAGTAATGTTTATATGAATTTATATATATATATACATATATACATATATATATATATACATATATATATATATATATATATATATATATACATATATATGTGTGTGTGTGCATTATTTATTTATTCTTTTCTTTTGTTTGTAATAAGTGAATGCTTCATCTATTCTCGTAATGTTGGGCTTCCCCGGGAAACACTTTGGAGAAAAGAGAAAATTAAGACACAGCACTGTTTAAACGCAGATTGCTTTTGTGTCTTCGATTCCATCGGCTGCGAATCCCGCCAAACAGACTCGACTTCCGGTTAGCTATGGTTGCCTGTAATTTCCATGGCAACAGTGGCAGCTGGCTGGCAAAAGATATGGTGTCCAACGATGATATGATTGGATTAATGCACATTCTCATGAGTTCAGTGTAGATAACCAAGTGAAATATTGAAAATGGAGGCACTTGGTAGGGGGGGAAATTGGTTATATATATATATATATATATATGTGTGTGTGTGTGTGTGTGTGTATGTGTAGATATGTATGGTATTTATGTGTTTACGTGTATATGTATGTGTGCGTATATATAAATGTCTACGCTTGTATGTATACATTTATACATTTATGTATGTTATGTATGTACATGTATATAAATATATTAATATATATATATATATATATTAATATATATACGTGTGTATGTGTGTATATATACGTCTGTGTCTGTGTCTGTGTCTCTGTGTGTAATAATAGATTACATAACATATTCTAATGTCATCTCCGACGTAGTATACTAAGGCCTGGTATAGACTGAATAGAGTGTTCTTCACATAAACCGTTTATCTAGAAATCCTGGTTGCATATATTTATCTGTACATGTAAGTATATATATATATATATATATATATATATATATATATATATATATATATATATATATATATGTATATATATACATACATTTACATATATACATACATATACACGTATTTGTATATGTATATATATGCATATAAATATATATACATATAAATATATATTATATATACATATCAATATATATATATACATATAAATATATATATATATATATAAATATATATATTTATATAAATATATATATGTATATAACTATATATATATAAATATATATATATATATAAATATACATATCTAAATAAATATTTATATATACATAAATGTATAATAATATATATATATAGAGAGAGAGGGGGTGGAGAAAGAAAGAGAGTGAGTAAGAGATAGACGTGGAAGAATACAGTACGTTAAGACAGTTTAAAGGAATCGATTCTATGAGAAACTCAAAAGAGCTGATACGAAGAGGTTTAACATCAATCTATTAGAACCTCTGAGATCTGTACATCATTTGACTCGTAATGAATTTGTAAAGCTCTGGCACAATAATGTCTGCCTTATAAACTCTCTAGCGAGTTACACATGTATGTAAGTGGTTTATCTATATGCACTCTACGTGGATGAGAATTAGGTACAGGCCTCATACGTCAAACGAGGGTTCACAAGAACCAGGCTGCAGTTACGTTGTAATGGTGCTTGAATGTTTGTCATATGTGTATCAATGACTATAAGTGGTAGGGCTAGACATTGTCATGTTTAATAAAAAAAATGTATCATACGACGGCAATACCCGGGCATATATTGCGACTATCATATATATATATATATATATATATATATATATATATATATATATATATATATATATATATATATATATATGTATTAAGCTATGAAAATGTATTTATATCAATTAAGCTACACAGAGGCTCCCGCGTTTCATCCCCGGGGGTAATCTTCAGGCTAAGATGCATGGAGTTATTTTTGCCGGGTGTTTTTATATACACAGCTAGCTAGTTAACCTATAAGATTCTTTGTTGTTCTCTCAGCTAATCGTTGGGCTTCCCACGAACAAATATCCGGTTAATGTTACTTATTATATGCTGTTCTATTGTTCTGTTTTCTATAGAGTGGTCTATATCATGATTCTTTGTTGTGTCAATATAATGGGTCAACTTACTTAAACACGTGGTTCCTTATATTTCTATTTTAGGTTTTAGTTTTTAAAATTGTTATGTTATAGTTTAGTTTAGTTTTTTGTTTTACTTATTTGTTTATTTATTTATTTATTTATGTATTGTTAGCCTAAGGTAAATTTATTTCTGTGTCGGCAGCTGTTTGCTATCTCATTTCTACAGTTTAATAGATTTTGGCGGTCACTACAGTTTAGGATTTCAAATGTTTCCTTGATGAAACGCATGAGCCTCTGTGTAGGCTATTTGCCATAAATATTCTCCTTGAATGGAATGGAATGTCTGCAACCGGTGGATCTGAGTACTTAGGTACTATTTCGACTATAGCTAACTACAAGATTCTACGTATCATAATAGTTAATACAACGTTTGCTTAAAGTGGTCCAAATTCTTTGGCACAGAATCATACTGCCTATGAGACCAAATGTTTGTTCCTAAATACTGTGAGTACTTATATATATATATATATATATATATATATATATATATATATATATATATATATTGTGTAATTCAGTTTTATAGGAAAAATAACTAGTGTTCAATTAGTTAGACAAAGGCATATATATTTTTATTCAATGGACATTATGCATAATTTTCGTCATCGAGCTCAAGTTACCAATGGATAATGAAAATACCTTTTGGTTACCCATTGGTAATTCAGTGAATAAACACGCACTATATATGTATATATGAGATTATTTCTATTCATATAGACATATACAAAATCTGCGACATATGAAATATAAGTTAATAAATAATACAATTATATACATATATATTTATGGTTTTTGTTGTTATTGTTTTTAGTGATAATTAAATAATGGTAGATATAGGATTGTTTCATATATGTTGTAAGACAGCATACATACTAACTAGTTTTTTTTATACTAAACTCATTAATTAGATATACTGAAGAATATTTCCAAGACTGCAGCAAAGAGAGTGGGCTACTTCTACCGTTCTAGTAAACTCCTCACACCTGATATTATCCTGTATCTCTACAAAGCCACCATCCGTCCATGCATGGAGTATTGTTGCCACATCTGGGCTGGTGCATCATCCACTAGTCTCTCCCTCCTAGACAAGGTTCAAAAAACAGTCGCAAACCTAATAGGTCCCTCACTGTCAACCAAGCTCACCCCTCCCTGTCCTCTCGACGCAATGTTGCATTCTTGTGTTTGTTTTACAAATAATTCAATGGATTGTGCTCCGATGAACTGGCTACTCTGGTACCCCCCTCGACAAACAGCTAAATCCCATCTATTCACTGTGGAGGTTCCAAGATGCCGGAGAGCGTTCTACTCCAATAGCTTCTTTCCTCGTACTGATGGTCTCTGGAACTCCATTTCTTCTCCCTGTTTCCCCGACAGTACCGACATGCAGAGGTTTAAAACTAATGTAAACAGACATCTCGCTACACTGCTCCCAACTTGCGGTGACACCCAAAACCCACTTAATTCGCAGTAACCCTTTACGACTACAGTGACGGCATGCCTTGTTTGGGGTGAAATATGTTACAATATATATATATATATATATATATATGTATTTTTTATTTTGCTGTTTAACATTATTGAATAAAAAACACACTATAATTTGTTCTTTGTTTTAGAGCGTAATTTTTGGATCTAGCTTTACGCTTTTTTTTTTGACGCCACCTCAAAATTTATTTAACTCCATTATCGACAAACTATTAAGAGTGAACTGCTTGTCAGCAACAACCGGTAAACGGTGTGGGGGTTGACCACCTATTTGAAAGGACTTATCTTTTCGCCCAATTGTGTGCACATCTATTCATGCATTTATTTTCTTATATCAGGACCTCGACACATTAATCGGTATCAGGAATCCACAAACATGTCGATATCGAGGATCTCTTGACACACAACGATATCAGATATCAGAGACTCCTGAGTTCTACGTCGATATCAGTAATCATCTCGAGTATATTACAATATGAAACCCTCTTGAGCATATACTAATATACGAGACACGCGAATATATTTCCAAATCAGGGATCTCGAGACAACATCGATAGTAGGTACCTCGAAACATTTGATTGTATCGGATACCTCAAAACATTTGACCGTATCAGGTACCTCCAAATGTTTATCAAATTAAGGTACCTCTGATCAGTCTCTTTTGGGAACCGTATGATATGGTTTATTATGATTCGACTTTTGTTATTCTTTTTACCAGACATACGCTCAAACATACGCTCAAACTGTATATAAATACGTCCTGTCACACAAAAGTTTGAATTACTTACTAGACACCTTCCTCGACTGTCTTTGGTCTCTCTCTACAAGGGTTTGTCAGTATCACCTGACATGAGAATATTTCCCCCTACAAGTAAACCCTGACCAAATATCCAAAATGACATAGTATTTGAATCCAAAATAAGATCCGCTCGTCACGGCTATACACTGACTCCAACGAGGAATGGTAAATCTTCTCCAAGTAATGTTATCTTAAGTAAAAGTACTTAGCTTGATAATCCAGCAGAGTAGATGAATTCTTGTCATGGAATCCGGTAAGACCAATAGACCACAAGAAATATATACTATAACATAATTAACTGGTCAATTAGGGAGAGGAAAATTGATGTTCTTAAGTTGTTGACTAGCTCAACATTTGACAGGTAAAGGAGAACTTTAATGTAATATCTATGTATTTCATATAGATATCAAGGGTTAGTCCGAGGACGAGGCGCCTTGATTTCTGAGAACTTCAGCTGAAGTAAAATGAATAGAAAAAGGCTCTCAATAAACTAAGTATACTTGTCATTAGTTATAGCATTTAACTTCCGATGTAAACAGATCAGCGGTGCGCCTAGGGAACCTCCCTCGATGATAGCGGTTCAATTACTACACCAGCTTATTTCCTTTTTCGTTTTGCTATCGACAAAATAACAAACTTTAACTTGTGTTCTATTATTTTCTATTACAGTCTATGAAGTTATTCTATTTTTCATGTGTAACTTAGTATTACCATTTTTGATGACCTAAAGAAAGAACACACTAACTGTAGATTTTTTTTTTTAGAGTGGCTGATTTCTTTTTGAAGTAATTTCAAGCTGTGGGATTGTTTGACTTTCTATTTGTTGCTTGCCGCTATCTTTTGTGTGACGGGGCGTATTTATATACAGATAAGTACAGATTGGTCTTTACTACGGAGTGGATAATATGCCTCTCTCTCTCTCTCTCTCTCTCTCTCTCTCTCTCTCTCTCTATATATATATATATATATATATATATATATATATATATATATATATATATATATGTGTGTGTGTGTGTGTGTGTATATATATAATTATAAAAGTATGCTCGCTGTCTATATCTAGTCTAAAAAGTAATATATATATATATATATATATATATATACATAATTGTGTACATAATTGTCTCCTGACTTCTTGATTTTGTGTTGAAATAATTTATTTAAACAATTTAGGTACATAGGTTTTGTAATAGAGCCATGTAGAATACTACAACATATGTTTCGGTATATTCACTATTATCATCATGATATAAACTTGGCGTATAATGGTACGTCAGCTAATATATTTTCTCTCTCCTTCAATAAATTTGCACACACATATCATATATATATATATATATATATATATAGGGAGATGGAGTGAAACGGAGAGAGAGAGAGAGAGAGAGAGAGAGTACACACATGTATCAAGGCAATGAAGATTATGCTAGAAAGTAGTACATTTATTTACAGGAAGTTCCACACAGAGCCAGGTAATGTTTTGAAAAAACAACAAAACAACGCACTAGATGAAAATGCCCGAAAGGCCCGTCGGAATTCCCCGGTATATGCGCCTCAGGTGATTAGAAATAAACTAACCATTTCCCAAACAGAAAGTAAAGCCTTTGTAGACATCCTAGGACTTAACAGAACAATACCTCAGCCGACAGCAAAAGAAAACACTATTTGAAATTAGCAGTGCCTTCAAATATAACCACTCACTAGTTAGACAGACGAATATTTTATATTATATTTGTATATATAGGTATGCATATAAATACATACACACATTATATGTATATATATATATATATATATGTATATATATATACATATATATATGTGTGCCTGCGCGTGTGTGTGTGTGTGTGTGTGTGTGTGTGTGTGTGTGTGTGTATATTTTTAAAGGTTTTAGCCAGCTGGTGTTTGTATCCTGTGTCTCGCAAAATCCCCGCACCCAAAGCCTG
>OY744521.1:187523722-187536222 GCA_963556195.1 Sepiola atlantica | reverse complement strand
TTGCTGCTATTATAATCCAATGATGTTTCTTAGCCGTTTCATGATACGAATATGATTCATTCAGACATATGATTCATATACGGATGATATCTTGATACAAAACTGATACGGTTACCAAAATGGCCTGTTGACACCACAAACTTTTCAGGCAGAGTTACAGTCTCTTTTGCACTAATACATTTTGAGAAAGGCATTATTGGGTTAAGTCCTTTTTTTACGGCAAATGAACCGTTTCGGGTCAAGGCCGAGACAAAATACCTAATTAAACGATTCATTGTTACATGATTATTTACACACAAGTTGTTTTTTTACCGGTAGCTATGGAGAAATTGCGGAGTTGTACCGTTCTAAGCAGTATTAGAGCGTAAGTTACCGTCATGGATCCGAAAGTAATCGAACTCTTCATAGAGGATTGCATAGACCACGACGATATTCATTAGCTCAATCAAGCACGCCCCTCCCCTTTCGTAATGTAATTTGTCTATTTTCTCACCACAACCGAAAATAGTATTAAATACCTGTTTATTTAGTCCCGGTGAGCAACTCGTCTCGTCAACTTGACGTGTATGTCCAAAGTGATCCTAAATAATTTCTTACTTATTTTAAAACGTACCGTGAGTAAAAGAAAAATAATGGTTGGGAATGAGTAACTTCTAGTAAAAAAAAAAGAAAATATATTCCTTAAAGAAAGAAAAGGGAATTGCTTAAATCCGCCCTTTTACTTAGCTTTTTTTTATTATTTCTTCATAGAACACAAGCGGAACTTGTTTATCTGAACAGTGATGGGAAAGTTTAAGTGGACAGGTGAGAGTGGGGGGTGGGGGTAGGTGGTGTTGTTGTGATCCATGAGCGAAGTATTTGTTATATTTACATGGATGAAATTTCTCCATTTAGGCACGAAACCCGTATACACCAGTGAGACCTGCTATTTTAAACTTACGTAGGTTATCTGCTCCCGTGCAACGTCAGATTTCATAATATAATAATTTTCGAATACAATAAGTCAGAATAGAATAATATCATTGAAAAATACGAAACGCTAAGAGCTCAAAATAAAGACATATTTTAGAGAGATGAAGCGTTTGAAAAAGAAAAGGGGGGAATGAGGAAAAAAAAACTATGTTGAAAGGAAAAGATGGATGACAAAATAAAAGAGGAGGAGGGATAAGAAAAGATGTAAAGAGAGGGGGAAAAGAGTGGAAATAGTAAGGAAATAACAGGAATGATAGTGGGAAAGAGCGACAGTAGAAAAAGAGAAAAATTGCGATGAAAAACAGAATAGGATTAGACAAACAGAACGAGGGACATACAGAGAGAAGGGACAGTAAGTTACAAGAAGAGATAGATAAGGGGGAAAGGGAGAATGGAAGTAGAAAAGAAGGAATCTATAGCATATCTCGAGAAAAAGTAGACAATAGACGAGGAAAGGCGAAAGTGGAAAGAGGAAAAGAGAAATAGTATAGGAGAAATAGAAAGGTGCAACTGGATAGGAAAGTCAAAAGTTGGAAGAGGAAAGGCGAAAGGAGAAATACGAAAGGAGAAAGGCGAAAGGAGAAAGATAAAAGGAGAGAGAGAGAGAAAGGCGAAATAACAAAAAGGAAAGGCGCAAACCGAAATTCAAAACTAGAAGGGAAAGTCAAATGTGGGAATATGAAAATGCGAAAGGAGAAAGATAAAAAGCGAAAGGAGAAATATATACGGCAGAAGGGAAAAGAGGAAAGACAAAACGAGGAAGAAGAAAGGCAAAACGAGAAAGAGGAAAGGCGAAACGAGAAAGAGGAAAGGCGAAAGAGAAAGACGAAAGGAGCAAACCGAATGGAGAGGAAAGCCAAAAGAAGGACGAGGGAAGACAAAATAAGAAAGATGAAAGGCGAAAGAAGAAAGGGGAAAGGCAAAAAGCGAAAAAGGAAAGGGGAAGGGAGGAAGAGGAAAAGGAAAGGGAGAGAGAGAAAGACGCAAAACGAAAGTCAAAACTGGAGCGGAAAGTCAAAAGTTGGAAGAGGAAAGGCGAAAGGAGAAAGAGGAAAGGAGAAAGAGGAAAGGTAAAAGGAGAAAGATGAAACGTGAAAGGTAAAGAGGAAAGGCGCAAAACGAAAGTCAAAATTGCAGAGAAAAGTCAACAGTTGGAAGAAGAAATGCGAAAGGAAAAATACGAAAGACGAAAAGAAAAAAAGAGGAACGGGAAAAGGAGAGAGAGAAAGACGCAAAACGAAAGTCAAAACTGGAGCGGAAAGTCAAAAGTTGGAAGAGGAAAGGCGACAAGAAAAATATAAAAGGCGAAAAGAGAAATATGAAAGGCGAAAGGAGAAAGAGGAAAGGTAAAAGGAGAAAGGAGAAAGGCGAAAAGACAAAGAGGAAAGGCGCAAAACGAAAGTCAAAATTGGAGAGGATAGTCAACAGTTTGAAGAAGAAATTCGAAAGGAGAAATATGAAAGGTGAAAAGAAAAAGGAGGAAAGGCAAAAGAAGAAAAAGGAAAAACTAAAGGAGAAAGAGGAAAGGAGCAAAACTAAAGTGAAAACTGAAAGAGAAAGTCAAAACTAGGAAGAGGAAAGGCGAAAGGAGAAATGTGAAAGGCGAAAAATAAAAGGCAAAGGGCGAAAGAGGAAAATCGAAAAGAGAAAGACGAAAAGAAGCAAAACGTAAGTGAAAACTGGAAGGAAAATTCAAAAGTGGAAAAAGGAAAGGCGAAAAAAAGGGCCAATACAAAGATGAGAGAGAAAGAAAACACGGTTGAGATTATAGAGAATAAGAGTACAGTCAGAGAGAAGAAAGATAAACATAAAAAGATGAGGAACAATAAGAGAAATAAGATATGAAATAGAAAAGATAAAAGGTAAAAAGAACATTAAATGAGAGAGAAAAAAAACATAATAAAATGGGATAAACAGACAAGGGCCGAGAGGAAGTAAACAAGCAGCAATAAAACTGAAATAAAGAAAGAGATGAAAGAAATGACGAAATAAACGACCAGAAAGAAAAAACAGTTATGAAAACGAACAAAAAATTTCCTGAAGATGTCAAAAAAAAAGAACATAAAAAAGCTAGAAAAATCTTCGGCCAACTTAATTCTTAGTTTGTCTCGTAAGATGGCGATTGCGCTGGTTGTCCTCGCTCTGAAAATTCGCAGAGGAAGGAGAAATGTATGTCAGCGCCCTCTGCTGTCAACCAACGGAAACGCTACCACCTATGCTTATCGATTATTTTCTCCCAGAGAAAACTGGTTACTGAACCACATTCCCGCATCAGTTCCCCTCATTCACTATGTAACCCTGCTCGTCTCGTTAAACTTGCCTTTAAAAAACCTTCCTTGTAATTCTGACAATGCCAGAGGTGCCTGCACCGAACCTTTTAATCTTATACTGCTGCCAAGTTTCTGGGATTATATATATATGTATATACATATATATAAATATACATATATATATATACATATATATACACACATATATATATATACATATATGTATATATATACACATATATACATATATGTATATATATACACATATATACATATATATATATACATATATACACATATATACATATATATATACATATATACACATATATATATACATATATACACATATATACACATATATATATATATACATATATGTATATATATATATATATATACATATATATACATATATATATATATACATATATATATACATATATATATATATACACATATATATACATATATATACATATACACATATATATACATATATATACATATACATATATATACACATATATATATACATATATATATATATATACACATATATATACATATATATACATATACACATATATATACATATATATACATATACATATATATACACATATATATATACATATATGTATATATACACATATATATACATATATACACATATATATACATATATACACATATATATACATATATGTATATATATACACATATATATATACATATATATACATATATACATATATATACATATATATATGTACATATATTTATAATGAAGAAGAATGGAAAGGAATTAGAGAAGCAAAAGTCAAATCATAATTCAATTTGAATTATGATTTGACTTTTGCTTCTCTAATTCCTTTCCATTCTTCTTCATTCTACCTGCTCTATCCTGGATATTGAGCAAAATACTCTTTACAATAGGTTTCACTTTTCCTAAAAGTTCGCTTTTAGTACACCACTTTACATATATTTATACATATATATACATATATATACACATATGTTTATATATATGTACATATATATACACATATATTTATATATACATATATATATATCCATACATATACACACATACATATATATACACATATATTTATATATATACATATATACATATATATATACATATATATACACATATATTTATATATATATACACATATCCATACATATACACACATACATATATATACACATATATTTATATATATACATATATACATATATATATACATATATATACACATATATTTATATATATATACACATATATTTATATATATATATACATACATTTATATATATACATATATACATATACACACATATATATACACATATATTTATATATATATATACATATATATACACATATATTTATATATATATATACATATATATACACATATATTTATATATATATACATATATATACATATATACATATATATATACAAATATATATACATATACACATACATATATATATACATATATATATACATATATATATATACATATATACATATATATACAAATATATACATATATATACATACATATATATACATATATATATATACATACATATATATACATATATATATATACATACATATATATACATATAGATTTAGATTTTTCACTTATAAAATAGATCATTCAGTGAAGACCGGGGTTGTTCCAATAAAAAACAAGCTCGATGATACTCGATTACAGAGTACAGAGCATTTATATGTGATTTTATGAAGGCTTACCAAAGCATTCCTTTCAAGACACCAATGATCACCATTAAAGATATTTTTTCTTACAAATACTATTTATTCAAATTAAATGTTTTTTCCTACACGTGTTTCACTACCAAGCAGTTACTTGCTTGGCAGATCATCAGGGAAATTAAATGTCTGGAATACTGGTTTCAACTGCCGACAAAACACAATGTGGCGTTGTAATAGTTGAGGTCACTTAAGAAAAGAAGAGGAAAAAAAAAAAATAAATAAATAAAAAAAAAATAAAAATAAAAATAAAAGTCAAACTTAAAAAGCAAGGAAGAACAACGGTAAGAAAAGAAAGTCCTAGAAAAGTCTTAGAAAAGTAGCTTGTGCATTATTTCTTCCACCAAGCCAACAAGCAAGTAGTCGGTCCCAAATACATTCAATAAAACCACAAAACCGGAACAATGTGCGATAATACACTTTCACGTTAGCTGAATAAATCCCCCCCCCCACACAATAAAACAAAAGAACTAAATCATTCAAGATACCGCTCACAAGTTACCATTCCAATCCAATGATAGTATGGGAATTCTAAATCCAACTTCTCACAAAGAAAAGTCAACACAAATGTTCGTCCGAGTTCAAAGAGTCTTATTTCAATTGTTGATTTATTACCCTTCGAAATAAACACACGACGAGTTGAATGTCAATCCCGCAGAAAACTCCGTTCCATCAAGAAAAAATCTTAATATAGAAACTATTTATTCAAAATACTGTTTCTAAAAATATTTATTATTAAACCTATTCCTTATAGAAATTAATCATCTAGTGTCTGGGACGTCATTTTACATTTTGGGAAAATATCCTTCATTTAATTAACTGCCCAATTGTCATCGTTTTGTTGTTTAACGAAGCGAAAAAAGCCTATCCCGCAGAATTTGTTTTTAAAAAAATTATTCATATATCAAAAATAAACTGTTATTATAAAAAGGCCTTCTACAAAAATCTAGTTATTATTTTAAATCATTTAAAATATTTCCTTAACGGCTGTGTCTGTTTGTAACTCTCTGTGGAGAATATTATTCTATATTCCATAAATAAATGTTACAACGGAATATCGTTATCAGAAATCTATTTTCTATTTTGAAAAAAAACAAACTTTTTTTTAATGGACCGGTTTATTTTTTTGTCAACTTTACGGGAAAATATCACTCTTACTCATTAAATGACAGGAGACTTTATTATTACTAATTTAAAATCCCGTACAAAATACTTTTTTTATAAAATTCAATTGTTTCTATTTTTAGAAATTAAGTCCGTGTCGGCATGCATGTTTTTAAAATTATTTTTTCCTTAATTACTTTTCCCCATTCCTGCCACCAAATTGTTTTATTTATTTTAATCTAATTAAAAACTAATTTAATTTAACCTAATTTAATTAAATAGTGATAGCATCCAGGTTGCTATTTCTTATTTTTCACTTAAAATTACTTGAAATCCCCAATGCATTTCGTATAATATATCTATTTCTGAGAATAAATTGTGATTTATTATTTATTATTCCACTATCTTTTTATATGTAACACAATTTCCCCCCTCTATTCCGCTGAATAAGTATTTACTATAGTTGACTATCACTGGGCCTTATTCCGATAGAATATTCCTACCTTATCACCCCCAACCTAAGTCTCGAGTATCCGCTAATAATTGAATTAAGACATATCTTAGCATAAGTACGTGTTACTAATTCTCATCCTCCCTATTATACACTAATTATTGCCCCAGATTGCCTCAGGAAGTGTCCATCTTGCCTATCTCTGCTGTAAGTTTATACTTCCCCCAATTCCCCTCCTATCCAGGTTTTAGGCTTGATAACAGGTAACGGTTTCTATGCAGACAGCATTGTAGTATTTCCTGCCTAGCGTTCAGTAACTTATCTCTAGATGTCATGATGTGGTACGACTCCAATGCACATAGGTTGCATCTCTTCTTTTTGTTCGGTTTATATTTGTTAGCCCTCCCCAAAATTGACCATTTCAGTTCGAAAGGGTCTTGCCTAGCAATGAGGTTTCTCACAAAACGGCCAACAGAAGTGTTAGGCCTATCTATGTCTTCCCTTTGGCCTCCCCTGAAGGAACTCATGTGGTTTCTGAATCTATCTTTGAACTCACCCCCGGTTGAACCGATATATGATTTCCTACTACTCTCTGTTATCACATCGCATTTGTAGACAATGCTTGAAACTCTACAGTTCCCCCCCAGTGGACAGATGTTAGAAGCTCTGCAGTTACAGTTGTGTGCTGGGCCGTTGCTGGATGTTCTACTACTATGGTTATTTATAATGGAGGTTCTCACTGAACTGGTGTTACTGGGATCAACACCAGAAGAGAACATGGCTTCCCTTGTTTTAGTTATCTTAGAATTATTATATCCTATGATGGATGTGGCTATATTTCTACAGGTTGAATAAGAGAGTTTTACAGTATTTTTGTTAATGATTCCCCCCAATCTGCTATCCCTTGGAAAGTTTTTTTCCACTATGCTATAAAAAATCTTTGGGATATTAGTCTTAATATGCTGGCTATAGGGGGGGTTGAACCATGTAGTGGTCCTTCTCCTATTTTTCTTCCTACCTCCCCCCCCGGTTTGGGTAGCATGTGAGTTCAATTCGTTACTTCCAACTTCACGAATATTATCATCAACCGGTTCCCACCCTACCTGGTTTACATTACCGTGGGATACACCAGGTCTCCTATATCTAGCCTTGCCCATTGCCCTATTATATGAAATCATTGATCGAGAGGCAATCGGTCTCCCGTTTAGTCCCCCATTCCCAACCGAAGGAGGCACAAGGTAATTAATTTTTTCCTTGTATCCTGATCTGTTTAAAGCCTCATTGTAGAATTGCTTACTGCTGTCGAATATATATATACATATATATATATATATACATATATATACATATATATATACATATATATACATATATATATACATACATATATATGCATATATACATATATATATAAATATATATATAGTAATATATATATATATTAATATATATATATACATATATATATATACATATATACACACATACAACATGTACCCGTGATAATAACCACTACTACTACTATTTGTTCTACTCTGATTTCATAACCTGTAACATTCTTCTTTCATAAGTAAAAATAATAAGTCTCCATTTTACTTCAATATCATCCTTAATACTATTACAACTACTACTTATAATACAATTATTATTATTATGATTATTATTATTATTATTATTATTATTATTATTTTATAGAAGTGTTATTATTCTTTATGATTCTTATGTTGAAGTAAACATACTACTTACTTTGCTATCAAATTTACATACGTGTTTGTGGTGCACAAAAAAGCATACGTAGAAGCATAACGACGTCATTTCTTCTGTGTTGGTAGATATCTAGCTGTATATTGGTTATAATAAGCACTCCTTCCTTGATGCTGTAAACGTAACAGTACCTATCAACGGTGCACCCACGTATAGCTGATTGGAAAATGTTCTAATATTTCTACCAGTAATAAAGACAATTATAAGATCAAGTAAGGAAACAAGACAAACGAGTTGTTGTGACGGTTAGCTAGAAGTAAAACAAGGAACAAAATGAGAATATCAGACACGCAAAAAAAAAGAAAAATACTAAATGATGTATGATTGGTTGTGGAATTTTGCAACAATCTTAAATTCAGGATGTTTTTCAACACTTAGACAGAGATTTAAATATTTATACAGCACAAATATTTTTTCAAAGAATAATAGACACGCAGAGGGAATGAAGAGCAGACAGTTGAACGTGAAACAGATTAAACATTTTTTTTGCGATGTATTTCCTGCGAATCATTAATGTTGCAGACAGTTCGTTTCTTTGTTGTGATAGCTTTATTGGAGACGTCTCAAATAATAATAATAATAATAATAATAATAATAATAATAATAATAATAATAATAATAATAATAATAATAATAGTAATAATAATAGTAATAAAAATAATAATAATAAACACCTGGGCAGTAGCATTAATAAGATACTCTGGGCCATTCATAGGCTGGACTAAAGAAGAACTCAGGCACCTTTACCAGAGGACTAGAAAATGAATGACCATGCAGAACGCACTACATCCAAAAGGCAATACGGACAAACTCTACGTGAAAAGAAGCGAAGGGATGAGTGGACTGGTAAGTATAGAAGATTGTGTGGAAGACTAAAAAAAAAAGAGCTGGAGAAATACATATCTCAAAACACGGAAGGAAGAAACACCGTACCAACAAGCAACTCGGGAAGCAACGAAACCAGAAACCAAAAGACAAAAAAATAATGTGAAGAAAAACAACTACATGGACACTTCAGAAGACTGAAAAGAGAAGAAACCAACGAAAATAGCTGAGCATGGCTAAGAAAAGGACACTTTAACGAAGAAACTGAATTTTTACTGATGGCTGCACAGAACAATGCAATTAGGACAAACTACAGTAAAGCTAAAATAAAAAATAAAAAAATAGATAAAACCCAGGAAAGCAGTAAATGTAGACTGTGTGGGCAAAGAGACGGAACAGTTAATCATACAAGTGAATGTAGCAAACTAGCCCAAAAAGAATACAAGAACATACATTACTGTGTGGGAAAAGCAGTACACCGGGAACTGTGCAAACAATTGACTTCTGAATACGCAGACAAATGGTACAAACATACACCAGAAACAGTCCTGGAAAACGAAAAAAACAAAATCATCTAGGATATGGCTATACACACAGCCAAACTCATACAAGCAAGGAGAACTGATGTTATTATAATCAACAAGAAGGAAAAAATTTGCAAAATCGTAGACTTCGCCGTTCAGCAGACCACAAAGTGAAGATCAAAAAAACGGAAAAAAAACAAGCAAATATACGGAACTAGTCAGAGAACTGAAAGGATATGGAGCATGAAGGAAGTCAGTATAATACCAATAATCGTAGGAGCACTAGGAACAATCCCCAACAAACCTGGAAAAAAGACTTGGAGAAATTGGAATGAAAGGGGTCATTGAAACAATACAAAGGACAGCAATGATCAAAACAGCTGAAATCTTAAGCTACGAAGGGCCACATGGAATCTACAACAGGAAGAAAACAAAACCACAGAAAGAACACCAGATCACAAACAGAAAATACAAGAAATATCACTTCATGATAAATTGCACCGGCCTCAGTTGACACGACACAAAAATGAACATATGAACAGAATAGCAAGAAACACCATAATCTCCCCCCAAAAGTAACTAACAATAAAAACAATTAAAAAATTTTTTAAATTAAAATTTAAAAAATAATTTTAAAAAAAACAACATGATAAATGCAAAATAAAAATAAAATAAAATAAAATAAAAAATAAAAAATGGTACCAGCTTAGGCTGACACCACACAAAATATTTGCATAGAGTCAAAGAGAATAAGAAGACCGAGGAGGGACAGCACAAACCAGACACCCACTGGAAGTGCAGAGAGTGATGGGAACTGGGAGAGGCTTTTTGCCACCCAAATACCAAAGAAGACCAGTGGTACTTACTAGCGAGAAATCAATGGTAAACGGCTGTTACGATACTGTAAGGTTATTTTCGGTGGCTCTCGAAAAAAGGTGCAGAATACTCGAAATCTGGAGAGACTTGTCATTCTGACTTCAGGAAATACCACCGATTGTCGGTGAGTAATCACTGATGACCTGTGTGAGAACTCCTAGTGAGTATAAATAATAATAATAATAATAATAATAATAATAATAATAATAACAACACCACGATCTTAAGACAGGCACGCACATTAGGTGGCACCAGCCTCGGCTTGTATCAAATAAAACGGACATGTAGGATCCAGGTGGATGGAATGACCAATCAGAGAGGTTCCTATCTAGATCTCCACCGGAGATTAGCAGAGAGTATTGATTTACTCCTCTCCAGGAGTTAGGCACAAGGCCAGTTTTTATCTTACTCCCACAAGTAAGATGTGGCCCAAGGTCGGGGAGATTAGCAGAGAGTAGTGGAACCCTGTGGAGGCTTGTTGCCACTCAAATTCCGGAGAAGATGAATGGTTGTTGCCAGGGAGAAATCAATGGTAAACAGATGTTATGATAACGAAAAATTATTTCCAGCGGTTATCAAAAGAGGAGGATAGTGCTTATTTAGTACACTATCGTTTCGTCATTATTAAACAATAGCATAATAATACAATGTAATTTGTACTATACTATTTTTAAAAAATTATAATAATTTGGTAAAAAAATAAACGAGGTAGTCTAAACACAAAACAAAACGAAAAACAAGTAAAAAGTCCCTTGGACAACGTATTACATATATCTATCTATCTATCTATCTATCTATCTATCTATCTATCTATCTATCTATCTATCTAGTTGGCGTGGAAAGGAAACCAATAGAATAGAGTGCTCGATATCGTATAAGAGCGTAATATGTATAGAGTATATGATTTTTTCTCCAAACATATGAGTTTACTATAGTATATAAAAGATGTGACACAAGTTTATAATTCTCAAGATTGTTTCAAATTAGGTTAAATATTAGACACCTGTATGGGACTACTGCCCCACCTTGTATAGCGGTAATGCCATGCGCTAGAGTCGTGTTGGCTTTACGCATGCGTAGAAGGTGATTTTAATGGTCACCTCTTTGCATTGTGACATAACAAATCATACGGTGACAAGTTCATTCGTCCACTCCTCGGATTAATTCTGAAACAACTTTTGGTGGCAGATGGCATGTTTGACCTACCTATCAAATAAGTGTTACTTGGTTAAATAATATCATGCGAAAACTATTATTTAGTTCAGCACTTAATTTTCATGTTTGATACCTTTCAAACAGTAGCCCTTATTTTGTTCTTGTTAGGAACACTGATTGTAATAATAACAACAAACCAATTACGATATGTATATAGTAATATGCTAACGCATTTCATAATTCTCATGGATCGAACCTTGGCTGACATTAAATTTATCAAATAAATGGTCTCAAGAATGTTTTTTTTCATATTTAATACACACGTGACTAGCTAAACGAAAACAGCAAGAATACGGCAGTATGATTATATACGGTGGAATCGTTCAACAAAATACTTAAAGCGAACAGAGTTACGTTTGTGATTCGATGAAAAATATATTCTTTGAATTCTACAAGTGTCAACCTTGCGGTGTCATAGAAAAAGTTGGTCTTACGTAGGACTGTTCTCATTATCCCGTGTTTGATGTGACGCGTGCATTTCTTTTGTGGAGGACGTGTAATGTACTACTCATCTAAATCCGATCGAAAATATGAAGATGCAATGATATAAATGTGGAAATACCCAAATCTGGGAGCTTTTGGCGAGTAAGGACTAATCACTTAATTGAGTCTACTTTGACCAGAAGTACCTGCCAGGTTCCTGTCTGTGGGTCAAACATTAATCAATAGTCAATTAATCATTCGCATGAACCAACACTTGAAG
>OY744521.1:187508722-187518722 GCA_963556195.1 Sepiola atlantica | reverse complement strand
GAGAGGTGCTAGTGGTACCATTACTATTGTGTTTAAAAGAGTAGATATGGTTAGAGATTCGAGTCTTTATGGGGAAAGCACTGGCACCAATATAGGTATGAATTTTATGGGGGGTTATTGTTGTATTATTTGAGTTGTTTATATTATTAGGGGTGCTTACGGTTTGTATGCTCGGATTCAAGTCAACGTTTAAGTTAGGGTTATTAGTTGGGGACGGTAGGGTGTCTTGGGGGATGAGATCGGATCCATTATTAGTTGGTGGTAGTTGTTGGTCAGTGTGGAGAGTATTATTTAGTGGAGGGGGTTGTTGATGGGGATTGTTGAGGAGAAAAGTGGGAGATTGTGTGCTGGCATTATTTTGCATATTGGTATTAATCTGTGTAGTGGTGTATTGTTTAACAGTACAGGAATATATGACGTTACTTTGTATGCAATCACCGTTTAATGGGCATTCTCTGGATTTTTGGCAGTTACAGTTATTAGTGGGGTGTATGGTGGGTGCTGTTTGTTGGGCAGATTTAATTTTTTTGTTGTTAGATGTGATGATGGTTTGTGCTATATTGGGCATTGTGGAGTAAGAAATTTTAATAGAGTTCTTGTTTAAAATAGTGCTGTATTTATGTGGGTGCTTGAACGAGTTATCTAAAATTTTGAAAAATTCCCTAGCTATGTTAGTTTTTACATTGCAATTATAGGGTGGATTAAACCAAATATTATCTTTTCTTCTAGTTTTTTTATTTTTATTTTCACTGTGTTCTTGGGGGTTAGCTGTTTTAACTATATTAATAGTTTTAGTATGTCCATTTGCATATTTCTTAGGTTTCTTGGGTATCGTGGTGCTAGTTCTTTGTCTATCTTGTGTAGCCATTTTGTAGGTAACGACATTTAAAGGTTTATTCCCCTGGAGGGGGGGGATTATTTTCATATTTAATTTTATCAGTGTATCCCGAGTTAAGAAGTGCGTTATTATAGAAACTAGAATTTTGATCGAAGATAGGTTTATTAGCTGAAAGTCTCGAAATTCTATTTGAGATTGAAGGGACTATTGAGTTAATGATGGATTTAGGGTGGTTAGAGTGCTTATGTACGTAAAATAAGGTTAGATTAGGTTTGTGGTAAGGGCTAAATGATTCGGAGTTAAGGTCTAGTGTTAGGTCAAGGAAATTAGATATTCTTTTCTCGGGTTCTATGGTTATGGTTAATCCGAAGTTTTTAAAGAACTTGTGTAGGTTTTTTTTGGTGTTGTTGTATTGTCTGGGTCTCTCTCTAGAGATAAAGTGCGCATCGTCTCTGTAGAGTCCACCGTGTAAGTGTCTGAATTCAAGCTTTAATTGTCTATATATATATATATATATATATATATATATATATATATATATATAGATATATATATATATAGAGAGATATATATATATATATATATATATAGATATATATATATAGATATATATATATATATATATAGATATATATATATATATATATATATATATATATATATATATATATATCTATATATATATATATATATATATATATATATATATATATATATATATATATATATATATATATATCTATATATATATATATATATATATATATATATATATATATATATATATCTATATATATATCTATATATATATATATATATATATATATATATATATATATATATATATATCTATATATATATATATATATATCTATATATATATATATATATATCTATATATATATATATATATATATCTATATATATATATATCTATATATATATATATATATATCTATATATATATATATATATATCTATATATATATATATAAAACTATCCACAGAAAATTGTTTTGGCGTTTCATGACTCATCAGTGTGGCTAGAGATAGAGAGCGTATATAAACTCTGAGATTCGAAACTCGGACAACATTCGTGTTGGATGATTATTGTCTGATCAAACTGGGAGTGGAAGAAATTATATTGTTTTTTAATATATATATATATATATATATATATATATATATATATAACTTCCATCGTGTTTCCGAATGTAGTGTTAATATTGATATTCATGTTGTTGTTAATGCGGTTGAGAGTTCGGATTAGATGTCAATTCAGTTCTTCTTCCCAAAATAATAATTCTCTGCAAACATTTAGTACACATGAACTTAATTTCTTATTTGTGTATTTTAAATTAAATGTTTTTCAGCTAATTATTCCATTTGTGTTTCTTTTATCTTTTTTTTTACAAAGTTAGTTTGCGAAACGAACAAACAACGCCAATAACGCCATTGACTTCGTAAAGTGAAAGAGTTTCCCTCAATATTTTCGCAAGATAATCGCCACAATAGCTAGAATGTCAACAACACTAGTAAGTGTAGTCTTAGTAGCAGCATTGGCTCAGCCAGTGTTGGCGAGCTACAGGTATGAGCCGGCATTTCCCAGCGCTTTGACGTTCCTTCTATGGGTTTGAGCGCGCGTGTGTGTCTTTTGTGTAGATCCGCTGGGTCAGTTCTCCATAGTAACCAGAAGGTTGGCTCTGCGATCGATTAGTGGAAGTGGAACATTTCAGAGTTGATAGAAAAGGAGGGCGAGTAAATTGGGAGGGGGTAGATAAAAGCAACGGATGAAGAAGAGGGCGTATCAAAGAGTGGGAAAAGTAGAATTAGAAGAAAGACAAATAAAAATATGAAAGTTGAATCAAGAATAACGATGAGAAAGATATTAGAATAAAACGAAGGAATAACTGAGACGAAAGAACAAAGAAGGAAAGCTTGAATAAGATGAAAATCTGTGACGATTAAAATAGAAATGATGAAAAAAGAATAGAATAATTAAAGAGAATAGAATTACTAAGTTAATATAAATGATAAGGAAAAAGAGAAGGACACTTAAAAATCTGTTAGAATGATATCAAAGAAAAAGAAAGAAAACAAGCCGCGCATGCGTGGTCCCCCTTTGTATGTGACTCGATGTGGCGAGTGTAAGATGCAATACATTTGGACAATTTGGGGCATTTTTG
The DNA here is from genome assembly GCA_963556195.1 of Sepiola atlantica. Taxonomy (NCBI): domain Eukaryota; kingdom Metazoa; phylum Mollusca; class Cephalopoda; order Sepiida; family Sepiolidae; genus Sepiola; species Sepiola atlantica. Next base: position 187,515,698 of record OY744521.1, on the reverse strand, counting down.
ACCCCCCTTTGACCCCTTGGGGGCGAGAACCAAGATTTTTCTGAGGTCAAGGATGCTCATTTTATATCCAGAACAATTGCCTCTACATTTTGGAACAGTTTCAGAAAAATTGAATGGATGTATCAAACGTTATGGGAGGAAAGGGTATTTTTTGTCATTTTAGGGGGCTTTTGACCCCCTGGGGGCGCGAACCAGATTTTTTCCAAGGCCAGCGATACTTATTTTCTATTAGGAACAATTGCCTCCACATTTTGGTCAAGTCTCAGAGAAATTGAATGGATGGATGAATAGTCATGGGCTAAAAAATGTCATTTCGGGGCCTTTTGACCCGCTGGGGGGCTAACCAGATTTTTTTTCAAAAATCGGAGAATGTCACTTTCTAACCTGACCAAAGTTACAACTTCATGCACAATGTCAGAGAAATTCAATGGATGGTGCGGAGAAAAATCCGGACGGACGGACGGACGGACACACGGACGGATACACGGACGGACACACGGACGGACGGACACACGGACGGACGGAAATGCCTCAAAACATAGGTCTCCCGATTTTATAAATCGGTGGACCAAAAAGGAATTAAAACAAAAGCGGAGAATAATATGAAAGAAGAATTCAACGAAGGAATGAAAGTAATAACAAAAAAGAACGAATACAAGAATAATGATTAAGAATTAAGGAGCCAAAAGAAAATAACGAAATGATAAAAGAAAATATATAATGTGAGGAAAATATAAACGATAAGGAAGACGTGAATATAAATTTTAAAAGAAGAACAGAAACAAGTAAGTAGAAGAATAACAATGTGAAAGTTGAATAAAAAGAATGAAATGAAGGAAGGGAATAATAAAAAATAAGAATGAAGAAGAAGAAAACAAGGATTTGGAGAAAAAACTAATTGAATAAAAAAGGAAATAACGAACAAGAAGAAAATAAAAATGGTGAGGAATAATGACTAGAATGAATAGGTTTAGAAAAAAAAATGAATAACAAAATTGGTAAGACATATGGAATAATCACAAAGAAAATAAATGTCGATAAAAAAAAGAATTGGGAAGAATTAGGATTAAGAATAAAATAAGAATGAATAAGAAAAATTATAGAAAAGAAAATAATTAGGAAAAAAAGAATAACGAATAAAATAAATTATTGGAAAGAAAATAAATATTGAGCAGAAAAGAATTAGAAAGTAAAAAGGATTACCCCAAAAAGGAATAAATAAGAAAAAAAAAACATAGGAAGGAGAATAATTAGGAAGAACAGAATAACCAACTTATTTGAAAAGAAAAGAAGAGAGAAAAATTGAGAAATAATTTGTATAAACAGAAACATATTTATAACAATGAAAAGTTATGTCGAAAGAAATGAAAGAAGTAAAAAGTAATTGAGGATAAAATTACAGAATTAAAGTGTTAAGAAAAAAGGAAGATTGAGAAGAGGAAAGACAATAAATAATAGAGAATGAGAAACAAAAGAAAGAAAAATGAGGAATAGAAAATAATTTAGAATTTCGGAAAATAAGGAATGAAAAAAGAAGAAAGTGAAATAAATAAAGTCCAGAGAGAAAGAGAAAGAAAATGCGTTTATTAAGAAACAAAATAAATAAAAACACCAAGAAAAAAACGCAAGGGAGAAAAAGGCGAACATCTTTACAATAGAACGAAATACTAGATACATAGGATGACAAATGAAAAATATGTGAAAAAATAGTGTCGATATAACATATAAAGTTATCTTCTCGGATTTTAACAGTTAGACCCAAATAGCATTGAAACCAACAAAGCAAACTTTGCTTCTGACTAGACAGTTTTCATTTGTGAGTGATGTACAGTGTTATTAGTAATCATGTACTTCGATACAATTTATTTGAACATCACTTAGATGTGCCCAGCTATTTTCCACATTAGGTTTGGGTGAGTTATACGTACTTTTTGCTAGCTCTGTTCGTATAAAGATAGCAGCTAATTACTATTAGGAAACAAACGTTCATCTTTGGAACTGTATTTTATGTATCCTATATCAATGTGAATGTAAATTATTTTGTCTTATGTTTCTTTCTGATGTTTCTGGACACGGTTTTAGGACTTATAAAGAGTTGCACGTGTGGACAATTCATGATTATATATATATATATATATATATATATATATATATATATATATATATATATATATATATATATAATATATATATATATATATAGTAATAATAAATTAAAGATAAGCGATGTATTGTTAAATAATAATCTATCGTGATAATATAAAGCTCAATATATTGAATAGAGCATATATATATATATATATATATATATATATATATATATACGTTTGATTGAACAGGAGTGTAAGCTTCTGTTTATTCATTTGCTGATTCATTTTTTTCCATTCGTCGAACGACCGATTTGGTGTTGTTATCCATGGTGTGTAAGAAATCTGCATATTTTTGGCGAACGTTTTCAACCGAAATCGGTCGTCTTCAGGCGGATGAATGAGTAAGCAAGATAAAACTGGTAAATCCACTAAGAGGACGTTCTTTTAAACATTTCAGCAACATTTCAACATACCTTCGCCCCCCCCCCCTCTCCTCATAATGAGAATGGTTGATGCTAGGCTTATTTATTCAAATGAACAACGCTTCAATCATGAGGATGTCTTACACATTATGGATAACAACACCAAATCGGTCGTTCGACGACTGGAAGAAATGGATCAGAAAATGAATAAACAGAAGCTAGCACTCCTGTTCAATCAAATTTGTATAAAGGAACGCATGCTGCCTAATTATATATATATATATATATATATATATATATATATATATATATATATATAATAAAAGTAAACATCTCTAAAATAATCGTTCAGACATCAATTCAAGAGAACGGAAGAGGGGCATTCACACAAGAATTGGGTAAGACAGAGTGATACAAAAGAATCGAGCGAAAAGATAGATACACACTCAGGGATCGAGAGAGATACGCATGTATATCGGGAGAAAGAGAAATACGTACAGAGAAAGGGACAGAGACAGATACGTACAGGAATTGACAAAGAGAGAGATAGAGACACACACTTAAGAATCGAGACCCCTATAAATAAATCGACAAAGTGTGTGTGTGTGTGTGAGAGAGAGAGAGAGAGAACGCGCGTGCGAGAGAGGGACGTATATTAATGGAGAAAAGGGGAGAGATAGAGAGGTAACTTGAGTTCAATAGAATATACTTACTGGGATATAAAAGTAAGAGAATAGTGACGTGAATAGAACGAATGAAGGGCAGTTTTAAGATCAGTGGGAAACAAGCGACGGGTCGATAGAGAGATGGCGTCCACTGGGTATTGGCGGTCAGACCGTTCGTTCACTCAACGCCATGTTCGCTGTACGAGTGGCTCAAGAGAAAACCTCGGACCGGACACTAAGTGAAGAGAATCAGAGTGGTAGAACGAGGTACAGCTTGCGAGCCACTTGCTATGAGATGGGACAGAAGAGATGCTTTCTCTCATTCTTCCGCCAACCCAGTTTCACAGTTCCCAACCCTGCCCGCACAAAGAACGGCCATTGAACAAACTCACACGGTCAGCTAGGCTTGTGTAGTTATCAGAGGTGTTGAATCGGGTTACTGTTGACCGCCGACGTAGAAGCATAGAGATGTTTCTCAATTTTTTAGATTAGGATTGATAATTTGTATTATCTGGATAATTCGGACTACTGTTCTCATCTTGAGTGTTATTCTCACAACATTTCGGTGGATGCAATCTCCGACCTTCTTCAGCTGTATCTTGTCGAACTCGAGAATCTGTCTGTTGAACTCGGGAATGTGTACGGAATTTTGAACGAAACTCTTTATTTAATCCACGCGGGTAGCATGCTTTCGTTCTGTCAGCCATGGCCGGGTAGAAGTCTTAAAACTACTAATAACTTAGCACTTTATCCAATGTGCAATGAGTACACAAGGACCCGTTGCGCAATCGATCAAGTGCTAATAATAATCAGTTATAAGTAATAGTATTCGGTGGATTAAAGGTTCAAATCTCAGTAGAGGCGATACCAAGAATATAATTAAAAAGTACTTAAGACTTCCGGTCATGGCTGACGGAATGAGAACAATCTACCCCGTAAATTAAATAAAGGGGTTCGTTCGAAGTTCCTTACAGATGTAAAGGTTCACAAGTTCGGAAAAGTAGACCTGAAGAAGGTCGGTGATTATATCGGCTGAAACATTGTGAGAATAACCCCCATGATGAGAACAGTAGATCGAATAATCAAAATAATAGCAATTCTCAATCTTTAGCTAGAAAGATTCAGAAACATTCTAGCATTCTAACATTCTAGCATTCTAACATTCTAGCATTCTAACTGGTCTTTTTATTATTCTACGCTGATTAATAGTTTAAAAGAATCAAACTTTTTACCCGAAATAACAGTAACACTTATTACGTAATAATATGAATGACTACATGATAGCCAAATTACTTCGAAGTGTATAGTACACGAAAAATCTACTTTGACAAAGTTATGAAGAATTAAACACAGTTGAACGGTTAACAAATCGGACTTGGAACTTGGCTTGCTGTGTTTTAGTGCCGTTTGTACTGTACAATTATTTTTGCATATAATCTTGGGAAACGTATAAACCACCACTTTTTCGTCTAGCTATATGTAAATTACTAGTATAGACAAGACTATCAGGCATTGGTATAGCAACTAGTCAAGGGGAAAGTAAACACATCTATCTAGTACTGATATACAGAGAAATATGACCGTTTCAAAATGCAATTGACCGGGTAGAACAGCTCGCTAGCTACGAAAAAGCAGTTGCTCTAGAACAACATCTCCGCTCTCAAATTAACCCGCAGGGGTGATTTACATCATCGGGTTTTCTTTACCCTAATACACCACTCATGATATCTATATTTAGATTTAAACCTTACTTTATTTACAAAAGCGATGCCTTTTTTTTTACTAAACGAATTACCGCTCACCAAGCCCCTAAAACCAATCGAGGACAAGGGTTAATGGGTTTGTATCCGGGGTATAGCGAGCCAAGCACTTTTAATTATTACAGATGACAACCCGACGAGAATTTGTTAAGATTGGATTGGAAAACAGCCATGTTGTAATCAGCTGGGAAGCAGCTCCGCGGTATTACGTTCCACAGACGGACAGTTTTTTTTTTTAAAGAAACCTCGTTCATAGAAGTTCCGTTTAACTCCAGGTACACAGAGAAAGAAAGGAACCCATTTTTACAGTGGTTGTAGCGAAACGAGCGTTTGCTGTTAATATTTTACAGAGTGAGGCAGCGATTGGAGCTCAGTCGAGTACCTACCATGAAAATAAAGATAACACAGAGAAAAGCTAGCAATGTCTTTTGTGTGAGAAAGAAGCTGTGGGGGAAGAGAAATAGACACCCCCTACTATATTTCGTTGTCGATTTTGTACTCTGTCAATGTTTAAAAAAATAAACCGTAAAGTCTTAGAAAATATTTATATCTGACTTATAATTATTTAATAGAAAGTTCAAAACCAATTCTCCTTGTCACATGATTAATTTGTAACACTAAATAGTGTGTAAGTAAATATATGAACACTTATTAAAAGTTCGATGGATTGAGAGTCCATTTGATATAAATTAGTGCTGGTTATGTGAAATAAATTCAGCATAGGATTTTCTACAGCTCTAGATAAAATAGTAGTATAGACTAGACTATCAAGTCTTGGTAGTGCAACTATTAAGCCACCAATCATTGCACAACATATGCCATAACGTCTCCTAATCACACACTGGGTCACGTACAGGAACTTAAACACATACAATACAATCGATATGTTCTTTTCACGTAGTTAAGCTGGCGCACATTGAATATGGTGTTGATCGAAGCATTGTCAGACGGTTATGTCTGACTGAATTATACCACAGCCAATATTATTAGCGTCCGGCGATGCAACAGGCAGTTACTCGCTTATTTGTCAATGAAAATTACCACACAGCACTCCTTGTCTGCATGCTCCTCAATTTTGAATGAGACACATAATTCGAAATACGGATTAATACTCCTCCATATAATTCTAAGACTGAAATCAACTGTTACACGTATGTATAGACGCGGTTAAAAATCATGACGTCATTAATAATCACCATAACCACCGAAAGGTTTGGAAACATTGAACCGAAACCGAATACAATGCTGAAAAGGTAAAATAACTATGATAAAATTGAAGGTCTCTTTAAAAAAAGAAACAGTACACAAATTCTAGGCATAGCGATCGTAAATTTCTTGTTGAAACCCAGCGTGCACGTATTACAGGGGCAAGCTAAAAATTATGTATGGGGCAGTATGGCACAGGGGTAGAATGGAAGAGAGGCGATTTATAGTTCAAGAAGAAACCGGAAACCCATTACTCCATACAGTTATATAGAAAAAGAATCAAAATGTGTCTGCGCGGAGAATCAATTGTGAGCAAGGATTGGACAATCGCCAACTACAGCTCTCATGAATAGGCACTGCTTGATTCTTGTGACAAGACGTCTAGCACGACAATAACGAGATAAACAGAGAACTTTTTCACATACAACTGCTTGTATTACCAAATAGTCACCCATTTCAGTACTGTTTAGGCTCAACGCCGATTAACTTCGGTGGTCTAACATCTATACATAGCAGATACAATTTTCATGAAGATCGGATCAGTAATGGTCATGATGTCAACAGGCAGACAAACAAATAAACAGACACACACACAAAAGAAAACATAACCTACTTGACAAAGCTCATTATAATTCCAACTAGGTTACTCTTTCTACTGATTTCACGCGTTGAATTTGACCTTCGCATCGCATCTGTTCATGCATCTGGTTCGGTGGATCAAGTGAAACAACAATCTATCTTATTTAATGATGAGACAATCGATCATTTTAATGAGCCGCTTCTCATTAAGAAAACCTGAAAGTCTCTAAGAATATATATATATATACATATAT
>OY744521.1:187491222-187493722 GCA_963556195.1 Sepiola atlantica | reverse complement strand
TTTGTCTAACTCATCCCTAAGCAATTTACTGTATTTGCATGTCCCTCCTCTCACACCTCCAGCTCTCTTCTCATCTAGATTCCCATCACTCTATCTCTCTTTCACACACACACACACACTTCTTCAGCTTTCCCTGCTTGGCTTCTTGCTCGAATAGGCAAAGTCATTATTGAACCAATCGATCTGCAATCTCCAGGTTACCATACTGGCAAAATAGCATTGCTACAACGGGACATAACGTTTGCGACAACGTGCGAAAAACGCAACCTTGTAACGTTACAAATATGTTGCCTTTCAATGTTACGTTGACCTTTTATTTGAAACGCTACCTACGCATAATATAATAAAAATAATCAAAGAGAAAAAAAAACGACGTGCAATCTCAATGCAAGTCCTTACTTAATATCAAATTATATTAAGTTATAAATAGATATTAAAGGCCTATTTTCGAATAAAGAGCTCATGTACATAAAATAGAGGGGAACGTTTATAAACACAGGGTAACAAACTAAACACATACCGAATGATAGATTTATTTCGAACCCTTCCGGCCTTCTCAAATTCTGCCAGTCAAGTTGTAAGAAGGCCAAAATAGATTTATTATTTAGTATTATTGAGATTGTTAGGCTGTATTCATTGTTTTAAAACATCTGTAAACAATTTCAATGCCTTTATATATACTTTTTATTGACAATTTGATGTTACATTATATACATATATATATATATATATATATATATATATATATATGTATACACAGCTCTATCTAAATAAATATAGAGCTATCAGTGTTTGAAAGTTGATGATGGTTTTCTAATTGATTTAAATTGGAACATATATATATATATATATATATATATATATATATATATATATGTATACATATGTATATTTGAAAAATAAATTAATTTATGAACCCATTTATTGTATACAGTTTATTTTCGTATAATTAATTTACAAATTACTTTTTTGCGTGCATATATATATATATATATATATATATATATATATATATATATATATATATATATATATATATGTGTGTGTGTATGCATATATCTTTGGCATTCTCTAATAGAAATATATTTCCTTCTTTGTTTCATTTTACTTCAGCCGAAGTTCTCAGAAATCAAGGGGCTCCTTCATGGGGCTAACACTTGATCTCTATATGCGATACATAGCTATTCGAATATTCCATTAAAGTACTATTTACCTGTCGAACATTGAGTCAGTAAAGAGGTTAAGAACATTAGTGATTCTCTCCCAAATTGACCAGTTGTCTGATTTAAATGAAATTTTGCATGTATAATTATTTATAGCTGTATGGGTGATGTTGCAAAAAACAGCTCTGAACTAATTGTAGTTTCTTATTTACAGGTGTTTGAACTTAGTGAGGTGTGAAACGGAGTTAGTTGAGTGTCGCGCTGTGATCCGGTTTTTGTATTTGAAAGGACGCACACCAAAGGAGACTTTTGATGAAATGAAAAAAACTGATGGTGATGATGCCCCATCATATAACCTTGTAAAACGCTGGCATCGTGAATTCAAACATGTCCGGGAGTCTGTAGAAACAGCTCCCAGACCTGATTGTCCCTCTTCTGCCATTGATGAGGCATCTGTCCGTCAAGTTGAGGCTGCCATTTTGGAAGATCGACGCATTACTATTCGCCAAATGGCACAAGAAGTCAAGATTAGTACAGGGTCTGTGGAAACTATTATTCATGACCATTTGCATATGCATAAGGTGTCTGCCAGATGGATTCCCAGGTTGCTCACACCTTTCTAAAAGCAAGAACGCGTCGAGTGTTCGAGGATGAATTTGGAGATGTGCCAATGAGATGAGTCAATGTTTTTCAAAAGACTGATTACACAGGATGAAACTTGAGTCTATGACTATGATCCAGAGACCAAAACCCAGTCAATGCAGTGGAAGCACTTGGACTCACCACTTTCAAAGAAGACAGCGGTGCATCCCTCCGCTGGCAAGGTCATGCTCACAGTCTTCTGGAACCAGGACGCGGTAGTGATGACATATATCCTGGCAAAGGGTACTTGGTGAAATTTAGAGAAGCTATCAAAATCAAAAGGCGGGGCTAGATCAGCAAAGGTATCCTTCTCCTGCAGGGCAACGCTCCTGTCCACAACTCGCATGTCGCCAGGTCAGAAGATCGGGTGTGTGGCTATGAAATCCTCCCCCATCCCCCTTACTCTCCAGACCTTGCACCCTCTGACTTTCATCTCTTCCCAGCCATGAAGTTGTTTTGGAACGGAAAGCGTTACCCAGATGATGCAGCCTTGATTCCTGACGTTACGACGTGGTTGGAGGACCAACCTGGGGTGTTCTACAAAAACGGTGTCCAGAGCTGCATCAAACGGTGAGAGAAATGAATAACTCTCGGTAGTTCTGATGTAGAGAAAGACTAATAACTGTGCCAAGTTTCATTAATCTACTGCTAAGAAAAATGGGTCAGGGGCATTACTTATTGAACGCCCCTCGTAT
>OY744521.1:187468722-187486222 GCA_963556195.1 Sepiola atlantica | reverse complement strand
GAATCTAAACAATGATGACGATACACGCCTTATTAAGAGAAAATAAGAGTTTTTATTTTTTTTGCTTGTTGTTGTGGTAAATCCGTTAGATGTTTTTCAGCATATATATATATATATATATATATATATATCTGTTTTGTTTATTATCTGTATACGTTTCGTCCTTTATAATCGGGACTCATCAGCATAGAGATATAACTATTCACTACTGCTCATGCGATTCGAAAATCTCGGATTTCGAGTATTTTACAACTCAAATCCCGACATCTAGAACCACTAGGTCATCGCTGAATAGCGAATAGACAGTTATAATTGTAAGACTTTATCCGGCGGCTTGACGTCATAAGAGTGTTCAACTTAATGAAAGGAACTATGCATTTATAGCTAGCGACGCCATATATATATATATATATATATATATATATATATAAACATTGTTAAAAATAACAGAATTCGTCAGTTAAATTATACCTTTTTATTTAAAAAAAATTTATAATGGTCGTTTTTGTATTAAAATCAAAAAAAATAATAAATGTCCCATATGTATCACGAACGCTTTCAATTATTCGTTGAATCATCCTCAGGTGTCAAAACAAATGAAGAAAAAGCCGGGGAAAGTGGATTTTTTAAAAGACAGCTGAGAAACGCGCACATAACGTTTTCGCGTCGTTTCAGGAAAGACGTTGGCAATTTAGATTCAACGACACTGGAGTGGCATCAAAGAATAAAATTGCATAACATTAAGCATTTTAAAATGTTGCGACTGGTTCCATACGTGACGTTATTAATGGCAGGTTGTTATGTTTTAATGTAGATAGCTTCCAGTATTTTTATTTTTTTAATTGATTTCGGAATGTATTATTTTAGTGTTATTAACTAGAATTTGTTTTAAATCAGTGGAAGTGCAGTTATGTTTTTGTAGATTTTGGTAAATTGAGCTAGACTTTACAATATGCATGGTGAGATAGGTGCATAGGGGAGTGGTTATAAAACCAATGTAGCTATTAGCTTTATTATTATTATGCGAGTTACATTCTCCCAAAGGACACTTAAACTTATAAATACAATGTGTTCTTTCTAGTGGTTTGGGTTTTTTTTTGGGGGGGGGGGGGGTTACGACAAAGTTTTGAGTTTTAAATTTCTTATAGTAAATAATCAGTCTAATTTTAATAATTTTGTCAATTGGGGATACGTATCTGTGTACAATATTTTCATGTATTTTTTTTATTATTTTAATAAAAAAAAGACCACTAGATAAAAATTTAAAATAAAAAAAGGTATAATTAAGCAGACGAATTCTGTTATTTTTAACAATGTTGGCATAAATGAAAAATGCTGCTTAAATACACACACAATATATATATATATATATATATATATATATATATATATATATATATATATATATATATAATTATTTCCAAAATTAGACACAACGCCGCAGGCCACATAAACAATTAAAGCTACAGACTGGCTTCCCTAACTTCGAGTTTCGCTATCCTTTTGGCTCACCTGTAGGACACATCCAGTCACAGAACTCGAAACCTGAGTCAATTGCATGCGGGGCGAGTACTTTGCCACATGAGCCATCACGCTACACGAAACACTATTAATTTACACATATCATGCAAACAACAGAGAGAGACCAACGGGGGGTTCACCTACTGTATGTATGTATATATATATATATATATATATATATATATATATATATTGACATAACTTTGTATGTTCTATATACAAGTTCTTAGTCTGCAATATACGAATTATTAAGTATCCCAAAGATTTGAACCACTTAGAGGTCGCATATTAGAGTTAGCATAATACCGCAGTCAATACAGAAGGGCGAATGCTTTTGTATTATTTTCAGTATAGACTAATTCTGTGGATGGCATTTCATGTTCAAGACCTATATAAATTGTTTCTTTGCTTGCATTATCATGGACGCCCCCCCTCCACACTTTTTGACTTGCCCCCCCCCCACTTTACGGTCATCAATAATTAAGTTATATATGCATGTGTTTAACCGGCCCCCAATTTTTAGGAGAGCCCCCCACTTTTATAACTGTGTCGCCGGTCCTGATTATAGCATTCATGTTGAATATATATATATATATATATATATATATATATATATATATATACATATATATATATATAAAGAGAGAGAGAGAGAGAGAGAGAGAGAGAGAAAGAGATAGATAAATTTCTTCAAACTTAAAGTTTTTGAAAATATTTATACATATATATTACTCTCTGTTTGACAAATAAATTATATATATATATATATATATATATATATTATATATATACATCACTACTATTATCGAAATAAATGTTCTCATTTTGATTTTCAATGTAAGATGTTATAACAATATGCGGAAGTTTTATCATCGCGTACATAATTTACCATTCACAGATGCGGCCGATTCAACACGCACACGCATTCGCTGCGAAGGGCGCCTGCACTGAATGTTGCATCCTTTACCGACTTGCTCAGGTACCCACACACAATTACGGACGCACAAAAGGAATAGAATAGACCCTGTTGCTGCTAGCGCGCGTAACAAAAGCAGTGGCGGTTGTGTTGCCTCGGGTGATGGGAAGCCATAGCGAGGGCTGCACCAGCCGTACAAGGCTTGAGTGGTTTGTGAACACAGCTGACATGTGGTGGATGCCATAGATTTCCTTCGCTCTCTATTACCCTCCCTCCGTTCCCGATATCCCGCACACACCTCAACGCCAGTCGATCAACTATCCTGGCTATAGAAGAGAGGGCTGGCATCAGTGCTGAACAGATCTGACGAGATTCAAGACTAGTAGAGCGCGGATGGACTTGAGATAGATGGTCGAGGTGAACACGATAGAGGCAAAGACATTGCAAATATGATAACTTGATCAGTGTTGGACCTGATAGAAGAGGAGGCAGCTTCACTAGCCGGGAAGCACCGGGATTTATGCGAAACACGAGGCTGTATCCAGTGGGGAATAGTATAAGTCGATGACGACTTGAGAAGAATTGCGGATCGTTGAGTGGGTTTTTATCTCTGGGCTTTCCTCAGAGAGAAGAGAAAAACTGGAATGTTTCTCCCGTTACTTTATAGAATATTGGACCCCCTCAGGGGGGGATGGTCTAGTGTGTCTGTTTTATGGCAAATCAATCTTTTTGGTAATTTAAAGTCAATACACAATATATGCTGGAGACTATTCTTTGTATACGAGTAGTACGAAGTATTGAGGAGGAAGAATTGCGAATTCTTACCTTTCTCAAAATGATTGGTGCGTAAATCACCGCAATAGAATATATGAGTTTTAATTCGGCATAATAGATTTAATAGTCTGCGCACGTATCTATTGGACCAATAAGACACGCTCTAGTGATGTGATTTGGAACAAAATTAAAAAAATGGAAAATCATCACATTTCAAAATATTTGATTTATATAAATAAACAAATAATTAAATAAATAAATATAAATAATTGTACAATAACAAACAAATGTCTAAATTAATAATTTCGGATATAAATAATTAAATTAATTTAAAAGATGAAAACGCGAGTTGGTTTCTATTTGATCAGAAAAAAAAACAATATCCCAACAATGAACAGGAAGTAAGTGGGAAAAATATACAGCTGATAAGAATAAATATACAGCTAATAAGAATAAATATACAGTTAATAAGAATAAATATACAGCTAATAAGAATAAATATACAGTTAATAAGAATAAATATACAGCTAATAAGAATAAATATACAGCTAATAAGAATAAATATACAGCTAATAAGAATTAATATACAGCTAATAAGAATAAATATACAGCCAATAAGAATAAATATACAGCTAATAAGAATAAATATACAGTTAATAAGAATAAATATACAGCTAATAAGAATAAATATACAGCTAATAAGAATAAATATACAGCTAATAAGAATAAATATACAGCTAATAAGAATTAATATACAGCTAATAAGAATAAATATACAGCCAATAAGAATAAATATACAGCTAATAAGAATAAATATACAGCTAATAAGAATTGATATACAGCTAATAAGAATAAATATACAGCTAATAAGAATAAATATACAGCTAATAACAATTAATATACAGCTAATAAGAATAAATAAATAATAAAATAGCTAAAATATGCGACAAAAACTAAAAACAAAGAGAGTTGTTTTCTGATCAAACGGATAAACCACGACCCTAGCTAAAACATCGAGATGATATCCGGCAATCAGCGGCTGATATCTGCAGAATGGTTGAAAAGTAACTGCAAGTGCCAAGAAAAAATCAATTCGTGTTCTAAGCTGTTTGATGATGTCTAGAAGTGTGACATCTTTGTAACGATTTATTAAAACACGTAATTTATTGAGCTTTGTCTGAGAAGACATCGAGAACTGTATATAAGTGCATACAAAAAAACTTTGATCCGACCCAAAATCCGATCACATAATGATCAGCATATATTATATATATATATATATATATATATATATATATATATATATATATATATATGTGTGTGCATGTGTAAGAGAGCGAAGTAGAGTGTCTATACATGTAATAACGAATCAAATATGCATAGTACCAAAGATTTGTCGCTAAAAGTGATTACTAGCCTAAATTCTATGTTCCACCCTTGATTCTCTCCGCTCTTTACCCGTAAATATATAATAATATATGAGAAAGAATATTATCTGTCTTTTCTTGAATTGTGTTATATTTCGCCATGATGAAAGATTGTATTATTAATATGTTTGTGTAGAATGATGCCCCAAAACGAAAGAAAACAGTTTTTAATGCGTAGCTTCCATTTTGCTGTAATATATTTTGGAAATCTAAGGATACGCGGAGAGGGTTTTCAAAAATATATGCATTAAACAAAAAACAAATCAAGGTTTACAGAATTTTGCAAGATATTGTCAAAGTGCTTCCCTTTGGCGCTCAACATCAAGTCAACGGGTTGTGGAGCTACTCAGGTGTGAAAATTGTGCATTCTTCTACCATGCGACTATAAGGTTCTTCAAGGCGTTTCGATGTTAGATACGAAAGCACTCTGGCCTTGAACGTGTCCCAAAACTAGACGTTCGCCGGTGTGAGGTAGGGAAAGGGAGTTAGCTAGCTTCTCTTGCAACTTCTCGAGATTACGTTCTCTTCTCCGAGAGGGAGAGGGGACATACGTGTTTGCGTGCGCAATACCATTATTAAATAAGCGGTTATTTATCCTACTAGGCTGGAAACAAAAAAGTGCATGTATGCGCATGTGTAGCTAAAATGTATAAATAAAAATGTATACTAAAATATCGCTATACGTTTTATTGAGCACTATTTTATAAACACAATAGTTGCATAGGAATAAGCCTTATGAAAAAAAAAGAACAAAAACACTATATATTATAAATAAATATTATATTGTGTGTGTGTGTGCGCTTATTAGGGGGTTCAGATGTGCGTTATGCTGAGTTTAAATACAAATCTCAAATCATTTTAATTCGACAATATATCGATTTTAATGTACTGTGGCATTATATATATATATATATATATATATATATATATATATATATATATATATAAGTGCTATGTCCATACATGTGTGCAGATGGCTGGGTATTTGTGAGAAACAGTCCACACCTCTATTGATTATTGGGGATTGTAGAGGGACATCAATTCACCACAGCTGGGCACTGTTCTGATCCAGTTTGTGCGCTTCACGACGAATAGACAAAATAAAAGGAAGGAAAGGAAGATGGTAACGAGCGTACGCACGAGAAGAGGAAAGAAAGATCGAATACGAACGCATGGACGCAAGCAAAACCGATATTTTGAAGACAAGGGAATAGTTCTAAAATAGATTTACCCTGACGCTTCTCTATTGAATTCGAAGGAAGTGCTGAAAAAAAAAGCTTATATCCTCTGTACCTAAGTTTTTTAGACATGGATCAACGCATTTATTTTTTCTCGTTTCAAAATTTAATACTATTATATTTTAGATGTTGTATTCGTTTAAGTAATAATGTTATTAACGCGATGGATCACTCGTCGACACCAGGTTATAAATAACAATTTATAATCACAAGAATTACATCCCAATCGTCTCTTTATATGGTTTTATTACACAGATTATTAATATATACTATTAATTTCCGAAGTAACCATCGCAAGATGAATTTTCATATTTATACATTTAATGTGTAAAGTTTTCGAAGTCCCTAGTTACTTGCTCCCCCACGAGAGCATAGTTAGACACAAGATCGGTTTTAAATGTGGATACAATTCAGCTCCCCTAAAAGAGAAACTCTGGATTGGAACGAAAATAAGAATTGCAGGAGTCTTGAAAGCTATCTCTTTCACTGACAGAAAAAAATGAAGTTTAGTATCAGAACAGATACTACACTTTGCTCGTAGCCAAGTCAACAACGGTGTAAAATCTTTAAAAGCTGTCAAAAACGACGCGGCTGCACGTGTTTTGTAAGTAATCTCGGTGCGGATTCAGGAATCGGATATGCCGTTTTCGAATCCTTTCGGATCAATTGGATTAACCCCTCGCCCCACCAGCTATCAGTAAATAGCAACTTGTCTTCAATGAATCGTTTACAATAGGTCTTGTGAGTCAGCATTAACTAACTTCAAAACGGTTGGTATGCCGTAAAAAAGAAACACCAAAAACATAGTTCTTGTAGAAATTGTCTCAACAATACAGCTTATAAACCTGAAGTTATGGATTTAGAAAAGTTATAATTTTTTTGTAATCATTCATCTATTACAGAATCAATTTTATTTAATTTAGTCAACCAAAAAAATAAATTTGCTAAAATGATGGCAATTTACAGATGTTTATTTAATTTTCCCGCGAAATAAAAAAGACTTTTGGTGGTGGATTTAGGCTTCCATAGATTACTTTTTTCTGGCAGAATACTCCTTCCATGCTGGGTATAAGCAATATGTATAGAATTAGTGTTTATTTATTTTGTGGTAGTGGTGGTGATGGTGGTATAGTGCGCTTTCGCGTGCACACATCATAAATGGTTGAGTTTACAAAAAATAATGTGTGCACCTAACTCACAGTGTTGCCCAGGATAGGTAACTCGCTCAACCAATTTATAAGTTCATTAGTTTCAGATTTAACCCTAACCCTAACCCAGCACATGCATAGTATTCATGCTCACACATGCACACTTATCAGGTTAACATTTTACCGCATTATATAAATCCAAATATGATGAATAGCAATTCTTTTCTCTGTTATTTTTTTGGAAGGGAGAGATTTAGGGGCACAACTTCTAAATAGTAAAATTTACAAAAATATAATGTCCGCACGTTACTCACTGTGATGCGTAGAATATATATTCCATAATTCATAATTATCGGTTCATTACTTTAGGAGTGTATCATATACATATAAATAGAAATATGCACATAAACATATACACATACCTAATTTCATATATATAGATATATCAGTTATATGTATCAATAGTTCTACTGAGATACTGTGGACAGATATTATATACATACATACGTACGTAATATCATCATTATATAAATCAAAATCAGGGCTACCCACTGTTGTTCGTGTGTTATATAAAAAATAATGGCTGCGATTACATTAAAAATTGTGATCGTCAAGGTAGAAAAGATAGCTATCCCCATTTTACAATCAATTGTTTCAAAATCAAAGTATGTCTTTCCGTTATTTGAAGAATATTTATATGACAATTATTTTTACGGTGAGAAAATAACAAATATTTATTGTTTTAAAAAGAATTAAATTGCTACAATTTTAAACGAATAAATAAAGAAGAGACGTGCTCGTTTTGGTTATTTACAGAATATTAAACTGAAATGGCATATATTTTTAGAGAAGAAGAAAAAAGACTATGTTGTTTCGTAATAGTATTGAACCTGACAGACATTTATTATTTCTAAACGAATAGTATGCAGTTTGATGTCGAAAGCACCGTAAATCTTCCCGCTATTTAAATAAATTATCCTTTCCTGTTTTTTTCTTCTCAACAGCACTGCATTCGATGACTTACAAAACACAGTTAAGAAATCGTCAGAAAAGTCGAACAGAATAACTAGGAAAAAAAGATTGGTCAGCATCTTAAATGCGACAGTGAGGTCAACGGTAAACCAATGTTATCATTGGCGTTTACGTAAAATAATGACATGCTTAAATAGTCTCAATATGTACAAAAGCTGTTACATTCCGAATATGTGCTTCTATTTATTCAAACTGTTTTCAGAAAAGAAAGGGACACGTGGAACGATCAGGTTGACCTCGCAATGATCCATTGTTCATTCCAGTTAACATCGCCGTATTCAAACGAACAGTCTTGATGCATTAGTACAATACTTTGTACGTCAGTCGAACATAT
Source organism: Sepiola atlantica (assembly GCA_963556195.1). NCBI lineage: Eukaryota > Metazoa > Mollusca > Cephalopoda > Sepiida > Sepiolidae > Sepiola > Sepiola atlantica. The sequence goes on along the minus strand of OY744521.1, from coordinate 187,477,832 downwards.
CACACACACATTATATATATATATATATATATATATATATATATATATGTGTGTGTGGGGGGGGGTGAACAATGGCAAACGTTATAGCAAACGTCTTCAGAAAAAGTGAAGATTTGGAAACTATTTTATTTTGAAGGCACACACATGGGAGAAGGAAAAGATGATCCGATTGGACCATATGAGAAGACATTTAGTCCAATCGGATCATCTTTTCTTCCTCCCATGTGTGTGCCTTCAAAACAAAATGTTTTCCAAATCTTAACTTTTTCTGAAGACGTTCGCTAACACGAACGAAACCGGTCAAATCTCTTGTTTTTGTTTTTCTCCTGCATTTTAACCTGTTTTCCTTTTGTCATTTTTCACACATTTTGTCTACCACGGCTTTTCATTTTTCAATTCTTGTCCTGGAATCCAGTAAGACCAAGACACCACAATAAAGATATACTATAACATAGTTAATTAGTCAATTGGGTAGAGGAAAATTAATATTCTTAACTTCTTTCATAACTAAACTTTTGATAGTTAAAGGAGAACTTTAATGGAATATTCGAATATCTATGTATCTTATATAGAGATATAGTGTTCGTCCAAGAAAGGGTCCCCTTGGTGTCTGAGAACTTCAACTGAAGTAAAATGAAACAACATATATATATATATATATATATATATATATATATATATATATATATACTGAGGCTTTCAGTGTTAACAGCTTTCTCTGAGACACCTTGTCATTCCTCGATTTTTGTTCTGCTAAGGTAACACTATTCTATTTCTATAACAGTTGTCCTTTTCCCGTTCTCGCTACCAAGAAAAGTAAATAATTAAACACTTTCTAGCCTTGACAGAGTACAAAACCGACTTCGAAATCTAGTGGGCGATGCCCTCTTCTCCCTATTACCCCTTTCTAGCAGAAAAGACATTGCTAGTCTTTCTCTACTCTATCGTTATTTTCATGGCAGGTGCTTGGCTGTGCTTCAATAAATGCCCTCTTCATCTGTAAAACTTTTACAACAAATACTCGTCCCGCTACAACAACTGCCATTAATTTTCACTTCTCTCTCTCTATCTCTTTCTCTCTCTCTCTCTCTCTCTTTCTCTCTCTCTCTCTCTCTCTCTGCCTAGGACTAAACGAAACTTTAATTAAGAAGGTTTCTTTCTTAGGACTACCCGTCTGTGGAACTCGGTAGCGACGGGTTACTTCCCTGCTGACTACAACATTCTCGTTTTCAAGTCCAATCTAAACAAATTCTTGTTAAGTCGTACTCCGAAATAATAAAATTCTGCCAAACTTCCACCATCATTACAAAGCATCACGGTATTATCTCACCGTTCACGCATAAACCCTTTATCCTCGAGTTACCTTTGGGCCTTGATAATTTGTGACTCTAGTAAAAAAAAAAAAGAAAAAAGGAAAAAAAGGTCTCTATATGAAACATATTGTCTTGTTTATATCGTCATTCCTCTCCACCCCCTCGCAAGATGTTTTCATACCCCCATTCAATTCCGTTACCACGCATCTCGTTGTAAGCACAATGCCTACGACATCGATGACGAAACTCCACTTTCACCAAAAAAAAAAAAATAAATAAATGAACTAGAAAGCAAAAAAATCTCCATAAGCTTCACTCCTTGAACGTACACAAGCGACCTCCATCGAATCTCGATCCCCCACGCCCTCGATCTAAAAAAAAAAGGGCCCTTATTCATCATCACAGGCAATCTTACCAGTGTTGGCAGAGGCGAGCGGGGCCCTCCTTTTTTATCAGTGGTTCTAGAGAAACAGTGACTCATGCTCTGCCCACCCCCTCCAACAGGCCGTGCCGCATGGCTATCAGCTGTCATCCTCTTCTCTATCGTAGAACGAGCCACCACTCTATCCCTATCCACGGTTGCATTCTCAACTGTCCGCGTGCCTCGGCCGTTCATTTTTCTGTTTTTCCTTCTCATTTTCCTGTTTAATCTCAACCCAGTTCTCCTTGATTTTTCCAACCGTCTATGCACCTCTACTTCTTCTGTTCCCTTACCATTGAAGCATCAGCATCACTAGGCGAACGCTCGCGTTTCCTCTCGTTCCCTCCACCCACGAAGCCACAAATGCTCGTGTCCCTGTCACAACCACCGTGGACGCCTATTTTAGTTTTGTGTTTTTTTGTTGCAGAGAGAATTTGAAGTTATCTCCCTTGTTCAGATCAATATTTCCAAAAGGGGAATCCAACGACACACGGACTGGCTTTTTTGATGGTCGTCATCCTCCTCTCTCACCCTCTCTCTCTCTGTCCCTGTTTGTGCTATATATTCTAGTTGTTTCCACCTCTCTCCCCTTCTCTCTCTCTCTCTCTCTCTCTTTCTCTCTCGACCTTTCTTTATCGTTTCTTTTCACGCTGTTATTGTGTCTCTTTTTCTCTTGCCGGCGATGTCATCTATTTTTTCTCCGTCGTCGACATAATCTCTCATTATATATATATATATATATATATATATATATATATATATATATATATATATACTATACGTTTTTAATGCCCTTTTCTCTTGTTGTAATCCTGTTTCTTTTTGTAACTTCCCTACTTTGTATATCTTGCTGTGGTCTCTCTCTCTCTCTCGCTATATATATATATATATATATATATATATATACATATATATATATATACATATACGTATATATATATATATATGTATATATATATGTATGTATATATCGATATTTCGACGCATGAATTTGAAATTGCAAGGGTTGGGCAATCCCTAACAACCGCTCTCCTGAGTCGGCATTGCTTGATTCCAATGGCAAGTATAGTACAAGACGACTGGAAACAATGCCGAGATAAGCAGAGGGCACATACAGCACCTGGTATTCCCAAACGGTCACCCATTTAGTACTTGCCAGGCTCAACGCCGCTTAACTTCGGTGATCTAACGGGAACCGGTGTGTCAACGTGATTGTGCCGTATTTTATATATATATATATATATATATATATATATATATATATATATATATATATATATATATATATATATATGTATATATATGTATGTATATATATATATATATATATATATATATATGTATATGTATATATATATGTATATATATATATGTATATATATATGTATATGTATATGTATATGTATATATATGTATATGTATATATATATATATGTATTTACACACACATATATATATATATATGTGTGTGTGTATATATATGTATATATATATATGTATATGTATATATATATATATATATATATATATATATATGTGTATACACTTTTCTCAGTATGTCACTTTCTGTTATTGCCCCCGTTCCTCTCTTTCTCTCACAGTTACTGCACCTCTTATTCTGTCTTTACTCTCTGTCTATCTGTTCTATTATATTTCTTCCTGCTTTTTCCCATACTGTCTCTATTTTTTCATCACTTTATCTTTGTATCATTCTCTCTTGCTATCACTCTTTTGTTATCATAGTCTCTCTTCTTCCTCTCTCTCTCTCTCTCTTTCTCCACCCCCCTCTCTCTCTCCCTCTTGGTTATCGTTTTTGTTATTTTATTCCGATCTTACTGGATTTGGTTTGGAATTAATTAGACACTAATTCATCATAAAATAAGTTGTTTTTTTAAAAGAAAAACACTGCATACTACTCATCTTCTAAGTATACCTAAAGTCTCGACTTTTCATATCTCTAGTTTTATAAAGTAAGTTATGTTTATATCTTTATATATTTGTATGTACATGATTCGCTCCTTAACTTATTAAACGATCATTATGAAATTTTGAATACAGCTGCTAAGTGAAAGGGATCAAACAGTGGACTATGTTGAGTTGAATCTATTTTTATACAAAGGGGGTGAGAGCCCTTCGTGAAAATTATGATACTTCCGATTTTTGTAGAAGTTTACATTCGTTATTACACGTCAACTAATAAATATTGCTCAAATTTCAGTTTCTATGATTTTAGAGAGCACAGTATGGGCACCACCTCTAATTTAGAAATTTCAAATATATCAGATTTTAATTGAATGTGATACATAGTCAATAATTACCAATGAAGTAAGATTTCTGGATTTCAATTTCTTTTGAAGACTCCTTAAGCTTAAGTCGACAAGTTTAGATATTTGCTAGAATCAAGATAATGTAATGTATTTTGATACAAATTAGAATAAGGATTTTAGTAATAAGGTTTAGTATCATTATATCTTGATTTTAATCTTTGTTAAGAAACATAAAATTTGTGCAAAACTGCCCAGGTACAATAATTTATTTTCCATGACCTGAGTCGGAAACTATTCTAATATATATATATACATATATATATATATATATATATATATATATATATATATATATATATATAATCTGTGTTTGTGTGCGAGTGCATTTGTGCAGTGCAGAGGGATACGTAAAAATTAAATTGCTAAAGTTAAGAAAATACTATATATACTCACATGCATATGTATTAAAAAGTCGAATTATTCAAATGAGGTCAACAACTTCTCGAGAAGAGTTTAGTTGAACAACTTCAACATGAAAGCAATTTGCTATTGTTGACATAATACTAATTTAAGGGTTTTATGAAAATATCCCTACAAAAGATTGAGTTAAAAAAAAAAAGATTTGACAAAGTTAACAATCCTGACCCAAGGCCTGTGCCTATTTTGTGTTGGTCTCTTCTGAATTTTGACATTCGAGCTGGTTGTTTGCTGTCCTCTGTTGTCGGTGTCTGTTTTCATTTACGTCTTGTTCTTCTTTTGGGCCTCTTGTTTTTTACTGAACAATCTCTTGTCGACTTTCAAATAAAATCTTACAGAATATCTATTATTATACTAGATGTGAGTTGCATCACCGTTTGTTCTCCTTACGTTATAATCACGCAAAATACATGCTAAAATATACCGTAGCTCCATAATTGAGTTATGTTTCAAAAAGAAAACCCGTTTTAATAGTTTTAATTAGGCGTCATTTATAATCAGCTGAACCAGTCACCCATCTCTCACTTGGCTATTCATTCCCTGTGATTCTACGTTGATTTAACCACTCTTTATTATGTATTGATCATTTGGAGAGAGAATGGCTCTTTTCTTCCTATTTACACACGGCTATTTGTACACACCACAAACACACATGTAAATTAGATGTCAAAATAATAAGTCTCTTTCACACTATATAAGAATAATAAAGAATAATAATATATGTACAAAATAATAATAATAGTAGTAGTATTACTACTACTACTACTACTACTAATAATAATAATAATAGACTAAACATACTTATTATTTTTATGCTTCTAAATTTTTTAGATGAGGATTGATAATTTGTATAATTTGGCTTATTCGGACTACTGTTCTCATCTTGAGTGTTATTCTCACAACATTTCGGCCGTTGTAACCTCCGGCTTTCTTCAGGTGTATCTTTTCGAACTCGTGGCGCAGTGTATATAGTACTAAGTAAAATTCAGTTCTAAGTGATAGTCATCTGAAGGTTACAGGGTTCAATCTTCGGTGCGGGCGATACGAAGAATTGCGAATTGCTGAAGACTTCTTCTAGTCATGGCTGACCGAACGAGAGCATGCTACCCCCCGTGGATTAAATGAAGAGTTACGTTCAAAATTCCGTCCACATTCCCGAGTTCGACAGAAATATTCCGGAGTTAGAAAAGATAAACCTAAAGAAGGCCAGAAGTTACAGCGACCGAAACGTTGTGAGAAGAAGATGAGAACAGTAGTTCGAATAGTTAAAATTATTATTTTTAGTTATGCAAGAAGAATGTCTTAACATATATATCACACTTCATGATTTTTTTAATTAAATCAAATTAGAATAAATAGTAACAGTAACCCAACTAGTCAGGAGTACATCTTGTACACTATGAATATAAAGATTACGTCATTCTAAATATCCCCTCAGATAATCCACAAAAATGTCCCTGTTGATTCGTTTCCTATTATTATTTCTGAAGCCATCCACGTTATTCTTTAAATCATTTAGATTAGAGATATACAGACTTTTCAATAAAAATTAAAATAAAGAGAAACAATTGATATATTTAACGGTTTATTCCTGTGTACATTTCGTCTCTACTTAATCTACAGATCTATCTAGTTCACCATTTCTTCTCGCCTATCGAAGTACGTGAATCAAAAGTTCGGATTTCTATTCATCTGTTCGGTTCCATCTACGGCTGTCTGTTTTCATCTGGCGATCAATTGGGTTTCTTTACATCTCTATTTAATGGCATCCCCATCTTCTTTCGGGAAAGCTGCCAGCACAAAAGAACACACTTTCTTACCCTCGGGGATTTCACCGATAATTCTTTTTCCCCCAAAACGAAGAGGGTAACCAAGAGAATATCTATGACGCAATACGCCGTGAGAACGACAAAACCTAGAGAGATGCGATTTTTGCTCAGGGCACCTGGTATTTCATATATATATATTGAACGGACCCACTTATTTACCCCCTTTGTGCTCTTAGGTCGAAGTGCCTTGGCAGAGTACAGAATCTAGTGAAGGAATGATCTCTTCTTTTCCTTAGAACCCCTTTATCACAGAAGAGACGTTGCTAGCCTCTCTTTCTACTCTGCCGTTATTTCCATGGAAAGTTGTCGACTGAGTTCCAATCTTTGGTTCTTTCTTGTAAGGCATCGACATCTGGAAAATGACAGAAACTCGTATTCCTACCACAACAGAAAAAAAACTTTACTTTCTCTTTCCATGTTCCTAACCATCAGGCAGAATTTTCATGGACAGAGCTCCTTTGCTAGAGGTTTCCGCCTGTGGATCACATTACCGCAGGAATGCTTTCCTGCTGATTGCAACTTACTCCTCCTTAAGTCCAATGCGAACAAATTCAATTCCTATAGAGCTCCATGAGTAATCAAATACACTTCATACCATTGATCAATGTTGGTACTTTCATAGTGTTACTCATCGTTCGACTGATAACACTAAGTTTCAAGAACAAATTACATTGATATTTTTAATCCTGAAAAAAACCCGCTACTCTATAATAAAGAGTAATGTGTATTGGTTTAGGAGGAACCCAAATTACTTTCCAGAATGAGACATTCGTTTTCCTCGTTGCTTTCTTTAACGATTTATACGCCTTTTTTTATTCCACTTTCCAGTTTTAGAAGTTTCTTTCTTTTTTATAAACTTCAACTAAAGTTTTTGATGTTTAAAAAGTTCGGTGTCATTTTAGAATGTTTAGCCGGGACCCATTTTTCCTATTAATAGAAGGAAGTAACTAAATAGAAGAACATGTTTAAAAGGTTGTTTTCTTTTTCAGGTCATCAGAAATAAGTCGCGTTATTTTATTTAAGTTAACGTCATTTCGGTCCCTAATTTTCCCATCCAAATGAAAAAAAAACATTAGAGCGACTTACATTAGAAAGCAAATAGAAAATAACCGACAACCCCAGCTGTCTGAAATGTATTAAAAAGAGATCCTTTATTCTAATAAAAAGTCAACGATAGGTTTCTTTTTCAGTGGGTCATCAAAAATAATTATAATTCATATATGAAAAATTAAATTATTAATGTGATTTAATGATTTAATATGAATATTAGTGCTAACACCGGCGAAGCATAATTCTTCCCGTCATTTTCTGACAGATGTTGTACACTAGTTGTTGTAATAAAATCAATTGATACGTTATTAAAAAACAGTAAGACATTCATATTACAACAACGTTTCTCAAATGTTTATGTTATTGGATCGTGAATGATGAGTTTTCATCAAGGTTTACTTTCAGAAAATCAACGCTGATTGGTTTCCCAAATAAGCTTGCTTCTTCCCGGTTTTTGAGACAAAGTTATCCGGTCGTACATATCATCATATAGATTGAATCACGTGATTGATTACTCTACCAACTTGGGATTCGTATTTAGCTAATAAGATGTCTATTTAGTCACCTGTCATCACCAATAAAAGTCAACTTCATTAGCAAAATTCAATTGAAACTAAAGTTGCACAGAATGTGTCTGAGAAGAAAGAAATGGTTTAATTAAGGAAATGGTTTAATGAGTTTTTTCCTGACGATACCAAACAGCAAAAAAGGAACCTACAAGGTAAGTTCTCTTAATGTTCCACATAATGAATGAACAAGATAAACTTGGAGTTGTACAATGTGTGTTCGCTTGATCATCCGTCTTAGTCTAAACTGACACTCGCACTGAGAGCGATGATGATGATGATGATGATGATGATGATGATGATGATGATGATGATGATGATGATGATGATGATGATGATGATGATGATGATGATGATGATGCAGCAGCAGCAGCATTTTGGTCAGTTAATATAGCAAACCGGATATAATCTAGCGTTCTGTTTTCAGCTAGGTACTAGAGATATTGCTTAAATGATTGTATATTGGTGTTTGTCTAAGGGATGTTCTTTTGCTATTCTTGCTTCGACTAGTTTATGGAAGATGTCCTCAAAGACGATAACGAGGAGGCTTTAATAAAATAGATCATATTAATCTAAATAATAGAACTCAATCTATTTAGCTAGGACTTGCTTCTGACTAGAGCATCCGCATATGGGGGATCTAAACGTCCCATCATTCACTGATCTGAGATGAATTTCCATCTTCACTAAAAAAAACTAAAGCGCGAACTTCAATCTAAAACCATACGTTTCATATATCATTTTGCGGAATCTCAAAGAATTCGGGAGCTAACTGACGCTTAGACACCGTTTCTCCCTTATACATGTTCTAATACAAGTATTTAAAAATGAAACAAAGAACTACACGGAAACAACAATGTATGCCAAAAAAATATTTTTCATCGCAAACCTGATAGGGTTCTCTTCGGGATTGTGTCCATAAAAATGTGTATAATCAAGTCGTGTGTGTCTGTGGAACTTTACGAAAATGTCTTACATACTATTAGGTGTGTGTGCGCAGCGCACAGGGGCTGGTTAGTGTGTTCAGTAAAAGCGAGACCGGAAGAAAGAAAGTGAATTTTCGGATGCGTCTCTTTTTATATCACAGATTGTCGCGCCCTATACTATAACGAAAGGGAGATAATTCGGGTCTGAAACGCCTCCTGGTAATTGTATGCGTAAGTGTGTAAGAAAAAAGTACGTAATCC
>OY744521.1:187447844-187465344 GCA_963556195.1 Sepiola atlantica | reverse complement strand
ATGTTAGGCGACAATGACTTACTAAGCAGACCTAGTATAGAATTCAATACAATATGGGAACCGATAATTATAAATAATAGATAAGTAGTGATCTATAGTAATAAGTAGTTAGATCAAAAACAATAATAGGTTCAATGCTCCTAAAATCCACACTAGAATTGTCCGCAAGGACCGTGGCGCAGTGGATATAGTACTAAGTAGAATTTAGTTCTAAGTGACAGTCGTTTGAAAGTTTACGGTTCAGTGCGGGTTAGACTGAAGACTTTTACCCAGCCATGGCAGATGGAACGAGGGCATGCTATCTCCGTTGATTTAATAAAGGGTCTCGTTCGAAATTCCGTCCAGATTTGACAGAAAGATTTCCGAGTTCGACAAAAACACACACAAGAAGGTCAGAGTTTATATCTGCTGAAATGTTGTGATAAAATCACACAAGATGAGAACAGTAGTCCGAATATACCAAATTCTACAAATTAATCAACCCTCATCTAAAAAAAAGACGAAAAAAATGAAAATTTGTGATATATTTCAATTCGTTTGATTCTATTATTTGTTGAGTAATTAATGAATGTGTAACATATTTTTATTCTATTCATAAACAAATACTGTTCTATTGAAGTATTTGTTGATTAACATTTCAAAATAAAAATGAAAACAAACTTTGTAATATATTTACTTTTTTTTTTTAATAAACACTGATTTTATTATTAGCTACCGCAAAAATAAAAAAATAAAATTATTATTTGCAAAAAAAAGAAAAAGTGTAAGGGCAAGAAAAATACGACATTTTAATTTTCCCCTTACACCGGTTGCAATGTGAGACGAAAGTAATCGCAAAAACTTAGCAGCGTTGAAATGTTCAAGATAACCGTTATTTTCATTATGAAATCCAAGCTGACATAGATTAGTTTCTATATTTATTGGAAATACATTTTCAGTCAACACGGTTCGAAATAGACGCACATTTCCAGAAAATGTGCTAGATCAACTATAGTTAGGAAGGAGAATACATTCAGTATACAACTGTTGTGGTCAATGCTGGTATCAACAAAAATATAAACATCCTACCTTCCTAGTAGCTAGAAGCTGACTTGCGATTTATAGATGCGCATGAACACGTTGAATATTCATAATATTAAGTTATTGTATTCTGAAAACCATTATCTCTTGCTGATATGGTTAATTACATAATACATCCGATATGACCTTTCTATTCGCAGTACTTTTTTCACGTGACTATGAGGAACGCGGCCAACACGTGGGCGGCTGCGGGTCACCAATTGTTTAAGTTAAATGTTCTTCATTTATAACACGTTACATTCTTCGACGAATCAGAGCCTTGTGTAGGTGTATAACATTTTAGTTTCAATAAATTAAATAAGGTGAAAGAAAATAAAACTTAGGAGGCCTCCAGGGCGCTGCCTAAACTATCCTTTCTGTGGATAGCAGACGTTTACCCATCTCATGGAAATAAGTTATTGCTATGACACCGATTGTATTTAATTTGATGTTACAATAATTAAAGTACGGTGACCGAAAAAAAACAACTAATGAGGCCTCCTGAGCGCTGACGAACGTCTTCAGTCCCGAAAAAGTAGGCTTGAACCCACACAGTCAAAATATAGTGTTGCTGTTAAAAGCAAGTCTCTATAATATCTTCATGCAATATTTTACGAATAGTCACACAAAATAAAAATAAAGAGGCCTCCAATGCGCTACTGAAACGATAGCGCCCTTAACACTATATCACAAGCGTGTTATTGTTCAACCCGCTTAGCGAGCCCTCTCCCAGTAACTCAGTCCTCATTAACCAAAAATGTCTTATCAAAAAAGACGTGAGTTTGTTCCTAGCAGCAAAAATAGACCGATAGACTCGAAAAAATGCCGCCAGAACAAGGAACACTTATTTTTATATTTCTAATTTCTATTTGCTTTAATTCCCCCCCCCTTCATGTTTACTTCTTTTACTTTACGTTTTCTTTAAAAATCATATCCCCATCCCGTGCCACTGAGAAAGAAACTACCCGACCCCATCACTTTCCCGTAACCTAGTCTTTAGTACATTGGCCCAAATTTGCAGCGATGTACAGACATGTCTGAAGGTCAGAAAGATTTAAAGATGAGTAAATCTCTCTCTACCCCATACCGACCATTTCGTAGAAAGCACATCCTGTTTTTATGCTTTTTTCATAAGTGTTTTGAGGTGGGAGGTCACATTTTTTGAAGATCCTTTTACCGACTCTATAATCTATAGTAATTCAGCTTCATTCTGTTCGTCATTTTTACCCTCATACTTTTTTATTCAACACCGACGGAACTTTTGCATTTGCTCGCTTGATTACTACTAACTAGCGGGAAGTGTGGAAATTGTACAACTTTTGTTATCACTGCGAAATACGTATCTAAGTACTCTGGTAAATGTGGTTTACGAATATATATGGTTTTGTAGAAGTTTGTGACATGTTTCTATTTTATAGACACTTGGCGTGAAGGAAGACCCCACGATATTATTGTACCATTTTTGGAGAGAACAGATACAACATTTTGATCCTATCCCAAAGGCCGAGAAATTGTATTTTAGTTCGAGGTAAATGTAAAATAAAAACGAAATATACTTGTTTTGCATTGCATCTTCAGCGATCCCATCGGTTTTTTTTAAAGGGGAGTGTGATAGTGTATGTACGAAGATAACATTGCCTTCAAGTATTATCATATAGATTAACCAATTGCAGAGATGGTCCCAGGGAGGGAGTTGGGGGGGGGGCTTCCTAATAGTTACTAAACAAGAGTATACAACCAGTTCGTGATGTTCGTGCTGTTCACATGTGTTGACAATAGTACATCAAGAGATAGAATGACGAAGTATATCCATACTAAATAATTATTTTTAATTGACAACTTTGTTAACACAAAACAAGATGAAGATTGTGAGTTCAAAGGGTAAAAAAACGTTCTGGTAAAGAAATGTGTTTCTCTGTTAGTAGAAATTGAATACACATGTTTATTTCAGCTGGCACCGCGTGCGTTTACGTATGTGTAAATAGGATAGGCGTGAAAATATGTGTGTTTATATTAGCGTGCCTGTTCCCTTAGTGAGAAAGTGTATGTATGAGAGGGTGTATGCATTCGGTGAGCGACCTGGGTGTGCTTCGCTGGGCTACAGAAGTTAGTGAATGTCTCTTGTTGAGTTTGCTGAGGGACTTTGACACAGAAAGGACATGAGAGGAGCGTGTTGTACGCACGTATTTTGTGTATGAAAAAAAAAGAGGAAAAAGAGAGAAAGTTGTGTGTTTGGGTTTCAATAATAGACGCCAGTTTTCAGCAGTGAAAATACTCGCTTGTTTTCTTCGCTGATATAAACTGATGATGAGAGATTTCGTCTAATTTTTGTGAAAATAACATGCACTGCCGCTGCTACTACGAACAAATCCACCGGGTCTTTGTTGCATTTTTCTTTACGATTGTATAAAGCAAATTATAAAAAAAACACTTCATGTGAAACTCGAACTAAAATACAATTTCTGAGCCTCCGGGATATGATCAAAGTGTAGTTGGGGTGAGGAATGATACTACTTCCAAGGTGCAACGGGCTCTCACGTATTATTAACGGGGTTGTACTTAGGGTTCATCGAAATGTGGATAGTTTATTAGTTGGCTTGAACACGTGACGTGGAAAGGATTCAAAGTTAGAATCAGTTGCTGATCATATTTTAGTGAAGATAACAATAATGTAAGATGATCGAAGATAGCGGAGTGAACTCCTCTCGTTCTTCGCCTGTGGTGATGGTGCAGCCAAAAGCAACTCCTCGATAAGAAATCGTGATCATCTCCGAGAAGATATTATCGACGTTACCGGTTCTGAGAAATGTATCAAAATAGCAGCTTAACCTCTGATCCAGGACGGACAATAACATATCAGAGGAATATGTAAAACTAATATCGTGCGGAAAGGTACCCACCTTCCCATTCCTTCTAGCTTATGAATATAATAATTAATAAGGCCCAATCAATCATGCACATTAAGTATTGTAATTAGTATTTAATAACCCCCCCCCAACAAAAAAAAATCATCATCATCATCATCATCATCATGATGATCATCATCATCGGTTTAACGTCTGTTTTATATGCTGGCATGTGTTGGACGGCTTTAAGAAATGTACTTCTTAAACTAATTTATCTCTGGACAGGTCTTTATTTACACTGTTGTATCGTGCAGCATTTGACTTATTGTAGAGGAATAAATGCACATAAAATGTTTATATAATAAAACATTTTGATTACATCTTTTCATGTTTTCCTTGGCTTTTCCCTGTGAACTATGGCGATTATCTTAACGTTTCTGCATCTACTAAGCCAAGAACACCCATCCATTACTTCAATGTGACCATACCCTCAAAGTTCCCTGTTCTGCACACACCACCCTATACTGTTCAGATTAAATCTTCCTCTGAGGTCATCAGAACTAAGCTTGTCTTTAGGACTCACATTAGACATCCATCGTATCATTCTCATATCATTCTCTTCATGCAACGCATGTCCTCAACACTGGCAGGCCAAGTTTCACTTCCACATACACCATAACACTAAATTAACTTAATTAAATCAGTAGTAATCTCAGTGTTGGGCTACAAGATGAGCACAACTTCGGATTACTGTAAAACAAGCGTTGACCTAGTATATTCAGAGTTACATCCATTGAACTATTTTCAAGTTATTCCCAGTATAATTTGGAGCAGGTAAGTAAAAACGAGCTCTTCCATTTTGACGTACAAAAAACCTCTGACATGCATAGTGCGAGATTTTAAAATTAAGGCTTGCTCCGTTTCTTGTATGTCCTTTGAGCTTTGTGGACGTGTTTAACCCAAGCTCTAAGTTTTTACATGGTTTGCATGACTGACGCTTTTACAATGAAATGTCCAATTTACGGGTCGCAATTATCGTTCATTGATAGATATTCAACCATGGTTGTTTTAGCCACCTCAACATGCCCCTTTTTGTACGAGTTACAGCATTACTATCGAGAATAGTTCGCAAATACAAACTAAGTCCTGTTTATTTTCTTGGGCTATGTCTATAAAGTGTTTACCTCGACAAGTGATGTTTATTTCTATTAACGGCGAGATTTACGTCTGTAATTACGTCTGTAATTACGTCTGTAATTACGTCTGTAATTTTCAGCCCCTTTTATATATTATGTAATATCAGCTCTCTCCTACGTTTGCCGTTGACACACTTTTCTGTGAGAAATAAATGTATGTCTATGTATGTAAATGCAACAGTCGCTTGATCTTTACTGTTTTTTCCTCATTGTTATTTCCCCATTTATTTCCGACTCGCGTGTCTTCCTAAGAAAACAGATATTCAAGACGAGTGCTGTGATATGCTATGCATGAGTGTTAAGTAATTTAAAAATACTCGTACAATACATACATTTATAAGATGTAACTATGAAAAACACATCTACATTTAAATACGGGTAAACTATCCACGTTCATATATAAAACCAACTGAAATAAGGTCGGAGAGCACATCGGTCGAAACGTAGCATAACGTTGATGGAAAAAGGCCGAATAAAAAAATTGATTCCTTTAATCAGCCATGAACATTGATATTAAAGTTCAAAACATATTATTAAACCGGTTAAAACTGACGTAAGAACAAAAACGTTTCCTTTTGTGAGAATGGAGTTTTGGGGTTTAAAGTTATGTCCTCATGAGAAAGGCCCAGGGGACCCTACATCTTGTGAGGGATACGTGACCTCCCCTCCTGCTCTAGTGAGATCATGAAGTCCTAGGTTAAGACTTTATTTCTCCCTTAATTTGCTCACTGTTATCAAAACTTAACAGACCTACCGGTTTGAAGTCCGGCTTCTACTAACGAACACGGGGCGACTGTAAGTTATTCTAGGTGTGTTTCACACGATTTAATTACCTTATCCTTACAACTATGTACATTCAATTATTTTGCGTGGTGTATTAACTGTATGCCCGTTGACGCGTGCGTACTGTCGCCCATGTGTTTAGGGTATTCAATTGTATTCCCCAACAGCACTTTTTTCTTATCTTGATAGAATGAGAATATCCAATATTCACATTCTTCACGCGTGTTTAAATGATGACCACTAAAACTGAAACCGATTTTCCAAAACTGATTTTAATGTTTGTAGTTTCCGCTTTCATTACATATTTATCTACTTTGTACTTTTGAAGAAAAAATGTTTTCGCTAGCCTTGTGCTGTCCGTCTCCTTGTAAAAGATCGCAGCATTTCAATTCTCTATCTTGGTTGCACTGTTGCCACAAAAGCACTTTTCCGTTACAGCGATTGATGTTTTATTATATAAACATGTTATGTGCATTTATTCCTCTACAATAAGTCAAATGCTGTACGATATAACAGCGTAAAAATGTAAACATCATAGACTCGATTACTCTATACTGGCAAAAAATGAAAATAATTCACATAGATAAGCAATAGATATAAATCTAAATTTCTCGATTACTCTATACTGGCAAAAAATGATAATAATTCACATAGATAAGCAATAGATATAAATCTAAATTTCTCGATTACTCTATACTGGCAAAAAATGATAATAATTCACATAGATAAGCAATAGATATAAATCTAAATTTCTCGATTACTTTATACTGGCAAAAAATGAAAATAATTCACATAGATAAGCAATAGATATAAATCTAAATTTCTCGATTACTCTATACTGGCAAAAAATGAAAATAATTCACATAGATAAGCAATAGATATAAATCTAAATTTCTCGATTACTCTATACTGGCAAAAAATGATAATAATTCACATAGATAAGCAATAGATATAAATCTAAATTTCTCGATTACTCTATACTGGCAAAAAATGATAATAATTCACATAGATAAGCAATAGATATAAATCTAAATTTCTCGATTACTCTATACTGGCAAAAAATGATAATAATTCACATAGATAAGCAATAGATATAAATCTAAATTTCTCGATTACTCTATACTGGCAAAAAATGATAATAATTCACATAGATAAGCAATAGATATAAATCTAAATTTCTCGATTACTCTATACTGGCAAAAAATGAAAATAATTCACATAGATAAGCAATAGATATAAATCTAAATTTCTCGATTACTCTATACTGGCAAAAAATGATAATAATTCACATAGATAAGCAATAGATATAAATCTAAATTTCTCGATTACTCTATACTGGCAAAAAATGAAAATAATTCACATAGATAAGCAATAGATATAAATCTAAATTTCTCGATTACTCTATACTGGCAAAAAATGAAAATAATTCACATAGATAAGCAATAGATATAAATCTAAATTTCTCGATTACTCTATACTGGCAAAAAATGAAAATAATTCACATAGATAAGCAATAGATATAAATCTAAATTTCTCGATTACTCTATACTGGCAAAAAATGATAATAATTCACATAGATAAGCAATAGATATAAATCTAAATTTCTCGATTACTCTATACTGGCAAAAAATGATAATAATTCACATAGATAAGCAATAGATATAAATCTAAATTTCTCGATTACTCTATACTGGCAAAAAATGATAATAATTCACATAGATAAGCAATAGATATAAATCTAAATTTCTCGATTACTCTATACTGGCAAAAAATGATAATAATTCACATAGATAAGCAATAGATATAAATCTAAATTTCTCGATTACTCTATACTGGCAAAAAATGATAATAATTCACATAGATAAGCAATAGATATAAATCTAAATTTCTCGATTACTCTATACTGGCAAAAAATGATAATAATTCACATAGATAAGCAATAGCTATAAATCTAAATTTCTCGATTACTCTATACTGGCAAAAATTGATAATAATTCACATAGATAAGCAATAGATATAAATCTAAATTTCTCGATTACTCTATACTGGCAAAAAATGATAATAATTCACATAGATAAGCAATAGATATAAATCTAAATTTCTCGATTACTCTATACTGGCAAAAAATGATAATAATTCACATAGATAAGCAATAGATATAAATCTAAATTTCTCGATTACTCTATACTGGCAAAAAATGATAATAATTCACATAGATAAGCAATAGATATAAATCTAAATTTCTCGATTACTCTATACTGGCAAAAAATGATAATAATTCACATAGATAAGCAATAGATATAAATCTAAATTTCTCGATTACTCTATACTGGCAAAAAATGATAATAATTCACATAGATAAGCAATAGATATAAATCTAAATTTCTCGATTACTCTATACTGGCAAAAAATGATAATAATTCACATAGATAAGCAATAGATATAAATCTAAATTTCTCGATTACTCTATACTGGCAAAAAATGATAATAATTCACATAGATAAGCAATAGATATGAATCTAAATTTCTCGATTACTCTATACTGGCAAAAAATGATAATAATTCACATAGATAAGCAATAGATATAAATCTAAATTTCTCGATTACTCTATACTGGCAAAAAATGATAATAATTCACATAGATAAGCAATAGATATAAATCTAAATTTCTCGATTACTCTATACTGGCAAAAAATGATAATAATTCACATAGATAAGCAATAGATATAAATCTAAATTTCTCGATTACTCTATACTGGCAAAAAATGATAATAATTCACATAGATAAGCAATAGATATAAATCTAAATTTCTCGATTACTCTATACTGGCAAAAAATGATAATAATTCACATAGATAAGCAATAGATATAAATCTAAATTTCTCGATTACTCTATACTGGCAAAAAATGATAATAATTCACATAGATAAGCAATAGATATAAATCTAAATTTCTCGATTACTCTATACTGGCAAAAAATGATAATAATTCACATAGATAAGCCATAGATATAAATCTAAATTTCTCGATTACTCTATACTGGCAAAAAATGATAATAATTCACATAGATAAGCAATAGATATAAATCTAAATTTCTCGATTACTCTATACTGGCAAAAAATGATAATAATTCACATAGATAAGCAATAGATATAAATCTAAATTTCTCGATTACTCTATACTGGAAAAAAATGAAAATAATTCACATAGATAAGCAATAGATATAAATCTAAATTTCTCGATTACTCTATACTGGCAAAAAATGATAATAATTCACATAGATAAGCAATAGATATAAATCTAAATTTCTCGATTACTCTATACTGGCAAAAAATGATAATAATTCACATAGATAAGCAATAGATATAAATCTAAATTTCTCGATTACTCTATACTGGAAAAAAATGAAAATAATTCACATAGATAAGCAATAGATATAAATCTAAATTTCTCGATTACTCTATACTGGCAAAAAATGATAATAATTCACATAGATAAGCAATATATATAAATCTAAATTTCTCGATTACTCTATACTGGCAAAAAATGATAATAATTCACATAGATAAGCAATAGATATAAATCTAAATTTCTCGATTACTCTATACTGGCAAAAAATGATAATAATTCACATAGATAAGCCATAGATATAAATCTAAATTTCTCGATTACTCTATACTGGCAAAAAATGATAATAATTCACATAGATAAGCAATAGATATAAATCTAAATTTCTCGATTACTCTATACTGGCAAAAAATGATAATAATTCACATAGATAAGCAATAGATATAAATCTAAATTTCTCGATTACTCTATACTGGAAAAAAATGAAAATAATTCACATAGATAAGCAATAGATATAAATCTAAATTTCTCGATTACTCTATACTGGCAAAAAATGATAATAATTCACATAGATAAGCAATAGATATAAATCTAAATTTCTCGATTACTCTATACTGGCAAAAAATGATAATAATTCACATAGATAAGCAATAGATATAAATCTAAATTTCTCGATTACTCTATACTGGAAAAAAATGAAAATAATTCACATAGATAAGCAATAGATATAAATCTAAATTTCTCGATTACTCTATACTGGCAAAAAATGATAATAATTCACATAGATAAGCAATATATATAAATCTAAATTTCTCGATTACTCTATACTGGCAAAAAATGATAATAATTCACATAGATAAGCAATAGATATAAATCTAAATTTCTCGATTACTCTATACTGGCAAAAAATGATAATAATTCACATAGATAAGCAATAGATATAAATCTAAATTTCTCGATTACTCTATACTGGAAAAAAAATGAAAATAATTCACATAGATAAGCAATAGATATAAATCTAAATTTCTCGATTACTCTATACTGGCAAAAAATGATAATAATTCACATAGATAAGCAATAGATATAAATCTAAATTTCTCGATTACTCTATACTGGCAAAAAATGATAATAATTCACATAGATAAGCAATAGATATAAATCTAAATTTCTCGATTACTCTATACTGGAAAAAAATGAAAATAATTCACATAGATAAGCAATAGATATAAATCTAAATTTCTCGATTACTCTATACTGGCAAAAAATGAAAATAATTCCTCAATGGTAGATGCTCAACTGATCACCAATCAATGGTTCCCCCTGTACACTATTAAGAACAACAACTCGTCTAATTACAACAACTGTGAATAATTTTAATTTCTTCATCTGTGTACCTCAACTAAACGCAACTTCTATAAGAAATATTTATTTCCAAGAAATGCCAGTCTGTGGAACACAATACCACGGACTTGCTTCCCAGCTGACTATAACATTGTCGTTTTCAAATCGAATATTAAAAAAAGTCTTATTGAGTCGTACTCTTAAATAATAAAATTCTACGCAGCTTCAACAATCGTTACCAATATTTGCGGTGTTATCTCAACGTCCCATGAGAAACTCATTAACCCGTATCCTCGAGTTGCCTGTGTGCCTTGTTAGTGCTTATTTAAATAAAAAAAATTAACAATAACAAATTATTGTTTCTTTTTTCTTTTATGACATCTTTAATTGTATTGCATGTGTGCTGTTTTAACATGTGCGAAGATGTGAATATTTACAATTTGGGTCATATTTTAAAGTTCTTTACCCTTAGACACGGTGCGCAAAATAAAATAAAATGAACCCCTAAAGGTTAGGACCTGTTCCATTATAGTATTGTTTAGTTTAAGGTCGAATGACGCAATGTCTCTCCACTCCCTGTAAACTTTTGAAATAATGCATATTTCTGAATATTTTCGCGATAAAATGAAGAACTGTTTCGAATCGGTTTTGAGAATCATCGTTTTTTTTGTTTTATTTTGCGATCCCGAGACAAATTGATCTCGTTTGCTGATTCTGTTCTACGAGAGATTGAAGCTTTATGGTTAATAAATGGTATTAGTTGAAAGTGTCTTTGTATGGTTAAATCGCCTTAGTTCTTCTTAGCTGACGGAACTTGTTGTTTTCAAACAGTCACCCAGCTAAGTATTGACCAGTGAAAAGAGGGCCAGTATTTCAACGAAATGTATGCGTAATGTAAACGAGGATAGATAAGAGGTAAACACTTATAGTACACAATACATTTTATACGATTGATTGAATACCAGTTGCTATTTTACTAATAGATGTGAGGATATTGATACATTCCCAACATTATTAAAGCGTAAGTGATTATATTATGCCCGCCACGATTTAAACTAGACAAGTCGATTTCATTGGCCGAGACGGTATTACTTAAGCCAATCACCTACCTACCATAATGTATAATTTATATATCGCAAGATTATATAAATCTACAAGAAATACGAGTTCAGGTACGAAAAAAAAAATAACACAAATCTTCCCTTTGTATGTGATTTTCATTTTTTTTTTATCCCCAACTAGAAATATTCTCTTTAAAGAGATCTGACTGCAGCACGCCCACCACTACACCCGAGTCTAATAATAAGCCCCTTTTCCTTACTAAAACCTTCACGAACGAAGAAGAGCTGTCCCAAAATTGTCCCACAAAATTTTCATTTTGACCTTTTGTGCATTCAGATATTTTGTTTTCTGTTTTATTTTGTTACTTTCTTTTTTGCTTCTCTAGTTCAAACGTCGTCAAGTCGCCAGCCGCTCCACCACCCACGCCGACCGGCAGGTCTTCATCTTACTCTTTAAAAGCCAGCCATCCCCCACGCGCGATATTCCCGCTACTTCTAACTCCAGCAGGCCGGCTATTACTATACAACAGCCCAGTACTTACACACACACACACACACACACACACACACACACACACACACACACACGCACGCATGGTGCACCTCCTTAACAATCTCCGTCTCTGAGACCGCACCATCCTGTCCTCCGTTTTCCTTCTTTTTTTATTCTCGTAATAAGGCAACAACTGAATCGCTTTGACCTTTCGTCGAGAACTTTCGGTTATTCCTTTCGTCGTCTCCATGTCCTTTGAGTTGTCCAAGATCAAATTTCATGCCAAATTTACAAGATTCTCTGTCAGAAGACCCTTTGTCGAAAATCACCTACATTCGCTTTGCAAATACGTATTTTTCCCCCTATTTGCTTTTTTCCATACCTACTTTGGATTATTTTTTCTATTTTCTGCCGCATTTTATTTGCATTCCTTGGCGTTTTTGTTCTTGTTGTTCAATTCTGCAACTTCTTTCGTCTTATTTGATTTGATTCTTAGAAATTAGTGTCTGTATTCTCGTTTTCGAAGATCCTTACGGATATTTCTTCTGATTTCTTTCGCTTTCCGTTCTTGTTTTTCTTTCATTTCTATTTCTTTCCTCTTCTTTACACTATTTTGCCGATTTGGAATTTTCCTAATACGATAGAAAGTTGCACTGAGACAAATGAAATGATGTTATTTCGAAGTGTTTCTTCTCCTAGACTAGTTAACCTGCCACCGATTAACAGCTGAGTAGATTGCTTACTGTTTCACACATAGATTGGCTATGAAAAGATTGGTTAATGACACAGTTTCTCGTTAGATCATCGAAGTTAAACGACGTGGAAACTGGTCAATATAAGATGGGTGAGAATTGGTAATACCAGAACCAGTGTGTGGAAGGGCAGCGACCCCTCACTGCTAAAAATCTGCAGAAAAAATAACTTTTATCAAAATCATCTCTTTTGACTGGAAAATACATGCAACCGAATGGGGAGGGGGGGGGCTTGTGAATTAGATATCCCATAGAAACTTTTTTCCTTGAAGGAGGAAGAAGAAGCCAGGAGGGACACAAGGGTATTAGTTAAAAGTAGCTTTGCAGGGTACAATCGCCTTACAAATTCTGAGCTGACGAAACTTGTTATTATCATGCGGTCACCCCGCTAAGTGTTGACCAGGTTCGATATTGCTTACCATCGAAAGAGAGTCAGTATTTCAACGAAATGTATACGCAATACAAACCGGGTGGGTAAGAAGAAATTTCTTTGCGCTTTCGGTCCATCTGTACTTATTAAAGGATTACTAACTCAGCAGATGGCGTTTTGTTTACGTCAATTATATTTTTAAAAAAACATGACACCCCCTAAAAATGGGTGGAGACATTTTTCCATCGTTTGATTTTGTTTTAATACACATTTCATTTTTCCTGCTGATATACATTTTTATTTATTTTTATTTTTTTGTGTTGGGCAGAATTTGGTGAATTTCTCGAATGTTTTGGATTTCTCGACAATGACTAAAACAACCATTTGAAAAATCAGATTTCTTATTTAGTACACACCCCTTTACAGGCACACACGCGCATATGTATGTATATATATATATATATATATATATATATATATATATATATATATATATATACATACATATATATTTATCAATATATGTCAATGTCTTCGTATGTGTTACTTATAGAAAGAAAGGTTAGATAATCTACATAAAATCTAAAAGTGCGTTTATATGTAAAATTTCCCGGGAAGATAATGGATGTGTTCCCGAATATCTAATTTCCATCTAAAAGAAGGTATGGGGACAGACAACATCTTAAAACTTCAAATTTATCCTATTTTAACGAAATTAAAATCATATGTATAAAATTCTCCGGGGAAGACAATAGAAGTGGTACCGATTCTGTAAGTGATCCCCTATGGGGCAACACTTCCCTTAAACTCCAAATATCATATTTTGATGAAATTTAAATAATGTTCAAAATCGTCCGTGGAAAACAATGAAAGTGGTCCCGAATCTTGGGGTATCGGTCAATGTGCCAAATCTCTAGGTGCTTCCTTTTAAGGAAACTATAGTGGCAGACACCCTAAAAACTTCAAATACGTATGTCTGGTTTTAATGAAATTTAAAACATAAGTATAAATCTCTAATTCAGTGAGTTTTTCCAAAATTTTAGTTTATTCTGCTTATATTATAGAACGAAATGGGAGTCTGTTTAAAGAAGTAAAACAATAATATGGTATTATTATCATAGTAAAAAAGGACATACTATTATTCATTAAATACAGAGCAACGCCGTGTCTGCCTGCTAGTAATATATATATATAGATATATATATATATATAGTCTCGGAAGTTTCTCAACCATTAAAACTATATTAAAAAAAAACAACAAAAAAAAAAAAAAAAAAAAAAAAAAAACTTATAGTCCCAAGTCTTCCAGTGGAAAATCACTCATGTAAGTCAATTTATTTTTTACAGTTATTATATTAGTTTATTTCTAACACTATTTTAAAGGGATCATCAGTTGTTTACCATGAAAAACTGTTTCGGGAATTTAATATAATATATATATATATATATATATATATATATATATATGACTATTTCCTGTATATACATTTATTCGTAATATATCCTTTATAATATATTTAATTTTTCAGTATTTACTACGACAGAGCTCAATACGTGAGAATCTACAAAATTGTTATTAATTGTGGCAAGTCTGCTATTCCTCATTTCTAAATAGTCTCCAGCTTATTTCATCTTCTTTGCTTGTCTTTTTTTCTGACAACTCTTCTCTTGATTATTCTGGTGCTGTTCTTCCTGATTTTTCCTTGAAAAC
Source organism: Sepiola atlantica (assembly GCA_963556195.1). Lineage (NCBI taxonomy): Eukaryota > Metazoa > Mollusca > Cephalopoda > Sepiida > Sepiolidae > Sepiola > Sepiola atlantica. The sequence continues at coordinate 187,450,384 of OY744521.1, read as the reverse complement.
TGATTATCCTTTTTATTCTCTTATTGTCACTCCAAAGATGGTTGCTAGGGGTCCTTCTGATCTTGACCAGTCTAAGGTTTCCGGCCCTGATTCAATTGCTGTTGTTGTTCTCAAGCGTTGTGCTCCTGAACTTTGTTCTACCACCTCTAAATTATTCAATCTCTGTTTGCCTAAGTCCTGTTTCCCTTCTTGTTTGAATGGGTCCTCTGTTACCCCTATCTTTAAAAATGCTGGTGATCGGTCTGACTCAACTAAATATCGTCCGATTAGCCTCCTCTCCGTTATCAGCAAAGTTTTTGGAAAGTCTGGGCCTCTTCAGTGATGTTCAGTGTGTATTTCGCGATTTTCGTTCAACTGCTGATCTTTCAACTGTTATAAGTGAGAGGATCTGTCAGTTCATGCATAATTCAGAAGAGCGTAAAGCCATTGCGCTTGACATTTTTAAGGCGTTTGACAGAGTGTGGCATTCTATTCTCCTACACAAACTTCAGAGTTATGCTATTTGTGGTGAAGTTCTTGATATTATTAGGTCTTTTCATTCTGATCGAAGCTTGCGTGTAACTTTGAACGGTGTCTCTTCTTTCTCTTTTCCTATCTATGCTGATGTTCCTCATGGATCTATTCTAAGCCCGACATCGTTCTCCTCTATATAAATGATCCTTCAGAAAATACTGTTCAGAAAATTAACATCTATGCTGACGATACCACTATCTATTCTGGTGTTGCTACTCACCCATCTCTCTCGGATCAGTCGAAATATGCAGATGATCTAGAAGTTGACTTGGGTTCAGTTGTAAATTGGGGTACGAAATGGTTTGTTTCATTTAATCCAGTTAACACTCAGCTCGTGTCTTTCAATCGTAGGCGTGTCCTTTTTTTCCTGAGATTTCATGGATGGCTCTGCTCTTGAGGGGAAATTGACTCCGCAACTTATTGGTCTCTCTCTCTCTCTCATCAAATCTTTATTGAAGTTCATACATTAGATCCATTGCTCTTTCTGCTTATTGGAAAGTCGGTTCTCCCAATCGTTTCAAACACTTTCTCACACTTGAGGCTATTCTCTATCTCTACAAATCCACAATCAGACCATGTATGGAGTTCTGTTGTCATATTTGGGCTTGTGAATCTCTGTCCCATTTGAGGGTTTTTGATGAGGTGCAGAAACGTATCTGTAATTTGATTGGCTGTACCCTTTCTTCTTTTCTTCACACTCTCTCTCCCAGACGTGCTGTTGTTTGTCTCAGTCTTTTCTATAAATATTGTTATGGCATGTGTTCTTCGGAGTTATGTGATCTAGTCTCTGCGTTTTTTGTTCCAGCTCGTTTGACTCGTTGGTCAAGTGGTCTCCATCAATTCGCTGTTTTGATACCTCATTGTAATACAGCTTCCTATTCCAGTAGCTTTTACCAAGAACCGCAGGATTGTGGAACTCTCTTCCTGCTGACTGTTTTCCTCCTACCTATTCTCTTGGTCTTTTCAAGACTACGGTAAATAGGCATCTCCTGTTTTTGCAATAATCATATTTGTTCTTGTTAGCTCCTGACATCAAGTAGTTTAATGCCTTATTTTGAGCGATTTCTATAAAAAAGCATTGTAGTACTACATTATATTATATCGTATTTTAGTAAATCTATACCTTTATTTATATTTTGTTTACGATACTGATAATCGAAAATACTAATTACGTTTACGGAAGTGTATTGCTTTTACGTTAAGTTGAATTAGTGTGTTTCCCATTCAGTAAGCTACTAGATTTTATCCATGAAGGGCTCTCCCGGCTAAAAAAGAAGGAACCCACCAAGTGAGTGTGTGTGTGAGAGAGATATGCCCTATATTCAATGATTTAACCAAATAAAAATGTTGACCTACTCAGTTAGTAAATCCTTACTCTAAGGTCGCATATATTTCTCTCGCCCTGTAAACAAAATGCTACATACAGGTTAGGCTTCTCGACGTGAGAGAAATACAGACTCAAGAAAGATTGTCATACGGGTTAAAAAAAATAAGAGATACATCCGTGCGAAAGTATTGACTTGAAAAGTATCTTTCCACCTGAACAATTAAGTATTTTATGGCCATTAGCGTTTACTTCAAAGAAAAAAAGGTCCATGTGGATTAACTTGATAAAAAATAACAACATTATAACAAAGGCGAGAAAGGTGACGTAAACAACATACGATTATTCTACTCACTTTTATTTGAAGACACGTTTAATGTTAACTTTGATTTCATAACTTGGAACAAGTGAACTAAACGGTCGATCACTGCTTTGACAGCGAATTATAAGCAAAATCACAAAACAACATCAAAGCGACATTTTGTTTTTATGAAGTATGAAGGGCACGTGTAAATGTGTCCACCAAATTTATATTAATTTTTAAGTTGACAATAGATAGCGCAAAATTGCTCGGAGGACAGAATTCTCCATGGATTTTGCTGCTTCTTTCTTTATTCTGTAAAGATTTAAAACGCCCCAGAATCGATATCTGCATGGTGTTCTCGTGTAAAGAACCTCTTTTAAGAGGGTCTTTTAAGCTACA
>OY744521.1:187412844-187440344 GCA_963556195.1 Sepiola atlantica | reverse complement strand
ATTAAATCCAGTGTGACCCCGACTAGGTTTGGGTAAAAACTTACTGTAATATTCATTTGATTCTAGTCAGAAGAGACTTACTTAATGCAGGTATGTGTGGGGGATGGGGGTACTTTTAAAATTCTAATTCTTAGATATTTCAAAAATAACACCGAAACTAGATCAAACAACCAGTAAATTTACTGTTTCTTTCTTGTTTTCTTGCTATTGTTTATTTTACTATCATATTGAACGAGTTTCCAGAGAGAACGAGAGAGAGAGAGAGAGAGAGAGAGAGACAGAGAGAGACAGAGAGAGAGAGAGAGAGAGACAGAAAGGGTGTCAGTAAGAGAGCGGGGTATAGAGAGAGAGACCGGTAAAGAGTGAGAGCGATAGAAAGAGAGCATGGAGAGATAAGGAGAGCAAGAATTGGGTTTTAAAGAAAGGTGTGCCACACACATTTGAACCAGTTTCCAGTTTCCAGAGAGAGGGGGAGAGAGAGTGACAGGGGGGGAGAGCGAGAGAGGGGGCAGTTGGCAGGAGAGATAGAGAGAGCGGTTAAAATAAAGATGTTACACGCATGTCCTAACTCTTTTCTATTTTATTATCATTACTCCAGGAAAGCGCCAGGTAGCCCTGCTAGGCTGTATTCAAGTATAAGATGTATAAAAATGTTACCAAATGTTTGAATATTTCTTACCGCCAAAACTGCATGCAACTAAATACTACATACCTACATACGTTTATTAAAATGTATATAAAAGTAACATTTCGAAGCGAAAAAAAGCATAGCCCCACGTCAGGTATACTTCGATAGAGAGTCCTCCTTGTCATTTTTTTTTCGGCCATCAAATTCAGGTGATCAGAGCAGCCCGCTAACCAACTTTTGAGAACAAAGAGGAGTCATTCTCTCCAGGTGTCGTCGCTACCACGGTGACTCCCAATATATGCGCCCCGACCGCCTCTCATCTGCTCATCAATATCTTTCTCTTCGAGGCAGGTTTGTGTAAGTGACATAAGTTACAAAAAAAAAAGGGAAACACATTTGGCAACATTTTTTAGTGTGTGGGGAAGAGATACTTTTTGTGTTGTCGTCCGACCTCGAATAAAGAGCGTTTGTATCGAGCAGGGATTTTTTTATGTTTGGACGAATACATTTATGAAAAGGCGAAACAATAATCAAGTGTAAGCGATTCCGTTGTTTCTCTGACTATTTCTATCTACGTTCGCATCATCTATATATTAGCGAGAGACAAAAAAGAATCGATTTAGCCGAAGTGCGCACCTGTAAATAAAGCTACAAACGAATCATGAAAGGAAATAAATACTTTTAGATAACCAGAATCACATCTAAACAGGTATATGTAAATTCACATGACCATATTATCACAATACACACATACATACGTACGTACATACATACATTCATATATACATACGTACATACATACATTCATATATACATACGTACATACATACATTCATATATACATACGTACGTACATACATTCATATATACATACGTACATACATACATTCATATATACATACGTACATACATACATTCATATATACATACGTACATACATACATTCATATATACATACGTACATACATACATTCATATATACATACGTACATACATACATTCATATATACATACGTACATACATACATTCATATATACATACGTACATACATACATTCATATATACATACGTACATACATACATTCATATATACATACGTACATACATACATTCATACATACATACGTACATACATACATTCATATATACATACATACATTCATATATACATACGTACATACATACATTCATATATACATACGTACATACATACATTCATATATACATACGTACATACATACATTCATATATACATACGTACATACATACATTCATACATACATACGTACATACATACATTCATATATACATACGTACATACATACATTCATACATACATACGTACATACATACATTCATATATACATACGTACATACATACATTCATATATACATACGTACATACATACATTCATATATACATACGTACATACATACATTCATATATACATACGTACATACATACATTCATATATACATACGTACATACATACATTCATATATACATACGTACATACATACATTCATATATACATACGTACATACATACATTCATATATACATACGTACATACATACATTCATATATACATACGTACATACATACATTCATATATACATACGTACATACATACATTCATATATACATACGTACATACATACATTCATATATACATATCTATGTCGTCAACGTGATATAGATTTGGTGTCTATTAGATCTGTTGATCATTTGATCCGACATTTTAGCGAACTTTCGCCAGTCAGGATGTTTGGTAAATAGAAAATGTACAAATCACATACGTAGGATAACCATCATTATTTAACCATGCGTGGACTAACGGTAACACATTCCTCTACCAGTAAGGTGGTTGGTTCATTCGGGGCACACCTAATATTTACGAAGGTTTGGATTTTTCTCCGATATGTAATTTATTTCGTGTTTGTTTCTACACGATATGAGTAAGAACTGATATTTGCGTTATATATATATATATATATATATATATATATATATATATATATATATATATATATGGAAATCGCTCCAGACAAGGCATACAACCAGTTTATGTAAGGAACTAAAAAAAATACTATTTCAAGATAAAAAAAAATTAGCCATGGATATGTGCGAGATCAATAGATTCCGACCTAGAAAAAAGCAATACTTCCCCCTTTGTCAGAAACATCGCTCGTGGAATGAGAGGACTAAAGGACAAAATAAGGTAAGCGAGAGTTTCGAGGCTGCCAGCAGGTAAACCGACATTTCCCTTTCTACTCTCTTTGTCATATAATAACATAGTGGAAAAGACAACAAACCAACTTCTGAAGACGATCGCGAAGATCGAAAGAGCTCGAGATGACTAATAACAGAAGTCGCAGAGCCATACTTCACGAATTAAAACCAGAGACTCGAAAATCTGCTCGCTGACTCGAGACAGTAATTTTGAAAATTACGAAACGAGAAAATTCCGTAGTCTTCAATCAGACCTGTATCAATAACAACTTGTTTCTTTATATATATATATATATATATATAAGGTTAATAAGATTTTTCCCTGTACATTCTTGAAGAATAGGGAAATAACAACATGCATCACAAGCTACTAAATTCACCACTATATTACGCTGATTCACTCGAGCATGTTTTATTAAAGTTGTTATTATTTTTCTTCAGCTAACACTAAATATTTCTTTTGACTTACCATCTTCGACTCTCCTCAAAACATACACCATATAGGTTGCAGCAAACACGTTTTCCCCTTACACTTAAGTACTAACACTCCCCCATCGACACAGGGAATTAATAAACAGTCTCTACTTTTCAAATGAGTATCCGTTATTATTTCCTATTCGGCTGCTATTAATTTACTACATAATACAAAACATTACGCACATATTTAATGGACGCTCGCCCATATTCCGCTGAATTTCGAGAATATCGAATTACGTAATTTTTAACTATTACGTATACATTTATACTCATTCCGTTTTCTTTTTGAGAATGCAAATAACGAACATAGTTCTTTGCAATATTTCATCGTTCATCATGGCGGCTAAAATTTTGTTAACGACTTTACTTCCGAATTAAGTCACTATACACCAAGATACTGACAGAGACCATAAAGTGTACATATTTTGAGTTCTACACCTTTCACACGCATAATATCTACAAATTGGAAAAGACATCTATTTCTTGGTATTGAAATGACCCAAAACATGTGACTGGTAGACTTTACATTCAGTCGCCTTACAGCGGATCATAAAATAACACGCATGGCAGCTACTGACTGGATTAATGTAAATAACCTATTTTTTTGTAGATGTTATACTCACTTTCAGTGCCGAAATATTAGCAGCGTAGATCCAAGACCGAATAGTTTATTGTTCGATCCCAGTCGTCTCACACAAGTTTTATTATTCTTTTTTTTACATTGTTAAACTTCTGCCTACGAAAGAAGGGGGAGAGGGGACTATGGGCCGGATTTTTTACTATCAACGTTATTATGTAGCCATCTGAAAATAAATCAATATAATATATATTACTTTAAGTTTTGTGAATATCATTCCGATGTGACCTATTTCCGTTCAGTCGGATGTTGACAAATTTTAATTCATTCTATTCTATTTCTTCCGTGCAACGCCGGGGGACGAATCCAGTTAGCATATATATATATATATATATATATATATATATATATATATATATATATATATATATATATATATATATATATATTAAGCTAGCTATGTTTATATGTTTATATTGGTTAAATTAATTAACCGATCATTATGAATTTTTCAACACGGCTGCTATGCGTAAAGGTTAGTAATGCGGGCTATACTTAGTTAGATTTAGTTCTATGCAATGGAACCAGTGATGAATGGCTTTTTCAGACATAGTTTTATCGTATATAAATAAATTATGTGTTTCACTAGTTTATTACCAAAATTTCACGCTTACGATCATTAGACGACCATAGTACATGTGCTGGGTTGTTTGTATGAATACATTCATATATATACATATATATATATATATATATATATATATATATATATATATATATATATATATATATATATATATATATATATAGTCAGGTTCATTTTATATTCCAATAACTATATTATTATTTTATTATTTTCATTTTTTATTTTCACGTTTCCAAAAAACATAACATTTCTGTTAGATATATCTTTTTACGGTCCGTTTCATTTATGGTGAGACAAACAACATTTTTATGTCAATATCGTCTCTGCAACACTACTAAATCATCAGAAAAATTCAAAAAGAGTAAAATGTTCTTGGCTTAAAGTGTCTTGAAAAAACCTACACTATACAGTTTTTCATTTTTTGGTGAAAAAAAAAAAAAAGAAGCAAAACTCACATGTTGGGGAACCTACTGGTACGCCATTTTGAATTCTTCAGTTCAGAGCTAGTACATACTAAAAGTTGTGTGAACATTTATGAATTTTAATCTAGTAATATTTCTTAAAATAGTTAATAAGTTCTATAATTAATTCATAAAAATTCGAATTCATTTGAAAATAATATTTTTATATTCCTAAACTTACATCAATTAGCCTTCAAATGCCTATTTTGGGCATTTGGATTTGAAGCTAACTTTGCAGCTGGTCTCTTTTAAGTTCATCAGTTGAGAGCTAGCTATACACATTCAGCCATCCAATCAAGCAACTATTAAGATTGTTATACTTCGGTGTTTTTGTGGAAGGTATTTAGTATTTATTTATAAATCGTTTAAATAAACACTAAGACAAGATTAATTGCCCAGATTTCTCACTTAAGAAGTAAGTTTCTATTTAATGTGAAATTAAGAGGGAGTTTGTCCCTTACAACGAAATAGTTTATAGTTACCTAGACATGAATCATAACTCCGACTATCAAATTTTTTTTTTATTATTAAATGATGTTATTTACCTACTTATAGAGTATTATGAGAATTCAAAAGTCGTTTTAAGGACATATATTCTTAACATTAAGTGTGATTACGTTTTAAACTTTACTCGTGTTGTGAGGGAAATACTGTCAAACATCAAGCTCCCCATCACCTTCCTACTTTAATTGAATGCCTATATTTATATTAGATTGGGTGCGTTATGTAATTTATTAATATATATATATATATATATATATATATATATATCCAAGCGTTGTTGAACGTCACGGAACTTTCTCGTTTGTAAATCTTCTCAAACCGTCGAGCTATCCTTCTGGTTTCAGGTGGCAGTCCGTAGAGTATTTCCCCGATTGTTCTTAATTCGGCCATTTAATTTATATATATATATATATATATATATATATATATATATATATATATATACAAATGAGGATATGTGAATTTGCAAGCGAATTTTCTTCTTTGTGTCGCCTGCATTTATGTTTCTATCGCTTAGGTGCATGGGCCCATTTTGCGAGACGGAAGGGGGAACAAGGACTTTTGATATTTTCGTGATATTTTCACTTTTCAAACGATTACACTGCCATGCCGCCCTTCGCAATGACTGCTTACGTAACTTTCGCTTTCTTCCTGGTAATGCCAACGTGGTTCTCGTTTAATTTACGTGTTCCTCTCAGAAACACTCGGCTCAAGACTCTTAATGCTAGTTCTCTTCGTCACAGATATAATATAATTCTGGTTTACGATTCATATGCAAATGGAGCCAAACAGTAGAATAAAGAATTCCGAGCTTTGAGATTGAAGACCCTCTACAAATTGGCTAACCCTATCACTCAAAGGTTCTTTAAGAAGAAGGTAAAACTCTATAGCCAGTTATTTCATAATAAACAGGGACAATCATGTATCTTATATTAGACTTAGTTTCGTTTTGCTTTTAATGGGGGCGAGGGGTACACCAGTCTGTTGTATCCTTGATGAGGGTTATGCATATTGTCTTCGTGAGAGTAAGGAATAATGTTTCCTTCTTGAAAGTCGTTTTCTCGGTTAGGCTAATATATTGTTCGAGAAGAACGGCACGATAATACGACGTAGGCGACATTTGGAGTGAAACGAATTGCTGCAGAAATGTTAGTTAAGCTAGACGTAATGTAACGTCTTCGTGAATACAGGATGTTAGAGGAAACAACTAGTATATTGAACTCCATTAATCTTAAATGGATACTTTGGAGTTTAGCTTTTAAGAACGGTCGCTTTACTTCTTCATATTATATATTGTCGGGGGGTAGACATAAGATTATGTGAATTTTTGTGAAATCTGTTCACTCGGATAAGCACACTCTAGCCTAAAAAAAAGCTTTATCGACCCCGTCGGAATTCTTCGCTAAGTGCGCCCCAGGCGATTAGAAATAAATCGACCCCTTCTCAAAGAGAAAGAAAAAGCCTGGGAAGATAGACCACCTAGGACTGAACATAATTGTACCTTAGCCCGACAGCCAGAAAGCCACTGTCGAACTTGCGCCTGAAAGATATATCAAGAGAACCTCTTCAGCTACACAGAAGACGGACAATATAACACGTGACTCATTATGCAATATCGAACACGATTAATTTCACTTGGTCGCTGTCTCGTCTAACCCCTTTTTCTAATGTGGATGTTTTTTTTGCGGAAATGTTTCATTTTAGATACGTTTTTGTGTTGGAGCGAAAGCTGACAAGAGAGAAAAAAAAAGACCGTAACCCTTCGCTACCAGTTATGAATTTCTCGAGGCAGACCACGTGTGCGTGAATATGACGCAGCACATAATGAAAACCGTAAGAGATCACGCCTGCAGTCCATTTTTCAAGATATCTCGTTTCTTTCGCGAAAAAGAAACAATAATCAAAATAAGAACGATCTTTGGAAAATACGGGATACGGAAAAATCGTTCCGTCTATTTGTCTACCTGTCTATCGTTTTTTTTATCCATATATTCCCCCATTTCCTCTCTCTCTCTCTCTCTCTCTCTCTCTCTCTCTCTCTCTCTTTCTCGTTTTGTTTTCAATTTTAATCTACATCGCTTTTCAACCTTTTCTATAATTTTTAATCTATTTCTCTACATCTATTTTTCTCTTCTTTTTTTTTACTTTCACATCCCCGCCTCTCTCCCTTCCCCCTTTCTCTCTCTTTCTCACACACACACAGTTTGTAGTTTCTTTCTTTGTCCCCTCTTTTCGTCCTCTTTCCCAACTCTATCCCTCTGTTTCTTCAAAATATATATCCCATTTCTAATGTCCATCTTCATTTTAGTTTCTCTTTTTTCTTTAGTCTCCTTTTCTATTCACTTCTCTCTCTCTCTCTCTATATATATATATATATATATATATATATATATCACTCACTTTTTCGATTTTTTTCGTTCTATTCTTTCTTTATCCATTTCTCTCCTACCCATTATATCTTCTCTCTCTCTTTCTCTCTCGCTCGCTCACTCGCTCCCTCTCTGTACTACTTCTCCACCTCCTTCTCTCTTTTGTTCGCATATGCTTAGACATACATCTTCCCTTGCCTCTTTCTTTTCCATGCACTAATTTCCTTCTCCCAAGTCGACTTTACATTCTTTCATTCTGTCACGCTCATCCTGCCCAATGATACCACTGAGTCTTACTCTCTTCTTAATATGGACGACGTACAAGAACAAAGAAAGTTAACTTGTCCGTATATATTAATTCGCAGTATAAATATACAGATGGATGACAGCAGCGCTCACCAGACGGACGGAACACAAACCGCAAAGTAATAATATTGATCGAGGCGGACGCAGCAAGAAAATACATTATCTTAGCATTATTAGTATTAATACTCCACCATTATTACTACGACTATAACAACTACTTGTACAACTACTATCATTACCACCACTTGCAATATAATGATTACGAGTACTTGTCGAGTTCTACTACTAATAATTGAATTATCATTCCTACTGCTACGTATAATATCACTACTACATTACTACTACTTAGTACATGTATTGTTATTACGACTATTATTACCACTATTAGTATTATTATTATTATTAGTAGTAGTAGAATTACTAATCATACTTATACTATTACTATACGACGTGTATCATTAGTACTACTGCGGTTATTACTATTGTAACAACTATTTCTGTAAATCTCAATTCTGCTACTAAAGTTACTAGTATTACAACTACTATTACTACTGCTACTAATATTATTTGTAATAGTCGAACTATTATTACTATTACTGCTACCTATACTATTATTGTTATTGATGTTGATTTGATAATGATATAACCTATTCAGGAAAGAAAAGAAGACAGGGATTCTTGCTATTAATGCCTTCAGCTACAACCGACAGGAAAAGAAGTGAGAAAGGGGGGGGGCACGTGTTCGATAATAAGTAAATATAGACCCGAGACGAAGATAAGAAAAGAAAAGATATGAAAAAAGAAGTGACAGAAGTTGAAAGATTGTTGAATATAAAAAAAACTGTCTGTCGGAAGTTAAAAAAATCTCCTTTGTCCGGTATTTGCCTTTATACAGCCCCCCCCCCCCCGCCGGAGTTATATGATATCTTATATTCTTGCCGTCATTCCATTTTTACTTTCACAATCGCACACGTTTAGGTAAGTTGTACCTTTTACTGTCAGGTCCAAATCGTCACGGGTATGATCTTAAACTGTCTCTGGTAATGAAGCCCCAATTTAGGGAGTGCAGAGTCCCACCCTCCCCTGGTTACCTCTTAATCACCATTACTCTCAGGTTAACTATGACTGGGAGTGGTAGTAACTGTTAGAGTTGGGGTAAATACAATTTGTCCAGGACACGACACTAAACTGCCGCGGACACCCTTGAGCAAGGTGGTCGTTTCTAGGCCCTCCCTCGAAATCTACCTTTCTTAACCCTTTCAACTTTTTTTTTCTGCTCACCCTACTTCTCAACTCTATCAATTACTCAAGCAACCTGCTTACTCAACCGTCCTGCATGTGACACGCAACTGCATCCAGTGGTAAAGGAGCTTTGACTACTGCGAAATAATCCTTACGTTACCACTACTCTCAGGTCTACTTTGATCTTGAGTGGTAGTATCTGTCATGGCAATACCATTCCATCTATTGGTTAAATATACTCTCATGAAGACTATTTGTTTACAAAATATACATCTACAAAAGAAAAAATAAATATTAAGGAAAGCGGAAATGAGTATTCATTTTTTTATATACCTTAAAAAGAAACAGTTTTGATACGAACATTAGTTAAATGTGATATAATGACGGGTTTGTTTCGGTATAGGGGTAGGGATTCATTGAAACTGTGAGTGATTGGGATACGATACAACTTACACAAAATAAAATGTAAAAGCTACTTAATTGTTATTCTCATGATATGAGGAAGAATACATTTGGCAGTTGGTATTAGCGCGAAATTGTATAACTAAGATTAAGCAAATATGCTTCTGACAGTGTCCACTGCCCCTTCCTCCGGACCTAACGCTCCCTTCTTCACACACTTCAGTTTAAGCAATTCGAAGTGGTAACACATCGGTTACACTTCTGGGTCAGTGGACAAAATCTAGTCTCTTTTTAAGGAGCCCCGCCACTAATGGAAAATGAATTTTCAAAAATAAATAGCCTCGCCAGTAATACATAGTGTGCGGACACACCGTTTACCTATTTTTGTGAGTCCTCTCTAGATATGCGTCCGGTAATGATTAAGGTGTGAGTTAGACTGTACAAAATGTATCATGAATGCCACAGTGGAACACATTATTTGTGTAAGTTTATGTTAAGGCAGAAATTAAAGAGAGACGGTCTTTTTATACAAATAATAAATGCCGTGAATGGATTCCATCCTTATTAGTTATAAAACGTTTTTTTTTTTAATACAACCAGCATTTCGTCCGTCTTGGGGTGGCGGAAGTATTCTTTTGGCAGGGTGTTTCTACAAATATCACCAACCATTATCAAGTAATGCCATTGTGTCCTTTTATTTGAGATGCTAGACGTAATGCCTATCGATTTCGAGTATGAAACTACGTACCCCTATTTTTATAGACAAGCTGCTAAACAGAAAATCATTCACAAAATTAAATGTTTACTAGACATATTATGTTTCTAATCAAATGAAAATATGCTAGGTTACCAAATATCTATACGCATCAAATAAAGTATTATTTATGTTATATATACATATAATAAATAAGTATTATACATACGTATACACTTGAATGTAAAGTCCGAATTATGTATAACCGCGTATAATACGCTTCTGAGGATCGGGTCTACCGTGAAACTGCAGTAAGGTGTTAATATACATTTTTTTAAATTATTTATTATCGTTATAACGTTCTACCTGAAAGGCTATCGATCTCTTTCTTTGCGGAAGTCCAACAATGCATGGTTCGTTTTTATTAAAACTGATCAGTTGCTATCGACAACTGACTCACTGGTCGCACAACTGGAACCTCGGACCTCAGTTGCAACTGACTGTTAAGATCCAACGTCCTACACAATACGCTCGTCGAGACAACTGCAGGAATAAGTACGAAATATATAATATTTGTATTTTCAATATATTAAGTTTCTAAGAGGGTTCAATTTCAAGGGAAAGACTGTGCATTATTTCTAAACAGAAACGTATATCGTTAGCAGTAGAGTGATCGCCCCTTTTAAGGGAGCTAATATAATTATTATTGTATGTTTGAAATAAACTTCACGAATTCTGAGATTTAAAAAAATAGATGTTATACATAACAGCGTGAAGCATAGACCATATATTTCAATGGTTTATTTTATATCAAATATATATTTAAAAATGAAAATATATCCGATCGTTTGCATGTACATCAACATGTTCTACGTAATCGTTTCTTGGTTTGAAAATTAAGAAAAATTATCATTTAACTATTTTTTTTAATTCTTAAGTTGACTTTTTTAGAAATGAATAAAAGTATAACTTAAATTTGGACATTTAAATTATGTTATCGAATCTACCATTGGCAAAGCCGAATTATTTGTTTTAAATTAAAACCTTTTAAGATATTGTAATACATTTTTATAATGTTGCCATAGGTTTATATTTTAAAATACGGTTGACCAGAATCGCTAGAATAACACGTGTCTATCTCGATGGGTTTGAGATGAATTGTTTTGAAATTAATTCATTCTGGAATGTTTTGAAGACGCCTTTTAAGGGATTAACTCCTCCATCGCAGTCTACTTACACTGTAGTTTTATTTTTATTTTTTGCAACTGTAAACAAATATTTACAGTATTGTTTCAATGTCAAAATTGATATTTCTAAAGGACTTCGCTTACTGTTGTCCATATCAACACTGTATGTGTAGTGCCTCTGTCTTTCTGCCTCTCTCTTTGTCCGGGTATGCAAAATTGAAAAAATAAACTTATGTCAAGATTGAAAATAACTTAGGATTATTTATATAAGAAAACCATTAAAGAAATACCTCAACCCCAAAAAGTTTTTTTTTACTTACTCAAGACGATGGAATCCATTCACGTCATTTATTATTTGTATAACAATATCGTTTCCCTAATATTTCTTAAACAACATAAACTCACACAGATAGTTGCCCACCATTTTGTGATGCGTTTCACAGTGGAGTTCATTTTATATATATTTTATATATTTTTATATATTTTTAAATATATCTTTAAAATGCCATGTTTCCATTAGTTGTGGGCCTCTTTCACAAAAAAAAAACCACAACTTTTCTCGAGTTAGATTGTACGAAGAAATCAAATGTAATTCATTTTTTTCTATTAGGGTTTTTTTTACTATAATATTGTGGGACATTGATCAACAGCATAGATGACGCTTTACTTTATTCAGACACATGGGTTCTCATCCATTTTCTGGTGAATCTTGACGTGCCTGATATTTTAAAAGCGTATTTGTTAGATTCATCATTTAAAAATATAAATTCTTTATTTAGAATCGGATTCTGCCAATGTTGCATTGTGGTGTGAGAAAAAGCGTAACTAGGCAGTCTTTTTTTTTAATTCCAAATTTAAAATCATTCTATTTACAACATGATAGTTCTAAGTCTCTCATATGATTAACTATATGTATGTGTATATATGCATGGGTATTATGCATGTGTATATATGCATGTAATGTGTTCGTTTTATCCAGGTGGAAAGCTACCTCGACTTTCTCAACATGTATTTCTCGTAAATACATTTTAAAGCGTGCGCATATTTCTCTCTTTCTTTACCGTTTATTTTTTCCCGCTTCTTCCAATTTCTTCGAGAAAATTACTTTCAATTTACAAAAAAAAAATGGCGACTACGTTCTGATAAACAAGGAAATAATTTGAACTTACATAAATAAACAAACACATGCACACATATGTCAAAATGCTTTTACCTGCGTTCATGAAATACTTAAATATTTAAAACATAAACTATGATGCCTCTCCCCCCCCCCCGATTTTGATGTCTTATTGAAGAGAACAAGGAGGGGGGGGTGAAGGTTATGTTGATCATGATTTCCCCCTGAAATCCCCAGGGAAAATAACTCAAAGCAAACAGATTCCTATATACACACGTACACGTGGTGTGTATATGCGTGTTTGCGTGCATGCTTGTCTGTATGTTAAGGGTACACTGTAACGATTGATTTTCCAGAATGAAGGAGATGACGGACACGCATGTGCCATGGGTGCAAAGGGCTTTCTTGAGAGAATTACAAGAAGGAAATGCAAAATAACGAAAACTTCTATGTCAGTCTCGTTTGGGGGCTACGTTTCTTGTACTGGAGATTTCGAATTCATTTGTTACACGTCGACCGGGGTTCGAATTCTGATACATTGAATTTTCTCACTTTCACATTTGGTTAAAATGAACTCAAATTTACTGGCAGTTTGAAATTATCTTGTATTGTAGCTGAGCATCTCATATCTGTTTGTCTCTTGGCCATTTATATTAATATTCATTTTCTTTTGTATTTCCCCTCGATCAAGGCAGATTACAAAAACAGATGAATTTACTAATTGAAATATTATACTAAGGCCGACTACATGAACGTTTATTTATCTAGCACTTTTCCCTTATATATATATGTGGTTGTGTGTATATTGCAATCAAAACTTAAGTGTTTAGACCCAATAAATATTTATATATAATTCCAAAGTCGTTATAAATAGAAAAATAGAAAACAAATTACATATCTTTATTTTCCAGCAAAGAGGTCATTTTAACAGCTGTTTATTTAATTGTCCAGCCAATCGAGATTTATTCTGGGATCAATAAATCTTAAATCTTCTAGACAATGATTAATCAGAGAAAAAACAGAAAAAAATACCCTAAAAAAAATCGAAATTTACTTTTGAAAACTTGTTTTAGATCGATTATTGCCCAAAGAAACTCAACCCAAGATCGAAGCCATTTTTTTCGTTCTGGTTCTCTACTTTTAGACAGTTTGTAATACGAAGGTCAACCAAAACATTAGCATTAGAAGTTCCCTTGCTTTTGTGGCGAGCGTAATAGCGTAAGGGTATGAGCTCTCGATTGCTAACCAAACGGTTTCGAATCTCAGCTTGAAATATTAACGGCGTCTATCTATACTTAAGAGATGTGATATAGCGAAACAACTGTTTGGGTGTGCACGTGTGAAAAGTGTATCCTTTTACGGACCAGTGTGTGGTTGGGTACGTGGAGAATTCTTCAAACACCTTGTGGCTAGAATCGCTGACCATGAATATACTACCTTTGCTTGATGGATCGTTTGTCCTGCCCTTATAATATTTTGGTTAAATCATCGATAATTCAAAAACTTCTTAGAAAACTCGCACTGTTCTAGTTTATATTAAAATATATTTTCGGCCAGGCCCGTTCGATCAATCAGTTAAGATTTCTATGGTTATGTGCATATAATTGTGTGAATATATCTTGGTGAAGAGAAAATGTCTTGGTGTTGGCAGTCGTTCTTTTGCTTCATCTTCCGGTGACCCTTTTCACGAGTGATGGACGTTCATAATAGAAGTTAGAGTTGGTTTGAGTCCTCTCCCTCCGATGAAACGAGTACAAGAGGATGATTTAGGGACGCAGATGGCTCGTCGGCCGAACTGCTTTTGCTAGATGCCCTGTGATTTGTTCTTATCCGAAGCATTACGGATATCGTTCGTTACAAATGGGGACTGTTCAAAAAGGTGATTCTAATGTCTTAATAGAGATTTTTTTTCAATAGGTTCGATATGCCGTAAAACAAACAAGAGAAACATCTGATTCTGTTTTATTATTGAATAAGCATAATAGGAGTGATATACCGTAAAACAGAGAAGACCAATATTTTTGCGTTTGGATATTAAACAAGCCAAATAGGGTTGATATGCCGTAAAACAAATGAGGCAAACCTCTGGTTGATACGTGTGTGTATAGTTTCATTTAGTAAATAAAACAACTGGTTTAATAAAATAAAAAGCCGGAAGGGATTTGTTAAGTGTTATATTAAAGCCTTGATTGTGGACAAATAATGAAAAAAGAAAACGAAAAGAAACAAGGAAGCAACTGTCGATAAGAGAACAGGATACGGATTAGGATATGTGTCAGGTGTGTTCTTTTAAATCGGAGCACACCTGTGTCTAGGCCGCTTCGAAAACGCGTTTATGACACGTGAAAGCTACCCGGTAAAAATCCATGACAATTTATATAAATGTATCTTCGATCTCCAATAGTGTTTTAGCCATATTAGTTTTTGAAAACTGACGCATGTGTTAACTTAAGAGCATTATAGACTCTCGCTCAAAAAATGCAATGGACTCTTAGCTAGATAACTTCCCATAAAAATACAGCAAACTTTAAGCAACACAAACGTTTGAACAATATAACACGAACCTTAAAAAAAAACACACATTTACCCATATAAATTATATTGAGTCCCTATGCTCGGGGCTCCAGGGAAAGTGGCCGGCATACACAGGCGTGAGGACAACAGACAGAATGCTGATTATCATAAATTAAATCTCCCTGACAACGCCGGGTATGCACAGCTAGGTATTTATGGTTGTAAGTATTATTTAGGAATGTTCTCATGTCTATGTCGTAAGTTCGTATCTCTATAAGGGGCTATTGTAGCATTCACTAAACATTTCATTAGTGTGACTTTCCAGTATGTTTGCGTATTGACTAGGGCAATGTGTAGTATATGTTCTGATATACACTTCATTTGTTTTTCTTTTGTCAGTGAGTCGATTTTTATTTGTGTCCCAATCCAGAGTGACCCATTTGGAGGATCGTGATTTTCCTCACATTAAAAGCGGACCATGTGGATAACTCTGCCTTCGTGGGGAGGCAATGAAATAGGAATGTTGTGGTATGACATAATTCGGTATATATATCGAGACAACGACATTAATATGTCGGCCTTTATTTTATTTCATGACTTTTCCTCGTTTTTTTCCCCGTTCGTTCTGTTCTTTAGTCTTTTTAGACTAAAATAGCATTATTGCTACTTTTGTAATCTTCCCCTCGCCCCCGCTCACCACTCTCTCACGATTACAACTCTTTCTTTACCGGTAAACAATTTCGTCTGAAAACTTTCCCTGCACCCCCTCGCCACCCATCGGTAATTTATATTCCTAATGAAAGCATAATAGTCAGGCCACTTAGAAAGAAGACGACAACAATAACCGACTGCAATCAAAAGGGCAACATTTGAGTAGTTAAGGCCCGAAAAACGATGTCGGTGTTGCTAGTCATAGGAATGGTGGTGGCGGTGGTGGTGGTGGTGGTGGTTGTGATAGTAATAATCGTAAAAGTAGTGGTACTATTCGTTGTAAAAGTAGTTGTAGTAGTCATAAAAACGGCAATAGTAGTTGTAGAAGTGGTAGCAGCATTAGCAATAAAAGTGGTGGAAGCATTAGTTCTAAAAATAGTGCCAATGATCGTAGAAATAGTGGAAGCAGTATTCGTAAACGAGGTGGTGGTATTAGTCGTAAAAGTGGTGGTAATATTAGTCTAAAATAATAGTAATAGCAGTAGAAATGATGGAGGCAGTAGTCGTAAAATTGCTTGGAGTATTAGTCGTAGATTTGGAGTAGTATTTGCCGTAAAAGTGTTGTAGTATTAGTTGTAAAGGTGGTGGTCGTAGTCGTCCTAAAATGCTGGGTGTAGTCGTAGAAGTGGTCATAGTATTAGTCGTAAAAGTCGTCATAGAATTAGACGTGGAGTGTTGGAAGTAGTAATCCTAAATTTCTGGTAGTGGCCGTAAAAATGATGGCAGAAGTTGTGGTAGAAATGGTGGTAGTATTTCTAGTTGCAGGCGGGGTAATAGTATCATTAACGAGAACTGATATCAGTATTAGTAATCGTAGAAGTAATAGTAGTACTTGCAGAAGTGGTAGTAATAACCATCAGAGCGGTTGCTGTGGTAATAATCGTAGTGGTGGTTGTGGTCGAAAAAGTAATTGAAAAAGTGATAGCAATGGTAGCGGTCGTAAGGGAGTATTAGTCTTAGTAGAAGTAGTACTTATTTTAGTATTATTTGCAGTAGTAGTAGAAGTAGTAGTGGTAATTATGGTAGTATTATATAGGGTGTCGTAAATTGGGAACACAGAAAGTAGACTGTCTATTGTCTGGTTGTGGCCGCTGGGGGGACAAAGGAACCCTCGTTACTCGATCTAATTCAAAGTCCCCACCCTCCTGCGCAAATGGAGGGGGGTGACTGCCAAACAATAGAGTGCCGTGTGAATTAGGGTTGTTATTCAAGAGGTTAACGAAAGAAAATGAAAGAAAACAAAAAAAAAGAAAACAAAATAGAGCAAGAGTAAAGAAAAAAAAAACGAATGCAATGAAAACTTGTTCCCTGTCCGCGTTCCAAACACCGCTGTTGCCATCTCCTCAGTGACAGCTTTCAAGGCCTGAAGCTTCAATTGCAAGGATCACAAAGTTCTTGTCCCGCCTTCCACTTCTTCTTCTCCTCCGTGTCTTCGTATATATCTTAGCTTAGTTAATATTTATTATGACTGACTGTGTTAATAATTAGTATTATTATTAACTAGTGGCATAGTTTGAAAAGAACTGGATTAATTAATAAAAATATGTTTTACGTGCAGTACCGTTATGCCCCATATATTTCTCCCATATTACAATACGCCTTCTGACTCTATAACTTTTTCAATACTTCCAATCTACTATCAAAAAATGATCGAGTGTCAAATCCACTTTAGCCACATTGTAGAGCTGTAATGCGCCGAAAGTGTTCCTCTGTTTATCACACACACACACACACACATATATATATATATATATATATATATATATATATATATATATATATATATATATATATATATATATATATATTGTATTACTGTGTGGGTATCTCAAAGGAGGTATTTCAGTATATATTCTACCGAATTTAAACATCGACAGCAACTGTCTATGTGTTTGTTATGACGTAATTAATCTTAGACATAAAACGCGCACGCACGCACGCACGCACGCACGCACGCACGCACGCACGCTAGCATAGAACTGAATTATGCAAGAGAAACAATGAAACAACTTTTTATGATAGGTTTGCTAATATATATATATATATATATATATATATATATATATATATATATGAAGGAGAGAGATAAAGATGTGTGGGTGACAAATCTATTTCATACTCGATTGTTCAAATGCAAGGTGTACTCGATGAAAACATGTTTATTTTTCTCTCCTTAAGCCAGGCTTTTCAAAGTTTAAAATCTTATCATGAAAGGAATTACATAGATGGATAAGTTGGCAGGGGAATAGCCAAAATTGAAAATTTGAAAAATTTAAGAAACAATATAAAGTAATGGAAAGTAAGATGGTGTGTATGAAAAGGTTATCAACATATAGCGTCTGTCCGTTGACAAATTGTCCAGTGACGATGGAAAAGGGATTTCGTAGAGACTGCATTAAAAATGTTCAAAATGTAGTAAATCCAAAAGAATTATGTTCAGTTCAATCGTAGATTAAAAAAAAACACTTATTAGGATGTAATTTTGAGAATTAGTGCCATTTTAAAATACTTCCATGGACCACGAATGAAAATAGTTTTTAAGGAGTTGAGTTTAAAATGTTGTATATTTTTCAATATATATATATATATATATATATATATATATATATATATATATATATATATATATATATATATATATCGAACTACCTGTAATTAGCTGTTTTTCATTTGCAATTATTTTGGGAGTTTTTTGTGTGTAAACTATGTCGTTTCCCTTTTTCTAAACAAACTGAATTGACTCTGTCGTTACGTTCCTATTTTTAAGATGGCGTCCGTATGAAGATAATCCTGACTCGTTCAAAGTATTTTCTAGAAGGCATTACATCGATTAATCGATCAAATTCACTGTTCTTAAAAACAGTCTGCAACGATGCACCCAAACAACTGACCAACCAGAATCAATTGTTGAATTTGTAGCAAGAAAGCCATCGATGGAAAAACTCGGGAGACACTTACTTTACTTTACATACAGAAGATGAACAATGTAAGTCTGTTAGCTTCTGGGAATCACTGACTTCAAATATAGCAATAATATACCCTATCTATGCAGAGATCATATGGGGGCATATCTATTTATTTTTTAACAAGGTCCCTTCCCCACTTAAAATATGCAACCTTTATTTTTAATTAGATTTGAGCTATCGGTAAATATACAAAATAAATAAGATTCTAAAAATGTTAACAACTGTTGATCATTTCTACTTAATCAAGCTGTCATTACTGGCAAATGAGTACCTATGTGTACTCCTGCTCCAAGCCCTGAACCTCACATTACTACTTTTTAAAATTCTAATTCAGAAACTCTATAGTATTACATTTTTAAATTTCTGTTTCTGAATGTCTCGTGCGACACAGATTCCACCATATTATTTTTAAAATTCATGAGGCATAATTTATCTGACTTTTTCATCCTCGTAACATTTTACACTAGTTTTATAAGTACTTCCACTAAATGTGCTCCGATGAACTTACTGCAATTGTACCCACTAAACGAAAAGACCCCGGCTCGCCTTGGTAGCTGATAGATCCCACCCTTATACTGCAGAGATCCCGAGATTCTGACAGATTGTCGACTCTGATAGCTTTTTTTGTCGGACGGCATGCTCTTGAAATTGTATTCTTGCGCCCTGTTTCCACGACAGTATAACCGTGCAGAAATTTAAATGTAATGCGAACAAACATCTTGCTGGCCAACCCCCAAACCATACATGTGGCCTCTACAACGCTAGATTCGTATGCTTCAGTTTCAATATGCCTTATTAGGGGTGGATAAAAGTTGATAAAAGTGAAAAAATAAAAAAAATAAGATTAGTAATTTGGTCCCCATTCTTTTTCCGGGACATTCCGACTCCCACTTGAAAGAAATGGACTCAAAAAAAAAAAAAACGGTTTGAATAAACATAAAACGAGATTTAATTTTTAAATATCAGGTAACACGTCGTTAAAAGACACTGGTTGTTTTTTGACGAACGCGGGGAAATCCCAAACCTTTTATTACCGGTTACGAAACGCATGATTATGCCAGTGAATTAAAAAGGTTCCCCTTTTTTTTTTGTCTGATTCAGTTTTTATTTATTCGTACTTGATTTGACAGACCATAACACAAAAAAACAAAAACAAAAAAACAATTGCTTTAAGAAATGTTTTCACTAAAGTCAAGCGACGATATTCTCCTGCTTTGAATGAGCGATTCTTTGTTTTTCCTTTCTTTATCCATTTACTTTTTCGTCATCATTTTTCTATTTTTTCTTCCTTTCTCTTTTCTCTCTTTCTGTTCCTTTTCTTTTTATCTTCCTTATATTAGATTTCCTTTCCCTGTTCTTTTTTCTCTCAATTTCCTTCCTACCTTCTTTTTCTTGATTTTTCTCTTTCTAGTGTTCCTTTCCCTTTATTAGTTTTTACTTCCTTGTCTTGTGGAGAGCGCTGCAATTGTGCTAATGGATACAATCGCGGCCTATAGTATCGAACTCTAACATATATATTTAATTACACACAACTCTTGTTGAAAAAGGTACGAACTTTCCGTCTCGCCGAACTACGAGAATAGCAACTTGTGTTTAATTAATTGCATTAAATAAATATTTGGGGATATTTTGTAGATGTGCCCCGACAATAATAGTAAAATAAATTTCTCTTAATAAATAAATAAATAAAAACTATCCCCACCAGCCATGTGCAGTGCGCACACACACCCTTGGCCTAGTTGTGTGAGTCTTGTCTAGACATGTGTCTGGTTAGGGTTAGGTTGACTTTGACTAGACTAGGTATGGGTTAAGATAGGGTTAGGGTTATATAAGGTTTTGGGGTTAGGGTCCAGGTCTCGACCGAAGAAAACCCTCTTTTCTCGCCGTACAAAATGCTAGGATTAGCGTCCAGCTCTCCACGTTAAAATCTATGAAACCCTCATTTCTCACTGTACGACATGCCGAATAAACGCCATTCTAAAACACTTCGCGGAATGGTGGGCAGATATATGAAATGGAAACGATTGTTTTATGCACATACCCAATGGTATGAACGGATTCCATTCTTCTACAGTAAGTAATAAAATGTTGTTGTTTATTTACTGCAATTCGCATTTTGTCTGTTTTTGGGGTGGCGGGAATATTTTGGGGGTTGCCTTTTCTACAGAAGACCCTTTTTTCCTTTGTCTGTTTTACAACATATCAACCTTTCTGTGTTATTTTAATGACAATCCGAAAAATATATTGTAAGTGACTCATTGTATACGATTAATTGAATACAAATTACTAATTTCCCCATACCTCGGAAAAATTACAGGTTCATACCGTTCTCAATATAGTTATTGCGACAATAATAGATTTTCTACGATTGAAATATCTCTTTATTATTATAAATAGCAATCATATTCTCCCTCTAGTCGCATATTTTTGCTAGTATATATTACGAACGAACACACGCTACACTGTTCCCCTCAAAAGGAGGAGACAATGCCTGGAATGATGGTATCACGATAAACACATATATACACCACTGCTCACCAAAAAAGAGGTAATTCAAGAAGGGAAGATGATTTCAAGACAACAGAACAGATACTAGGCTAGCAACCCCCCAAAAGGAGGTAATGCCTCTGATGCTGATCTCAGGACAACAGAACAGATACTACACTACACCTTCCAAAGGAGGAGGTAATGCCTATTAAGATGGTGTCGTATCTACAGAACAGATACTACACTAGCTCTTCCTAAAGGAAGAGATAATACCTGTGATTATGATCTTTGGGCAACAACACTACACTACTTCACCCAAAAAGGAGGAGGTAATCCCTGAGAGGTTGGTATCATGACAACAGACTAGATGCCACAATGCTCTCTGAATTAAGCATTGACAGTGCATTAGTCTGAAATAATATAGTACAATTAATTTGGCATTAGTACAATAGTACAATTAATGGAAGTAATAGTCTAGTTTCGGCAAACAGGTATCAGAAACTATACGTTATTTGGTTTCATTAGTAATAAAACTACAATAGTACATTAATAGAAGTAATAATATTGTTTCGGCTTCAAACAGGCAGATACCAAATCTCCATTAATAATAGCTTGTGCATAAACTTTTATGTTAACAATATCTTATCATACACTTCTTTCACTATATGTTTTTATTTATGTCGCTTGTTATTTGTCTTTCACGTCAGCATATAAACTTTAGCCATTCTTCAATACTTTCCTAAAATCAAATTACTTTTTACTGAACTAGGTATAAAATCTCATGCGATAATAGTAAAAGTTCACGGCAGTTGAAATCCCATCGATTTTTCCCCAGCTGCCCTCGAGTTGATTGATATTAAAGAAATAAGTAAAGATTTGATGTAAATTTTCACAAAAGGAAAATGCCATTTTAATTATCAAAGCAGAAGGTTTAAAAATGATGAAAAAAGTTTTGAAACAAACTTTTTTCATCTCAAAAAATAATTAACTTGAAATACATTTGCTAGTTTAAATGTATAAATTACATTTTCTCACACAAAAAAAAAGCAGAATTGAAAAGTCGCTTATGTTTTGATATGATTACCTCGGTGAGTTTTTTTAATAGCCTTTAATAATATTAATATTATAATAATAATACCACACAAAATTGTCGTGAAACGTCAATGAGAATCGAAAGTCTGAGGAAGGAGAGCACCAACCAGACCTTCACTAGAAGAGGGGGGGGGGGCGAAAGAACTTGGACCTTGAGGAGGCTGATTGTCACTCAAATTCCAGAGAAGCCCAACGGTCGCTGCTAGCGAGAAATCAATGGTAAACGGATGCTGTTATAACGCAAGTTAAGTTGCAAAAGTTATCGAAAGAGGTGCAGAGTGCTGGACATCTTGTTGTCACTCGGCCTCCAGAGGACCACCAATAGTTATTGTCAGTGGACAATGTTTGATAATAACGTGTGCGGAAATAAGAAGAAGAATAAGAGTAAAATATTACTACTACTAATAAGATTAGTAATTTGAAGAAAAAGAAGAAGAAAAAGAAGACGAAAAAGAAGAAGAAGACGAAAGAGAAGAAGAAGACGAAAGAGAAGACGAAAGAGAAGAAGAAGAAGAAGAAGAAGAAGAAAATGAAGAAGACGAAAGAGAAGAAGAAGAAGAAGAAGAAAATGAAGAAGACGAAAGAGAAGAAGAAGAAGAAGAAGAAGAAGAAGAAGAAGACGAAAGAGAAGAAGAAGAAGAAGAAGAAGAAGAAAAAGAAGAAGAAAGAGAAAAAGAAGAAGACGAAAGAGAAGAAGAAGGCGAAAGAGAAGAAGAAGAAGAAGAAGAAGAAGAAGAAGAAGAAGAAGAGGGAGAAAAGCAAGAAAATTAGAACGACAACAACGAACATTAAATAAATCTAACCTGACGAAAAGACGACCAACGAAACAAAACTACGAACTTATACAAAAAGGTCTGACACCGCGTAAAAATAGATTCCACAAAACAATAACTTTCCCTTTTAAAGTGATTAATTCTTTCTTCACTTTTAATCAAAAGGTTTCTTTAAACAAGCCAAAAAATAACTAATTTGATTTAATTTTCAGAGTGAATAATTTCTATTGATTATATTCTCGTTTCTCTGATTTCTCGATGCATTTCTTACTTATAATCTTTCTTATCTTTTCCCCATAATATCCCTTTCATTTGCGCAGATATCTTCTTTTTAGATATAATTAAACCGACCTATGATAAAACACAGTTATACGACAGATAAGAATATTGTATAGCGCGTATCTTCTAATTAAGGCCGGCTTATTTGTTTTACTAATCTGTGATGAAAATCATACGTTTTTAACTTGGTCCCACGATGAATATTCAAAGCGATACACGTAAGTATTACGAACAGAGTGTGAATATTTATGAAGATCCGTAGAGAGTGGCACCACTGGGTTGGAAATCAACTGAAGTTCGAAATTGGCTTCAGATGAAAGAGTGAGAAATGATGAAAGAAACGATGAGAAATAGAAAGAAAAGAGGAATTAAAGTGAGCTAAAAACGAGAAAAAGAAAGAAACAAGCTAAAGATAAAGAAATAAAAGATCAGGAAAAGAAAGAAAAAAGAAGTGAAAGATAAAAGAAGAAAGGATGAAAACAGAAATAGAAAGAGTGACAAAAGAATAAAGAAAACAACTTGGAAAAGGCAGACAATGAAAGGAAGTTATATTTGAAGGAACGAAGAAATAAAGCGGATGACGACGAAATAATGAAAGGTTGAAAGAAAGAGGAATAGACACATGCAGAAAAAAATGATAGAAATAAAGAGATTAAAAGAGAAAATTGAAGAAAGAAAGGGATATGATGAAATAAAAATGAAAGGAGGAGGGGTGGATAAATAGAGTGACAGATGAAGATGACGTTGAGCATGAGATGTAAACATGAATAAAAAAAAAAGGTTGAAGAGTAAGTAAAAGTGCTAGGGGGATCTGGTATATGAATAGAGGAGAGAAATAGAGGGGAGAATAAAGGAAGACGGGACGAATGTTAAAAAATAATACAACGGGAGAGAAGAAATAAAGAAAAGAATCAGTACTTGATTTTTTTTTAAAAGATAAAATAGATTTAGAAAAATTGGGGTTGAAACTTCTTCGAGAGTAAAGGAAAATGGACAAATCACAAAAGAGTTGCACAAAACTCTGTGAAAGAAAGAGTGAGAGAAAAGAAAATGAGGGGTCAAAGTTGAAATTTGGCTCGTTTTCCAAACAATGAACTGTCTATCGTGCCTCGTGTTTTCGTGATGGGCCTCCGCTGGGGACACGTGTCGGCTGTCCAAACTAAAGACAATGGTGCCATCAAATTCAACACTCGGTCCCTCTCAAGCGACTTAAAAAGAAAAAAGAAAAAAAAAACAACTAAAAAATTGATATTAAAGGTACCCAGACAGTAGAATCCCAGTATTAATTAGGACCTCAACTTTGTTAACCCATTAAGCTCGAAGGAACACTTCAAAGAAACGTAATCGATATTCGAAAAGAACTGTCTATAGTGAAGATAGTGTTGCATGATCGCCAACCACATTCTCCTTACTTGATACTGATTAATTGTAATGCCAGGAATGGAATCGAAGATGATCAGGACCAATATTACGGTAAGCGCTCGACTATTGCAGTTAATTCGATTTTTTTCTTTTTCCAAGATTAGTTGCCTATAAAAAGTTTTAAGATCACAGTTTACGCTACTAATTAAACCATAGCTTGAAGTAGAGAAATGGATTCATATCTATTCAAGAATATTAAGAAAAGTGATTTTTGTTCGAAGATAGACTAATCCCTGATATTCGAACCATAGAATTGCTATCCCTATAGCTGATTGAAAGTGGTTTCGTTTATTTTATTAAGAGAAAAATAAACTTTTTTGCGGGCGGAGGTATTCAATTCCGAAGCTGTAACCGACTCATTAAACATAGTGGCAAACAAGTTATTTTCACAACGATTCGACCGATGGACCCGTGTCCAACGGATAATGGCGTTGATTAATAATTATTTATAAGTGATGATCTTCTGGGCGTTGAATGTTTAATCCGTAATACATTCGATAATAACTAAGACTAGCACAATAATTAACACTTCAACCGGGCCATGGCCCCTGTTGATGAAATAAAGCGTACAGTTAAAAATGTCGAATAGATCCCCGAGTTTGTCATTAAGATTTCCAAATTCAGAAAGATGCATAGGAAGAAGGCCAGAGGGTACATCAGCTAAAACGTTATGAAAATAACAATCACGATGCTAATAGTAGTCCGAATAATACAATCGTCATCTAAAAAAAATTCAAAACAAATAAATTCATTTGATAAGTATTCCATGTCATTCGGATCATCGAATCATCAATGTAGTTCTGTTACTACGAAGAAGGAACTCCAAGATGGCTACACGGGGTATTCAGGTTAAACCACTAAGACGATACACGATCATAATTGAATTTCAAACAATATAAATTCACATCGTTACGAATTATGACGTTGTTCCGATTACAGACAAACTGGCACTAGATTCACTGCATGATAAACATTTACTTTTAGAGTAAGACCATTTGGTAAAATGAGCACAGGTGAGTTAACATTCTGCAATATTGAAAATGTAATGCAGGGCAGTAAACACATTGACAATTCACTTATTTCGAACGCGAACAGTTTCATTAATAGATTTAGAATATTATATTTGATAGTTCAACGAAAAATGTTTTTCGAGTGGTCATCTTTTTATACTAAATAGGATGGATCCAAATGTATTTGTTGACATTGGACTTGAAGCCGACCATGTTGCAGTCCGTGTTCCACACATTGCAGGTTCTTGGACATAAATTATATTCATAGAAACTACGTCTCGTTTTAGGTGCACAAAAAAAAGAATGAAAGGTTTTTGCAGTGGCGGTATGACGTCGAGTTCTTGCGGTGAAACAGAAGATATTTTTGGACTTTGTGAAATTTTGTGACATTTTAATTTTTTGTGACAAATTCTGTGTCTTTTCAATCGTTTTCAGTATGCTGTGATTCATGTGACTTTTCAATTCTATTTCCTGACTATTCGAAGTTTCGTTACTTTCAGAATGTTTTCGATTTTTTAATTTTATGATTTTTATTGTTTTATTATTTATTTTTGATTTTTGCATTAATATGAGATTATCTTTGAGTGATTTAGCCCTCCGTATTTTTGGTGATTAGGGAAACTAACCTGGGATCTGACCGATATATATTTGTATATTCTCCGACGAAGACAACCAGCCTATTGAGGCTTCTCCTTCCGACGCGCACCCACCCACCCATTTCCTCTTGCCGCAATCCTGTAGAAAACAATCTTCTGACCTCATTTTTGGCGAACATGGCGGCCATATTTATCGGTCAGGTCGGCACTTTTAAGCTTGAATCAAAAGAAGGCCAAGCCGCCAACCAGTGTGGGCTACACTAATTAACTTTATCGTTCAGGGAACAGGGGAATAGTATGTGAGGAGAAGGAAGTGGAATTTTCAGTGAGGTAAAAAGTGGGATTGTAAAAAGATTAAAGTAGGTACGACCTGCTCCATTAGTCATATAGTTACTGGCACAACAATTAGTAGATTTTCCACCGATTTTTTTTTGCAGGGACATCATATAAAAAAGGTGGATTAATGATTATCGATTCTACTACGCTTATTCTATCCCTACCAGCGTTTATTGATGAAACAACAGACATGTACAATAACGTACAGCCTAAAACACCCTATTTTCCCCGTCTCTCCGGAATACAAGCAGTCTTATAATAGTAAACCAGCAGTGAGAATAGAGGGTGTAGCCGTATAATATAAACACTATTTATATTTATATAACGCCAGGTATGTTTATATGTTTATGTATTGTTGTGCACAAGATTCAATCCTAAACTAATTAACCGATCATTATATGCAAAACGTTAAAAAAAAGATCTGGAATCCATTCAGGAAGAATCAGATACCTCTGTATTAAAAAAAAATTA
>OY744521.1:187380344-187407844 GCA_963556195.1 Sepiola atlantica | reverse complement strand
GACGCTTCCCACTGTCCCCTGGGAAACTGTATCTCATTTTCAATTACTGTCTATGTTGATTTCTCGCGACCGCATGGTCCTGAGCGTTTGGCTCGTGATTCCAGCCTGAATCTACGAACTGCATTCAAGTCCATGCGACCGCTTATAATCGCTACTCCTACACTGATGAGGGTAAGAGAGCTGGAAACAACGTTGCCTGTAGGTGAAAAACACTTAACTATTAAAAAAATATATATAATTATAGTATATATATATATATATATATATATATATATATAGTGTGTGTATTTTAACAATAGACTAACTTCGCTGATTCGGTAATATTGTCAGGAGAACAAATTGTTGTATGATCACTGACATCTCAGGAGAAGGGACGAGAAAAGATTTTACAAAAATGTGTTAATGTTCTTGTGTCATACGTATGGATCACATAGATGGGAACTTGGTAGTTGCGACAAAATTTATTATCGGCGGACACGATATATGATATTTTTTATAAATAACATAATCTATGATTCTACATTATATATATATATATATATATATATATATATATATATATATATATATATATATATATATATATATTATATATATATGCATATTTAAGTAGAAAATAGTTATCAATCCATGACTGATTAAAACAATGAGGTTTTCTCTCTTCGTTAGTGTGACATATATATATATATATATATATATATATATATATATATATATATATATATATATATATATATATATATATATCCGTTAACAAATTTATCTCGATATTTCATTTTTTTCTATAAATTCAATAAGTCTTTATTCTACCATTGTGCAACCTTTTTTATATCTTTCTCATTCCAGTGTTGACTTTCAGTTTTCTTCAGTTTGAATGTTTCGCATTTTTAGATTCATCTCTAAAAAATTTTTGCTCATTTTTCTCACACTTGATTCATATAATTCTCCTCCGCATCGAAGTTTCTTTTAAATCACAAATTTATTAGTTACGTTTTCCGTTTTTGTTCCCCCATTCTGCTTTTTTAAAACAACCACTTCGTTCATCTTTCCTATTTATTCTGTTCTATTCTTTATGCACGTTTTTTTTTTACGTTGACTTTTTTTTCTCCATTTTCTCAGACATTTATAGCAAAGGTCCCCTTATGTTTTCTATTTTCGTTGTTTTACCTTTTTTGTTGATTTACATTTTTTTCTTTCTATTTCGCTTCATTCATTCCTCCTTTATTTATTAGCCTTTTATATCTTAGCGTTCGGCTTCTACTTCTTCCTATTTTCAGACTCGCAGCGTATTTATATACTAAACATATTCATCTGCCCATTCATTCTTTCATTTATTTATTGTTCCAATGTTGTTATGAGATTCTTGTCAATATTTCGAACCAGATTCTATTTTTGCGCCCCTTGTATTTTCGTCTTTCGTTTTCTTTTTTCTTTCTCTTTTTAAAAGCGAAGTGTGCATTTTCTTTGCGATCTGGAGAAAACCAAAGACTGAGTAGTTTAAAACAAAACAAAAAGATCGTTTTAGGTTTTTTGCATCGTTTTCTCATGATAAGAAAATAACATCATTTATTTATTCATATTTTGATCTCAAACGTACTTAGAGATTATTCCATTTGTGCATCAAGATTCACAACTAAGTGTCCGTGTGAGCAGATATGGATTTGCAAACATTTTCTCTCTCTCTCTCTTTATATATATATATATATATATATATATATATATATATATATATATATATATATATAGAGAGAGAGAGAGAGAGAGAGAGAGATACTTATATCGATAAATAACGCACATATAACCCACTCTGTAATAAAGAAAAATGTTGATTTACTAGAGTATTATATATATATATATATATATATATATATATATATATATATATATATATATATATATATATATATATATATGTATATATACAGAGAGGGATATATGTATATATATAAGTATATATATAGAGAGATATATGTATATATGTATATATATATGTATATATGTATATATATATGTATATATATAGATATCTTTGTGTGTACGTGTTTGTGTGCGCACTTCCATCCGATCACGCAAAAGTTAGCGAGTAAAACACGCGCCATTTTCATGCCTCCGGACGAAACCCTTTCAAGTTGTGAGAGAAGCTAGAACTCAAATAGAAAGTCAGATAATCAGCTCAAACTTATCTCGCCGCCTTAAATGAATTCGGAAAGAAATACATTACTTTATAATAACAAGTCAACGGTGGATGTTTTCTTTAGGTCATCAGAAATGGTAATAATAGTTTATATGTTAAATATTAAATTACTGATGTAATTTTTAGACTTTATATGAATATTGTAGTAATACATCTAAATAAATAGCGATTGCGAACACTGGCGAAGCATACATTTCTCATCATTTTTGATGGAGGGTGTCCACTAGTATATATATATATATATATATATATATATATAAAGAACACACACCTATGTACACATACACACCTACTCATAAACACTCAAGTGTACATATGAAGTTATATAGTCGTATTTTCAAAGGCAGTCCCAAATAGCATTTTAGCTGAAAAATAAAACTACTGTTTAATCAATTTTAATTTGTTATTGCTGTACCGTGTTATTGACAACACAATAATGTGCATAGCTATTATTCATTTAAAAAAAATGTTTAGTCTGGCCCAAACGCCTGTTATATGGAACATTTGTGAATAATAATATAAAAATAAAATTCAGCAAAGGGGGATAACTTATTTTAAATTTGGAAATATAATAGGAGTTGTTTGTCTTCGAAATGAGTAAACTAATGCAAATTAAACACTAAAACGACTTCACTGCACCCTGGGCAACGCCGAGTATTGATTTAGTCCTCTCCAGGAGTTAGACACAAGGCCAGTTTTATCTTACTCCCACAAGTAAGATGTGACCCAAGGTCGGGTCGGGAAAGTGGGGTTTGAAAATTGCCTGGACAGCCCCGTCGGCATTCCAAGGTAGGGGCGCCTCAAGCAGTAAGTAATAAACTTACTCCTCCCCAAAGAGGGGAGGCGAAGCCTGGGAGGGTGGACCTCCTAGAACTGCACAGGACAGACCCATAGACCGGCGTTGGGCCAGACTAAACTTCTTTTTTTTAAATGAATAATAGCTATGCACATTATTGTGTTGTCAATAACACGGCACAGCAATAACAAATTAAAAAGGCCAAGACAATACCAGTCTATGGGGTGGAGTATCCATCGGAACAGATACTACACTTTGATCTTAGCCAAAAGACCAAGAACAAAAAAAAAAATAAATAAATAAAAATAATGCTGAGTAGGTACAACTATTATTTGTTTGTGTGTTCGCATAGTTTACAGCAAATTCTACGATTATTAGCCTAAGTTCATCAACTTTACATACATAAAGAACCCACTAGACATATGATGTAGACGTCCCTGGAAACTGCAGTTCTGATATCCTATGCCATAACTTGCTAGTCTGATTCTTACAAAATGCTTCCGATGTTTGGCTTTTTGATAAGACTCGGTTTTGTCCAACGGATAGCTTTTATGAGAGGACTTGAATGCAAAAAGAAACTAGCGTCAACACAGTAAAGGGAATAATAACAATAAAGCCGTACTAATACGAGAACTAATAGTAACAAAACTAATAATTCATGTACACATTCAAAAGGAGTCACCTTTACAATTAGTAATAATGAACCTAGCACCGCTAACGAAAGTGACACGCGTAAATAATGACAGGGGATGAAGACTGTGTCAGTTGAATACATTCTATAGCTGAACAAACAAGACCTGTTGTCACAATAAGGTGGGGGTGGCTTTTCGACACGGGAAACCGAGGCCTTTTGTACGTATGGGTAAATACAAAACATATTCTGGCGATAATGTATTAGACGGAACGAACTAACGAAACGACGCGTGCGTGTGTATGTGTAATTTTAGTCTTGTGTTTTTATTACTATTTTTCTTGTGTACGAATAAAGCGGTGAGAACAATAAGGCCACTGATGAATTTTGCATAATATCATAGCAGTTTTTTGTGTATTTGTTAATCAAATTTTATAGAATATCTTTCAGCAATTTTTGTGTGGCTTTCAATTTTTTTTTATGCCCGCATCCGACGTCTTCTCTGTTGGTTGACGCCGCCCCATACCGATAAAACTCTAAATAAGTAAGTAAATAACGCTACACGCTCATGTATACAGAGTCTAGAAAGAGCAGTAGACTGTCAGCCAGATATATAAAACAAATGAAATTTTCGTTCCATTTTTTTTCTCCATTTCACCTTTTGGAATGAATATTCATATAACAATGGCGGCGTTTTCTTTCTTATAGTGGAAGAGATGTGAATCTTAAATTGCATCCACTACAACTTGTGCTACCGATAAATAAATAAATAAATAAAATAACAGTTAAACGGAAAGCAAACGTACAAAATAAAAAAGGAAATGGAAAAATTGAATAAATATAATAAAACTACCGAAAGGAAAAAATGAAACCTTCTGTTTCTTTCAGAAACAAGCAAAAGAAAACAAAAAACAATTTTATATAAACAATAAAAATACAATAGGTAAAAAGACGAGCAAACATTCTTTACAAAGAATAACACAAAAGAGTTGTTTAAAAAAGCAAAACTAAAAGCAAAGGTAAAATGAAACGAAAGTCGAAGACATCTCAAGAAATAGATTGTGTTAAATTGAAAAATATATATTCCAATATTTTTCGATTCCCCAGACATCTTTCCATTTTGTTGGCTTATGTCCAAAGTGTTTTTTGTTTTGTATTTCTTTGTCAATCCTCTTGACGCCTTTCTTGTTGTCTTTTCATTTTTCACTTTCGTTTGGAAAAATTTTAATTGATTACCATTTCTGCTTTTGTATTCAACCGGGTTTTGAGTTTTATCCGACTTGAAAGCAAAAACACTGTCTTGCCTCCGTATTTTTTTTTTTTTTTTTTGGTAATAGAATCGACAATGCGACACATGTCAAAGGTTGCAAGTTTGTTTATCTTCGCATAAAATGAACTCATGCCCACCTCTTTTAAATGTGTTGATTTTTTAAAGGATATTTTATGAAGACCTGGTATTTTTGTTATTTACATATTTCGCCCTGTTTTACTCACCTTTGTTGGTGCTTCGGTAGAATGGCTGGTGTCCAGAGAGCATCTGATGAAGACCGGTGATTACAACAGCCGGTGATTGTGTAAACAGCAACAACCAAAGCGTGAAAAACATTCATAAAATGTTTTGACACCTTTTATTAAGTACCTCTCTTGACACATTAGAAAACCGAAGTTACGCAACATTGAGCCTGATCAATGCCAGATAAATGACCATTTCTTAATATCGGTCGCTGCATGTGGGGGAACGGCGACATCTCTCGGCAAGAATGGGAAAACCTAACGTCGTCCCTCCTGACCACGATATACCTGCGATTGTAAATGTAATATTCCGTATGAACCTTCTCTTCGAAGTCCTCGGATCTAACCGCAAAAGGTGAATGTTGTACCATACATGTAAAGTTATCAAGGTAATGGTTACTCGGGTGGAGTATGGTTTATGCACTTGTAGTTCAATTTTATTCGATATAAAAAAGTAATTACGTTAATCTTGAGAGAAATATAGAAACCATATATCATGCCTAAGATATGGGAAAATATATTGCCAAACTAGAATTGAAAGCCATGGTAGAGTAAGTAGTGAATAATTACAACTCTTAAGCGGTTCGTTTAATCTCTAGAGCGTAAAACACCGTGCAGCTTTAAAGCCACCACGTGCCTCCCCGAGGAAAGAGTGGGTAGTTTTAGTCGATTTAATCAAACTCATATTTGGAGGGTGTCTGATGATCGGACACTCATAAATCGTCCTCGTTGGAAGAACCCATCATTCATATCAATGTAATGATATGCATGCATATAAAGATAGATATAAGCGTACCTATAAATATAGATATGCATAAATATGAAGATATAAATATATATATATATATATATATATATATATATATATATATATATATATGCACACATATAAAAAAATATACAAACATAAATATAAAATAGCATGCATATACATACAGCTACAAATAATCATATCACACATGAATCCATAAATAACTATACATATGTTAATAAACACACACACATATATATATATATATATATATATATATATATATATATACGGTGTAATATATTATATTCGTATGGATACACACACATATATATACAATATATATAATATATATTTATATATATATATTATATATATTCGTATATACATACATTCATCAGATACCGTATACTGCGCAGCTCCTAACTTAGGTTGACCCCCCAAACCTTCACCCTTTTTTTCTCAGTAGCTCCTTACGTCTACAGTGGCGGCCTGCCTTGTTTGGGGTAAACTATGTAATATATATATATATATATATATATATATATATATATATATATATATATCAAATACAGTAAAACTCTTCTTACGCTATGAACGTTTGATCTGTTCATAGCATAGGATTGGCCATAGCGTAGGATAAATAAGATGACCATGACAGATTGGTCTTCATTAAAGGATATACAAAATGAGTATAGGTTTGCTCAACTATAGTCACATTTTATGAGGATAATTAAAGAAACAATGTGTAAACAAAATGGATTTATTAGGAAAATGACTATTGGTCAACCCAAATAGACATTAAATGCTTAAATGCTTTTTAAAAATGTTAATAGATACTTCATATATATCACTTCACTAAAATGATTGAATATTCCGATTAGTATCAAAATTATTCCCGCTCAATGATGTCATTCAGTCTTTCTCGTTTTGTCGAAATTGGGATACTTTGTTCAGTTTCGATTTTCTGAATGAATAACTTTCTTTGTAGAGCACGGACCATCTCTATATCAGGATTATTAAAACGACTTTTTTCTTCCAAGAATATTAGAAGTGAGTTTATATTTTATTCTTCAGTTTTCCATGACATTTTCTCTGTAATCTCGTTTGTTTCTGTTTCTTCTGACGCACTGTAATGATTAGAGTCAACAAATATACGACATTAATTTGCCTTTTTTAATTGCTAAGCTTAGAGAATTCGTATTTCATTTTGTTCATAGCGTAGGAAGTTCATAGCCTATAGAGTTCATAGCTATACAGTATTTCGATCGCCCTGCGTTTTGAGTATTACGCTCGAAATGTAACCATTTTGTTCAATATATCAATTGAAGAATGTTGACGCTTGGCATTTCTAGGCATGTTTGCTAGATTGTCAGTGCTTCCATGAAGCCGCAGGTATCGATGGGCGATGAAACTAATGTATAGTGTTATTTGAAATAAACAACATATGCTTTTACATACATAATTCAGGACTCTAGAATTTCTCATATTAAAAACACAATATACTGTATATATATATATATATATATATATATATATATATATATATATATATATATATATATATAATTTTTTTAACATAGTTGACTCCCCCCCCCCCCAAAAAAAAAAGCAGGTTGCCACTGTAGACGTAAGGCGCTTTTGAGAATTAGGGTGTAAGTTTTGGGAGTAATCCTAAGTTTACGGCTGTGCAGCGAGATGTCTGTTTACATTAGTTTTAAATTTCTGCATGTCAGTACAGTTGAGGAGACAGAGAGCAAGGGAAAAAAGCTCCATAGGGTGGCAGCACGAGAAAATAATCTATTGCAGTAGAAGGCTCTACAGCATCTGGGGACCTCCACTGTAACTGGATGGGATTTAGCTGATTGTCGGCTTGGTCTAGTGTATTTACGTCGAGGGGACCCTAGGGCAGTAAGTTAATCGGAGCACACTCATTTGAAGTACTTGTAAAACAGGCACAACGATGCAACTTTGCGGCGATGAGAGGGGGCTTCTCCTTGGTGGATAGTGAAGAACCTATTAAGTTGGCGACTCTTTTTTGTAGCTTTGTCTAAGACGGAATGACTAGTGGATGATGCACCAGCCAAGATGTGGCAAAATACTTCATGCATGGGTAGATGGTGGCTCTATATATATATATATATATATATATATATATATATATATATATTATATCATTTTCTATAGACACATTTTGGCTACATATGTACACATGTTTCAATTGCGACGTTATTGAAAGTCCAGTATCAATAGGCCATTCTACATTCACTAAAAGCAATGAGAGGTTTACATTTTCACATGCCATTTTGGACAACATTGCTTAAATTGACCAGAAACGCCATCGGCTTACTCGAAAGAATGTTTACATGTGCACATGGGTTGCATATGTGTACAAGTATGTATGAATAAATGTGTATGTGTATATATATGTATAACTATGTACGTGTGTATCTATCTATCTATCTATCTATATATATATATATATATATGTATATATATATATATATATATATATGATGGACTCTCCCGTCGATTTCGCGCGTGAATTTTGTAATTGCAAGGGGTGCGCAATCCCAACAACCGCTCTCTTGAGTCGGCATTGCTTGATTCCAATGGCAAGTAGTAATACAAGACGACTGGAAACAATGCCGAGATAAGCAGAGAGCACATACAGCACCTGGTATTCCCAAATGGTCACCCATTTAGTGGCCAGGCTCGACACCGCTTAACTTCGGTTAACTAACGGGAACCGGTGTGTCAACGTGATTGTGCCGTATATATATATATATATATATATATATATATATATATATATATATATATATATATATATATATATGTGTGTGTGTGTGTGTGTATTAACTGTGTGAGTATGAGGAAATAAGGAAACGAATGTGAAAACTTTTCTTTTATATATATATATATATATATATATTGTATTCATATATATCTTTATATATTTGTTCGTATGTTTTCTAAATGCTTTGTTGTATATTTTCATCCTCATGTGTTGGCGTAAGTATGTTTCAAAATTTTCCAAAATGCATATATATGTGTATATATGTGTATATGTGTGTATATGTGTATATGCATTTGTATATGTGAATATATGGTAGTGTGTTGTTGAGTGTTTATTTAAATGTATACGTTGTAACACTGCTACACTTAGGTGAATATGTGTGTGTAGTCGTAATGAACCAGAGCTGGGCAGAGACACTGAAGGATTCGATGGGGCAGATGTGGACTAAAAGATCGGTTATAAAGATAAGATTCTCTGACGATAGGATATACGTGGGTGCATGTGTGCTACTCTAAATGTATGATTATATGTATATACACATGTGTATATGTGGGTAGATATAAAGGTTTGCGGGTATATGTATAGATACGCTACTGTGTTTATTACCTTCATAACTCCATTCCTCCCCTTTCCTTACAAAAAAAGAAATAGCATGCGAAAATGTAATCCGCTCATTGCTTTCAATAAATATATAATAGCCCGATTATGCTGGACGTAAAATAAAGCTGTAGTTGAACCATTTATGCACATATGTAGCCAATAATGTTGGTATGAATAAAAAATTAATACTATAATACATCTGTTTCCGTTACACCACACTATCTCATAAACACTCGAGTTTCATTTGGTCAACATCTAGAACACAACTACCATGCAAGTACTATATATATATATATATATACATATATATATATATATATACATGTATATATATATATATATATGTATGTATACATATACATATGTATTCCACAGACAGCTGTTTCAAGTTTCATCTATGTGACTAGATACAGCGAGCACATCGACCCAGAGTTTCGAACGCCGAATATTCGTCACTACCGATCGAGACAGTTAAACACTCTACCGTATTAGCTAATGCTATATATATATATATATATATATATATATATATATGTGTGTGTGTGTGTGTGTGTAAATGACGATGATAGCATTATTAGTAAAACGTAACATTAAAGAACTTTCTACGGAAGATCTAGAACATTGGCGCTTTTTCTTTTCCTGTGGTTTACCTTGTAAAACACCGACTAAATAATCTGACACACATAAACCTCATACGCAAACTTGTAAATGATCAGTTCTATGAAAATGTATCAGTCCAATTGTCAGAAACCTTAATTTAAATTATCTTGAAACCATGTCATAAGAAATCATATAGTTTAAGTATTTTATTTACTTATATCAAATTCATAGCTTCATCATTTTACTACCAAACTTGAGTCGAAAACATGTCTAATTACATTTAATGCGAGACAACGAAAATGGCGTTAAGAGAAAAGGAAATAAAAATAGTTTATTAGGGAATGAAAGTGAGTGGAGGGACTGGAACTAAGACGAGATAAAAAAAAAAGAAAAAAAAGCATGTGCGTGCGTATGTGTGTGTATGTGTCGTTTGACGTCAGAGTATTAAATACATTGTCGTGATTCTCCGTCCATCTGTGAGAAAACGACCTCGATCCGAGGTGCAATCTTTCTTTCAAGTTCTAAAAACGTCTCCAAGGTTCTACCCTTGCGCACATGGACAATGGGGCCGTGTTTGCTCTCAAGACTTAACGTGTGACCAAGACGAGAAACAGACGATTTTCTCTCTTTTGCCTTCATTGTTTTTAGATCACTTTTGCTATTGTTATTATGCAGTTTTTGAAACATCTTTTTAGTTCTTTTTCGACGTTTATAAATGCTCTTTTTTTCTCTCAAAACAACAAAAAAACTGCGTGATTCACTCAAGTCGACACACACAAACATTCGCTGTAACTGTAAACAGCTCACACACGTAAATAAATAACCAAGGAAATCTTATATATTATATACACAATATTATATAATATTATATAAGATAGTAGACATATACAAAAGTGTATGATGAATGGTGTGAAACTGTCAATCACCATGAGTTGCTGACTATGTCTACAATCTTAGATCTACATTATGTTTGTAATTCCCAAGAAAGTTGACTAAAGTTTGTCGGCATATTTTGTGAAACTATAAAAATAATGAACACCAAAAACAGCAATATGACTTTTCTTAAATATTTATCTTAATAAATTTAATAGACCCACACTGCAAACAAGATAGGCTTGAATATATATATATATATATATATATATATATATATATATATATATATATATATTAATTAAGTTCAAATATTAAGAAAATGAACAAAACCATTACTTTTCAAAGTTCTCAATAGATATTAGAGCTTTAATATTAAAATATACTCCAACTATGTTTTTTTTAATATATATATATATGGTAAAATGAAAAAGGAAAACCAAAAACTGGATGTTTTTTTATGTGTACATCAACGTTTCGTCTTTATTTATAAGACTTCATCAGGATGATGATATAGGGAAAAGATATCATGCAAGCACGGATACATGTAGGGTAGACATGTTGGGAAGAAAAATAAAATAAAATGAAAAATAATGGCAGCGTCTAGCTGGACGTCCGTACTTGTTAGAGAATGAAAAATGAGTGGGAGAAAAAAGGGGAAGGGTGGAGGGAGCAAGGACTACTGTGGCTGGCGATGAGAGAAAGAGGTGGGGGATGAGCAGGGGTAAAATGGATGGCAGAGAGAGATTGGAGGAAAAGGGGGAGGGGGTGTTTGACCAGATGGCTGTGGTCGAGATTGAGTTGGAATGTTTGTGTGTGTGGGGTGTATGCAGGGAAATGGGGATGGGTAGAGAGGGAGGGGGGGCTGTGATTTTGGTGGATGGGCGAAAGTTATAGTCTTAGAGAGCGTTTGAAGAAAATGAGGGAATTTAAGAAAAGGTATGGGAGAAAATGGATGAGAGGGGGAAGAGGGAGGATTTGTCGTGATAGGGTGTGAAATATTTGAAATATTTATTATGCTCTAGAATATGGTCATGCATTCAAATTTGAACAAGCCAAAATCACTAAACACATCCACAACAAATCTCGGCGAAGATTATTGGAAACTGCACTCATCACATCCTCCACTACTATCAAGCAGCGAAATGGTTTCTTTAACCTATCACCCTTAATAAGCAAGATCATCCTCACAGAACAAAGTCTTTTGCCTGATCATGGCTAACTTTTATTTTATTTTTATTTTCATCTCTAACCTTATGACACTCTTCCATTCACCCACACCCTTCCCTTTTCTCCCTGAATCTTCTCTTATTTTTCCTCATTTTTTCCCTCACATTTTTAATACTACAGTCCAAATAAACTTTCTCACGTTCCAAATATTTCAAATATATTCCTCACCCACCCTTTCAATCACCCCCCTCCCCCACCCACTCCAATCCCCCACTCATTGCTATCATTTTCCAAATATTTCAAATATTTCACACCCTATCACGACAAATCCTCCCTCTTCCCCCTCTCATCCATTTTCTCCCATACCTTTTCTTAAATTCCCTCATTTTCTTCAAACGCTCTCTAAGACTATAACTTTCGCCCATCCACCAAAATCACAGCCCCCCCTCCCTCTCTACCCATCCCCATTTCCCTGCATACACCCCACACACACAAACATTCCAACTCACTCTTCCCCTTCAATCTCGACCACAGCCATCTGGTCAAACACCCCCTCCCCCTTTTCCTCCAATCTCTCTCTGCCATCCATTTTACCCCTGCTCATCCCCCACCTCTTTCTCTCATCGCCAGCCACAGTAGTCCTTGCTCCCTCCACCCTTCCCCTTTTTTCTCCCACTCATTTTTCATTCTCTAACAAGTACGGACGTCCAGCTAGACGCTGCCATTATTTTTCATTTTATTTTATTTTTCTTCCCAACATGTCTACCCTACATGTATCCGTGCTTGCATGATATCTTTTCCCTATATCATCATCCTGATGAAGTCTTATAAATAAAGACGAAACGTTGATGTACACATAAAAAAACATCCAGTTTTTGGTTTTCCTTTTTCATTTTACCATCACGTCGGATTACCTTCATCCTTCTATTCCCATATATATATATATATATATATATATATATATATATATATAAATATGGGTGTGTGTGTATGTGTGTATATATGTGTATATATATGTATATATACACATATATATGTATATATATACATATATATATATATATATATATATATAAATATGGGTGTGTGTGTATGTGTGTATATATGTGTATATATATGTATATATACACATATATATGTATATATATACATATATATATATATATATATATATATATATATATATATATATATATATATATATATATGGGTGTGTGTGTATGTGTGTGTATATGTATATATATACATATATACAGGGTGGGCCAAAATAAGGGTCCTATCTTTAAATTTGAATAACTTGAATTTGAATAACTTCCACAAAATAAAAGTTAAACTCACCAAACTTTATGTGTGTGTAGACTGACCCTTCCGAGATTTTTTGAAATAAACAAAACAAATTTTAGCCGAAAAACACTTCTTAAAACTTACAAAAACTAAAGTATTGTTTTTTACACTGTTTTGAGTTTTTTAAGCAAAAATAATGTTTTCTAAATGAGGGTACGTTCCTTAGGGCTAATACGGCTCATGCTTGCTTCGGAAGGGGTCCTTTACTTATTCTAAAAAAAAAAAAAAAAAAATCAATAAATAAAAAAGTTATGAATTTTTAAAAATAGGACTCTTATTTTTGCCCACCCTGTATGTATATATACACATATATATGTATATATATATACATATATATATATGTGTGTATATGTGTATATATATGTATATATACACATATATATGTATATATACATATATATATGTACATATATATACACACACAAACACATATATGGATGACGGCGACCCCTCAGAGCCCTTCCCTGTGACCAACGGAGTCAAGCAGGGCTGTGTCTTAGCCCCAACGCTTTTTAGCATGGTTTTCTCTGCCATGCTCCAGGACGCTTTCAAAGACAGTCACTCTGGCATTAACATCAAGTACAGATGTGACGGAAAATTGTTTAACATCAGGCGAATGCAGGCAGTCACGAGAGTGA
Organism: Sepiola atlantica; assembly: GCA_963556195.1. Lineage (NCBI taxonomy): Eukaryota > Metazoa > Mollusca > Cephalopoda > Sepiida > Sepiolidae > Sepiola > Sepiola atlantica. Next base: position 187,393,935 of record OY744521.1, on the reverse strand, counting down.
GGGAAACCATCATCAGAGACCTTCTCTTTGCTGATGACTGCGCCCTTAACGCCCCAAATGAGACAGAGATGCAACATCTAATGGACGGATTCTCCACCAGTTGTGACAATTTTGGTCTTACTATTAGTACAAAGAAGACAGAAGTTATGTACCAACCCGCCCCAGGAGATGCATACCACGAACCCGGCATCACTGTCAAAGGGCAGAAGATTCATGCTGTGGAGCAATTCACCTACCTTGGCAGCACCCTCTCCCGTACCGCCAACATTGACATTGAAGTTAACCATAGGACCTCCACAGCGAGCAGTGCATTTGGAAGACTTAGAGACAATGTGTGGAGGAGGAGAGGTATTGCACTCGCAACCAAAATCAAAGTATACCGAGCAATCGTCCTAACAGCCCTACTCTACGGCTGTGAAACTTGGACGCTTTATAAAAGACATGAAAAACAGCTGAATGGCTTCCACCTCAGATGTCTCCGTAATATTCTCAACATCCGCTGGCAAGACAGAATTCCTGACACAGAAGTCTTGGAGCGCGCGGGGCTCCATACCATCACCACCATAGTCCACAAAACCCAGCTTCGGTGGGCAGGCCATGTCTACCGCATGCCTGACGGCCGAATCCCCAAACAACTCTTTTATGGGGAACTCAGCCAGGGAGAGCGGACTGCAGGAGGCCAAAAGAAACGATATAAAGACTGCCTGCGAACCTCCCTCAAGGACTTTGACATCAACCCCCAGTCTTGGGAGAGTCGCGCTGCAGAACGCTCTGCTTGGCGCTGTGCCGTCAGCCTGGGAGCCGATAGGGCAGAGGATCAACGCATGACCCACGACCGGCAGAAGCGCAGGAGGCGAAAGGAGAGAGCTGCCGGTCCACAGCCTGTTGTTGCCGCCTTCACGTGTCCGGAGTGTGGAAGAGTCTGCCGAGCACGGATTGGCCTCATCAGCCATCTCAGGACCCACCGACCCCCGACGCCAAACTGATTGATACCTTGGTCAACGTCGACTTCGACGGACGAGCAAGAAGATATATATACATATATATGTATATATACACATATATATGTATATATATATACATATATATATGTGTGTATATGTGTATATATATGTATATATACACATATATATGTATATATACATATATATATGTACATATATATATACACACACAAACACATATATACACACACATATATATATACACACATAAGAACACACATATATACATATATATATATATATATATATAATTAATAAAATATTAAATATATATTTATTTTAATTAATCAAAGTAAATTGATAGAGCACATCAAAAACTATCTAAATAAAAATAATGTAGAATATCTATAAACGTATATATATAACACATATACTTATTATAAATAAAAAAAGTACATGTATATATATATATATATATATATATATATCATTTTTAAATATTTTCAATATAAAAATAAAAATTAAAATACATAAAACTATAAATTACGTAAAAAGTAGTGCAACGGATTCGTCCGAAAACTTTAAAATAGAGCAAAATATTTGTAAATAACGGATACATTTTATTAGACACAGACGAACAACACAGTTAAGGAGGACATTTTTTAATAACTAATAAAAGTTAGCAAAACATTTATCTGGAACAAAACTTAGATGTAATATACGGAATGTTTATGTGTTTGTCTTTTAAGGGAAGTGGGGTCTGATCAACTCTGCTGGGAAGCCATGTAATAAAATACTGTTTTGTTTTTAAATTCCCGAAACACTTTTTCATGGTAAAGAACTGATGACCCCTTAAATAATATTAAGACTGGCGTAAATTCTTGGAAGCAAGCTAATATAGTAATTGCAAAAATAAATTGACTTACAAAAAGTGATTTTCCACCGAATGACTCGGGACTAAAATGTTTTTTTTGTTTGTTTTTCTTTATATAGTTTTAATGGTTGAGAAACTTCCAAGACTATATATATATATAAACACACACACACATATATATACACACACACACATTTTATATACACACACACATATATATACACACGCACATATATATATACACACGCACATATATATACACACACATTTTATATACACACACATATATATATACACACACACATATATACATAAATATATATATACACACACATATATATATATACACACATATATATATATATACACACATATATATATATATATATACATACATACATACAAAAACATATATGCATACACACATATATATATATATATACATACATACAAAAACATATATGCACACACACATATATATATACATACATACAAAAACATATATGCACACACACATATGTATACACACACATATATATATATACATACACACGCATTATACATGTGCGTGTGTGCAATTATTAGATGTACGAAACAAAACCCCGACAGTGCTCGATTACGAAGGTAAAAGCATACTATCTACTAATCTAAAATACAGGCCTTAAGGCATTAGAAAAAGTGAGGGTTCACGGAGATGCACAACTTAGTCCGCACAATATAAGCAAGGAATAATCTATTCGGATAAGTTACTATTCAATCGTCGGTCCAGAACCTTTCCAATGGCTTCTGGACTGAAAATCGAATAGAACCATATCCATTTAGATTTAGTTTCTATCACGCTCTAAGGCCTGTACATTGACATAAATGAACAAATAAGTATTTAATAACTATATATGTATATATATATATATATATATATATATATATATATATATATATATTATATTCGTATGTATACACATACATATATATACAATAAATATAAATATAATACACACATTATATATACATATATATATATATATATATATATATATTATATACATACACATACATAGTTCTAATTCACTCGATAATAAAGGTGTCTACCACTATAATTATGCATCAGATACCGTACACCTTTTTAAAGGTTAGACGTGATTTACAACATATAGTATTGATTGAACCCCTTCATCCCAGGTAAATTGTCAATAAAATGTCTACTGCAGCTTCAACTGTAAACGATTTGCTATTTCACAATTTGCCAAGGAGCATTCATTCAATTCCTGAAGATATTCGTAAGAGATCAGAAAAGATTTGAACTAGCTTTCTTGGATTCCCGATTATTTGTCGATAGATATTACGTCACTCATTATCCATAAAAACATAATGCCGAAAACAAGAAATAAATTAAAAAACGACTGAAAGTTATAGAGTTGTATGCTATTAAGATTTAAACCAAAAAAAAACTGGTCTCTGTCTATTTTTTTTTGCCATGTTTTTTTTTGAATAGTGAATCTAAAAATGTATTTTTTTATAACGTTTTCAAATCTGACGCATACTTTGAATTATTTCATCCCGAACCGCGAAAATAACCCCGCAACTCGCCCACGCAGGCATACCATGCACACACAAACCTGCTAATACATCGCCTCTTCGCCCCACAACAACACCCCCTACTCACTCCAACAGAACCTTTCTCTATGATGTGGATTACGCAGACTTAATAATAATTTTACAATAAAGGAAATTGCCTCTTTGCGTCTTCTTAACCGCCGATAAGAAACCGACAAATCAAAATTAATTCAATCACTCAATTTTACTGAAATAGGATTTAAGGAAAAGTGCAAGAAAATATCAATAAAATAAAATATAAATTAAATAAACAGCGATAAACAATTGCTTTAAAAAAACACATTATATCGTAGTCTTGTATATTTTTTCTATGATATGTGTTTTAACTATTTATAATTTGCCGGATCACTGAAGTTAAGACATCTTGAGCCTGGTCAGTACTTAGATGGGTGACCATTCGGGGAGATCATGTGCCGTAATTTAGGAAGTAAAGCTGCTTACTCTAGTGCCTTTTTTTGAAAGAAAGAATGCATCCATTGTTTCTTTAGCTGGGAGTGAAAATATTGGGTTGACTGGAATATGAAGCCTTGATGAGGCAAGTAGTCGAGAAAGAAAACCAGACGAGTCTATCCGAATATTGCATCTGGTTGTCATGGCATTTATCTGTGCCATTGACCAGAAGAAATGTCAGGTTAGTAGAAGTGAAAGCGCCGTTCTTTTAGAAACGTTCTCAGATGGTATTCATTATTTCTCAAGACGAAAGAAGAATATCAACCATAAATCAACAACAACAACAACAACAATAATAATAATAATAATAATAATAATAATAATAATCTGTTGTGATAACGCAAAGTCATTTGCAATAGTTATCGAGAGAGGTGGATAATACTGGAAATATGGAGAGACTTGTTTTCACTCAGAGTCCAGCGAACATCACTGGTGATTATCAGTAAACAATCACTGATAATAACCTATGTGATAACTCCTGTGTACAAATGAAAAAAAATAAAATTAAAATAACTTTTTAAAATATAATGATAATAATAATAATAATAATAATAATAATAATAATAAGAAGAAGAAGAAGAAGAAGAAGAAGAAGAAGAAGCAGAAGACGGGCAAAACATAAACACTGAAACTTAAGAGGGCGAAGATTATGAAACCACAAAACTCACTGAGGAAGACGCAATAGAAGTGGAAAACATCAAACGAATCATGTCCGAGGAATAAAACAAAACTCCTATCCCTAAGGAACGAAGATTTGAAGAAGTTAAAAGTTGACACAGAGACAGTAAACAAAGTACTCGAAACACTCAACAGACACTATAACATACCTAAACAACTTGATATATGCGGAGGCAAAATCAGTAAGTATGAAACTAAAAAGAGAAAAAAAGACTGGCTAAAAGAATGGACCGACAAAGCCTGGATAGAAAATCAGACTGGAAACCCAGATTACCAAATTTCGAAAAGAAGCTAAGACTGTGAACAGGATGAAAGAGAATAGGACACGATGGAAGAGCAAAAATTTGGTTCACAAGGAAAGACTGAATAAGAAACATGAAGAATTAAAACAAAAGATAGAAGCAATAGAAGGAAGATTGAGGCGGTATAGATACGAATCTGAACAGCAAAAACAGAACATGACCATGGAAAGCCAGTTTTACCAAAACATAAACGGAGAACGAACAATAACGAAACAACAGAACCCAACAGAGACAAACCACTTCTGGAGCAAGATATAGGGAAACCTAAAACACATAAAAAATGGCAAGTGACTGAAAACATAAAATATGAACTAAAGGAAATTGAAGTAGGAACAGAAATAGAAATTAATGAAGGAAAAATTAAACCAACCCTAAGGAAAATGGCAAACTAAAAAGCACCAGGCCACGATGGAATATATGCATACTAGTTTTTAAAATGCACGACCCTACATGAAAAGCTAGCGCCGAAATTGAGAGGATGTATCCACAAAACAGACGTACCAGAGTTGATGACCAAAAGAAGAACAACGTTAATACACAAATATGCCAAATAGGGAACGATCCCAAACCACTACAGACCAATAACCTGTTTACCAATAATGTGGAAAATCTATACGGCACAGCTAACTGAGAGAACAAATCTACCAATCTCTGAACAAACGTAGACAATTCCCCGAAGAACAAAAAGGATGCTGGAAAGGGAAACGAAGGACGCATGATCGACTATACATCGATCAAAACATTCTGAAGGAAGAAATAAACAATAAAAAAGAATATATCCATGGCATCGATTTACTACAAAAAAGCTTACGACAGAATCTATCAAGCATGGATAATTTTATGTTTAAAAGTATACAAAATACCTGACAAGATTTTTAATATAATTAAGAAAGCAATGTAAACATGGAGACTAGAACTGACAGACAGAGGGCAACACCTGACTAAGATAAAAAACAGAGAGGCATTTTCCAAGGAGACTCCCTATCACAACAACTGTTTATAATAGCTATGATGCCGCCTAACTACATACTCAGATAATGTGATGGCGGATACAAGTTTACAGACACAGAACCAAGAGTAAACCACCTGATGCACATAGATGACATGAAACTATTTGCAAAAAGCAAAAAGGAACTAAAAAAGCTGATAAATACGACCAGGATCTTCAGTCAGGACATTCAAATGGAATTCGGAATAGAAAAGTGTGCACTACTAGAAATGAAAAAAGGAAAACTGGAGACTACAGATGGCATGGAACTTCCCAAGCAAGAAGACATCATGGCGCTATGCGAACAGGATAGCTACAAATATTTAGGAGTTCTGGAAGCAGACACCATCAAATCTACAGAAATGAAATAGAAGATTGGAAAATAATATTTACGAAGAATATAGAAAACTCTTACAAACGAAATCAGGAATCTAGTAAAAGGAATAAACACGCGGACAGTATCACTAATACGATACCCCGGACCATTCATAGGCTGGACTAAAGAAGAACTCAGCCACCTTGACCAGAGGACTAGAAAATTAATTACCATGCACAACGCCCTACACCAAAAGACGATACGGAAGACTCCACATGAAATAAACGAAGGGGGAAGAGGGCTGGTAAGTATAGAAGATTGTGTATAAGACTGAAAAAAAATCTGGAGAAATAGATAACTCAGAACACAGAAAGGCTGATCACCGCAGCAAGAGACACCATTCCGACGAGCAACCCGGGAAGCACCAAAATCAAAAACAACACGAGAAGACAAGAAAAGTGGGAAGAACAACTACATGGACGCTTCAGAAGACAAACAAGAGAAGAAACAAATGAAAATAGCTAAGCATGGATAAATAAAGGACACGAAATCTTTACTGATGGCTACGCAAAACAATGCGATTAGGACAAACTACATTAAAGCTTTAAATAAATCCCGGGAAAACAGTGTATACAGACTGTGTGGACAAAGAGACGAAACGGTAAGTCATTCTAATAAGTGAATGTAGCAAACTAGCGCCTAAAGAATACAAGAACATACATGACTGTGTGGGTAAAGAAACACACTGGGAACTGTGCAAACAATTGAATTTCCAATACGCAGACAACTCGTACAAACATAAACCAGAAACAGTACTGGAAAACGAAAAACACAAAATCATCTATAATATGGATTTAAAAACAGACAAACTAATACAAGCAAGGAGACCGGATGTTATAATAATCAACAAGAAAGACAAATCTTGCAAAATCGTAGACTTTGCAGTTCCAGAAGCCACAGAGTGAAGATCAAAGACACGGAAAAACAAAGAAAATACACGGAACTAGCCAGAGAACTGAAAGGAATATGGAGCATGAAGAAAGTCAGTATAATACCAATAATCCTAGGAGCACCAGGAACAGTAAAAAAAAAACTGGAGAAAAGACTGGGAGGAATTGGAATGAAAGGGATCATCGAGATCATACAAAAGACGGCAATGATAAGAACACCTGCAATTTTAAACAAAATCCCCGAATGCGGAAACCAACCTGCATAAGCTACGAAGGGTAACCAGCTACATGGACCTTATAACAGGAAGAAAACAAAACCACACGAATAACACCACATATCGAACTATCGAACCAAGGAACAAAAGCTGCAAGAAACCTTACTTCATAAGCTCCCCCTCCCAATAAACTGCACCGTTCTACTGTGACACCACACAAAATATGTGTAGAGGGTCAAAGAGGATGAAAAGATCGAGGACAAACCAGACCTCCACTGTAAGAGTGCGTAGAGTGCTGGGACCTGAGGGAGGCTTATTGCAAACCCAAATCCCAGAGAAGACCAATTATTCTTACACGCGAGAAATCAATCGTAAGCGGCTGTCGATACTGCAAGGTTATCGAGAAGAGGTGGTGAGTACTGGAAATCTGGAGAGCCTTGTTGTAACTCAGACTCCAGGGAACACTACCAATTTTTGTCCGTGAACAATGACTGACAATGACCTGTGCGATAACTCCTAGTGAATAACAATAATAATAATAATAATAATAATAATAATAATAATAAGAAGAAGAAGAAGAAGAAGAAGAAGAAGAAGAAGAAGACCTATCGTAGAATACGGAAACATAATCATTCTTAAGGTCTGAAATACTATCATCTCGTTTTCTACTTTAGTAAGGTTTGACATAAAGTCAGTTTAAAGTGGGGGAAAACCAGCTCCCTCGAGAAAGATCAAAACAATAGCCAGGAACTGATCTGTCTGTATACCATTGTAGGGTCGCCTCAAACAACAGACAATGCCCCTTCCGAAAAAGGAGGTAATGCATAACAGCATGCACCTCTTGAGATTTATCCCGTAAAAGAAAAATCTGATGGTTCATAAACAGACCCTAACTGGCTCAAATGATATCAATGCGAACTTTGGCTGGCATGTCAACTGACCGAAAAAAAAAACATTAGCCAATCGCGTTGGTTTGTTGGTTTGTATTGTTCTTATTTAGTGTCACTGCGTTTCTTTTGTTTACAAACACCAACTAATTTGATGGTCGTTTTCAAACCTTTATTCAAGCGAGAAATTTCTTTTTATACGGCAGTTTGAATATTAAAAATTAATTGAAAATTTCATAGTGTCGTCACGATATCAATTGATAAAAAATGGCGGCATCTAAATTCCGTAATTACGCAAGAAACTTGCACGAGCACAGTTGATTCGCATACATCATATAGGGAAGCAGACATGAGCGCAGATGAATAACCAATAACGATCAACGGTAATGAAGACGATCATATGAAAGAAATATAATGTGATCATCGAAATTATGGACTATTTATGAAAAGTTGTTGTATTAAGGAGTTAGACTCCCACCATGTGGTTCTGAATATTTAAATTATCAAAACCGGTATAAAAATGGTCTCTTTTGTGTACGGTTATTTTATTTCCATATTGTGGTGTCAATGTAAATACAAACGCTGATTAGGAGAACAACAATGATATACACTCATACGGAAATATCTACGTTTTCGTACATCGATGATAATGATTATTATTGTTATTGTTATTATTATTAGTTATTCATTTATTTATATTGAATCTGATTTGACCCTTTCTTTATCAGTAAACGAATAAAAAGAGGCAAGTTATGAGAGTTAAAAGAAATAATCTATTTACATATCCCCTCTCTCTCTCTCTCTCTCTCTGTACGCATCTTCGTTTTTTTTCCCCGACTCTCTTTGATCGCCAGGCTTTGGCTCAAGATGGCAGTCGTTCCTCATCGATTCTGCAGACGCTTGCATTCAAAAACACGTGTCACCTGAAAATGGGCGCGTGTACACAGGTATTTCTAAAAAAAAAACTAAACATTTTAAGGGGAAATTGAGTACATGAACAAACTCACCTGAGAAAGTTAGTGCTACAGAATAATAAATTCACATGATTCTACAGGAAGGTGTATGTACATTAAACTCATCCACACACACACACACACACACACACACACACACACACATATATATATATATATATATATATATATATATATATATATATATATATATATATATAGTAATCCAGGTAAACTGAACATCCACGAGATAAAAATTCAAAGAATTTCAACCCGGCTTATAAAGAGTGCTCAATATTTTATATATAATTATTTTTTATGTATATAGACGTTTATATAATCCGCGACACTTGCATGTCGATGTTATCGATTAACAGCAGTTAGAAACTGAGATCTCATCAGGAGGAAAGAAAATCTGATACTTCCCTCATATCATGTTTGGAAATATGAAATGAGGGAAGAATGAGATTTTCTTTCCGGCTAATGAAATCTCAGTTTCTAACAGCTATTGATCGATAACATCGACATGCCAGTGTTGCGGATTATATACATGTCTGTATAAATAAAAAGCTAATTATATATATACATATACATATATATATATATATATGTATATATATATATATATATATATATATATATATATTTGGTTAAACATTACAGACAAATTATTCTGCATATTTTACCTTTGATCTTTGCTAGTTGCTTAATTTGTGTTCAGATTCCAGGCGGAAACTGGCTGATGAAAAGACCGTACTGGTTGGGTACCCAAGTATATTCGGTTTCTTTCTGGAATCATCTACGGGGGTATCGCTTAAAAAACATAATCACTTAAACTATATATATTAAAAGATCTACAGATAAAAACTAAAAAGCCAGCAATTAATAAAATTAATTTCCATAGCAGTGAAAACGTCATATAATGCATCTAATACTAAACTGTATTCATACTACATCTCATTTGAACGATTCCGCCAAAACCATCCCTAAATAATTTAACTCTGCTGTAAACTCTGCCAGAGGTACATTAAAGGCAAATATGGTACAGCGCGTCTGTTAAATGATGTATTGGCTGGCGCAATCAGCGGGCTTCAATCCCATTGAACTGGTGTAGAATGAACTAAACCGAAAAGTCAGAGCTAAGCAAGCCACAAGAGCGGCTCACCTCAGGTAACTCTTGCTGGAAAGCTTAGCAGAACTATTTTAGTCGTCCACCAATCTTTGGTGGGAAGAAGGCTGAGAATCTGTGAAGTAGTTATAGTGGACAAAGGAGGTAATTTTAATGAATCACAACAAGAATTTTGTGCTTTTTCTTAAGAGATGGGAAAGATACTTGTTTTACAAGTTGCCCAGAAAAAAAAACATGTATTTAGTATACTAAATCAAACCATTGCGGCGTCTAACTTTTTCATTTCAATATACCACTTTTAGGATGAGAAAATGTTTTTGTGGGTGGCCCAAAAGTTTTAACTGGTAGCATATACATGTAGAATACTGTAGAGAAATAAGAGATAAAGGAAGCCCCAAGAAAAGGACAGAAATCACAAAATATAAGCGATAAGAGTCGAAATGCTGACCCTCTTTGTTTTAATAGACGCTTATTCACGACTCAATACATTAAGGTAGCAAAATAAAGACTCATGACTAATATGTTATGATTTCTGTTCTCATATTTGGTCTTCGTTTATTCGTTATTTCCCTTTATTCTTCTTAATTCGATCTTATTTAGATCCTTACTATCTAAAATCACAACACACACTATTAATATATGTGTGTGTTTTTGTGTCGTTGTCTATTTATTTTCTATGCGATAACAAAAGTAAAATCACATAAACAATAATAATACCTTTAATAACGGTCCTAATAATAATAATAATAATAATAATGATAATAATAATAATAATAATAATAATAATAATGATAATAATAATAATAATAATAATAATAATAATGATAATAATAATAATAATAATGATAATAATAATAATAATAATAATAATAATAATAATAATAATGATAATAATAATAATAATAATAATAATAATAATAATAATAATAATAATAATAATGATAATAATAATAATAATAATGATAATAATAATAATAATAATAATAATAATAATAATAATAATAATAATAGTGACGCTACTACTACTACCTTACTACTACTACAATAATAATCATCATAATAATGACAATCATTTTTCTCATTTTTTTCCTCGCATGCTAGAACTGCCTTTAACTTCGAGTAATTTAGCAATGGATATAATCCTCGTTCCACAAGGCATGGGTGATGAACAAAAGATTTGTCTCGGTTTTGGCGCGAATCTTGCTTCCTGTTTTCTTCCAATATGGCGTCGCTGAAAAGCTGCACCCGCGGAGGGCTCAGCTATCGCACGGCTGCCGTTCTTTTACCGTACGGAGATGAAGAAAGGCAAATCAAATGTAACGAAAAAAGAGCTTTTGAATCTTGAGAGACATCAGTCACACCAGATTGACAACGCATCAACGCTTTCTTCGCTGTTAACTCAAATATCAAATTAATCGTCCGGTTGACATATTTATCGAGTATTTTAAAAAATCACCGTAAATCATATGCAAGTAGAAAGGGAGCAGTCATAATTTTCGGCCTTTTATCACTTTGATGAATTGTCTGTTTTTCTTAGTAATTAATTTCTCTGTGAGTTCTCTACCCCCGAATTTTCATATTATTTTTTCACAATGATGAGGAGGACACCCAATGGCTCTATTCCATTTGAAAAAAAATCATTTTATTTTATATTATTAATATATTTAATGATAGTTTAGCGATTTTGATGTATAAACAAGCGGGTTCACCCGGTGTTTTCCGGAAATAAATTAGGACCACAGTGTATTCCTGCTCCCAGATATGGGGCCACAATTTATAAAAAAATATATATAATAGGGAGATATAGTAAAAAATGAAAGTGGGGTAGTACTTGAGGAAGAGAACAGACGTCAGAGAAGAGGAGCGTGTAGTTCAGATGGAATTTTGTAGAAAGAAAACAACTTTATACAAAAGGGAATTCAAGAGGTTAAATGAAAATATATGGGTCATTATAAATATCTAAATGTGACTGAAGTAAAAACAGGTGGGTGAAAGAAGGAGATAAACTCCTCTCCCACGCCTGCTCTACTCATTAAGAACTCCATCACCACCTTCTTCTTCTTCTTCTTCTTCTTCTTCTTCTCTCTCTCCCTTTCTCTCCCGATTATATTTTTTTGTATAAATTGTTATCCCGTGTATGCCGTCTTTTCAATCGTGAATAAGCTTCTAATAAGATAGAAATCGAAATATCCATTCTCCCGACATGGTTTGTTTTCTTGTGAAAATTTGTTTTATATAGTTTTGGCTTCATTCATTTCATTTACTAGTTTATTTTTCTCATATATTTCATGTCTTTAATTTAGGGGTTATGCAGACATGTTTTATTCCGTTTAGTGTGTTATGACTTAAAGACGTTAAAAATAAAATTCCCCTTTTCAAGTCACACGTAATATCTCAGGATTTAACAAACAAACAAAAAAAACCCAGAAAAACAATTTTCACGATTCGAGTTTGATATATACTGATCTAACAACAACATATATTACACATATTACATATCGATACTTATCTGATATCGACACAATATTGAAATTCTTACTTCGATTTTCTAACTTTATACTAAAAAAGCGAAAGTTGTGTTTTTTGCTCTCTTCTGTTGTTTTCTTTCTTTTAATACATTGTTTCTCTCTATTTCCTTTTCTCTTTGTTCTCGTAACCATCTTTGCTTCCTCTTCTACGTAAAATGTATTTTCTCTCTCTCTCTCTATCTCTCTCTCTCTCTCACATCACTATCTTTTTTCTCTTGTATTCTTTTCTCTATTTATTTCTATTACTCTTTCTTTCTCCGTTTTCTTATTTACCCCTCCCCCCCCCCCCTTCGCTAAACTTCTCATCTGATTCGTTTGTCCATTTCTTGCTTTTCTTTTCCCCATCCCTCACTTCACGTGCGCATGCGCACCTGAAACTAATTTCCTGTTCAGATCTGTAGGACCAATAACTTATTTGGCTTTCTTGAGCAAATTACCCCGTGCATTCTGGCTGCAATTTCAATGTCTTGACTGTGTACTGCGCCTTTCCTCTTCTTTGTTGAAGAGCGTGGAGAAGTGTACCGGTGCCGCCCTCGTCCGTGTGAATAGGCTGATTGCTTCCACCCGGGATTAGACTACATCATCTCCCTAGTGGCACATGGATGCGCAGACCAAGACAAAAATGGGAAATAGATAGAACGAGAAAGAGCGAGAAAAGAGAGAGGGGGAGAGAGAGGGGGAGAGAGAGAGGGAGAGGAGAGGGAAGGAGAGAGAGAAAGAGATTAGTCAGAGAAAGAAAATGGCGGAAGGCACTACCAAAGAG
>OY744521.1:187367844-187377844 GCA_963556195.1 Sepiola atlantica | reverse complement strand
ACAGGCTCCCAAATTCCCCCGAATCAAAATGCCTCACTAGATGCATACATACAGGAAACGTTTTTTTTTTATTAATATCCGCAGAAATTATTAGGGTTTTTTTTCTGGCAGAGAGTTGAAGTATATGGAATGACAATCAATTCGTTTTATTTTTTAAAAAAAATTGTTTAATTGTATGCTTGTGTCGTGTATCAATTCATGATTTTGAATTTTGAATTTTCTTTTCAGAGCGCCCGTATAGATGTGAAGATGAAAGTTAAGTCATATACTGAGACATATGTTGAGATATTTTGTCTTTATTATTAAGAAAACCTTGTAAGAGTCATTTGTATTGTTTTGAAAAAATAACAGACATTAAATATAAAAGGAGAGAAATGAAGTAGAAAAAGTGAGAGCGAAAATGGAGTGATAATGCCAAAAGGGAGATTTGAAAAATACACTAATAAAGGAAACAGAGAGAGAGAGAGAGAGAGGGGGAGGGAGAGAGAGAGAGCGAGCAGGACAGAAAGAGAAAGAGCAAGACAATAAAAATAATGAAAAAAATGGTTGTGTTCTGACATGCATGCCTAGGTGGTTTCTCAAAATATGTCGCATGTGCATGTCTATATTTATAAGCATATGCACTTGATTGACCAATGAGTTTAGTAATGGAAACGTACATCGATGTGCGTGTATGTGCGTGCGTCGAGCAATTGCAACTCGAAAAGAAGAAGAAAAATCGTAAGAGATAATAAAAAACAACGAAAAGAGAAAAAAAAGAAAAACTGTGCAAAATATGGTACAGCCATGATCGACAACTGTACTGACCATCCCGACGGTGTCACACATAAGAAAGAGCCGACAACAGTTTCCATGTGACTGTTCACACGAATATGAACAGCGAGCACTTCAAAGGAACCGCGCAAATGCGGCTCAAACGATTCACCGCTTTATAACATTTAACAAACAACAAGGAGACAAAGAAATAGAGAAAAAAAGAAGGAAGAGAAGAAAAAGAAGAAGAAGAAGAAGAAGGAAAAAAGAAGAAGAAGAAGAAGAAAATGACGAAGAAGAAGAAGAAGAAGAAGAAGAAAAAGAAGAAGAAGAAGAAGAAAAAGAAGAAGAAGAAGAAAAAGAAGAAGAAGAAAAAGACGAAGAAGAAAAAGACGAAGAAGAAAACAGGCGAGAATTGTTATCTTTAAAGATAAATGTAAAATCTTAAATCACTATTTTCTCACTGCAGTAAGGTTAGACATGAAGTCAGTTTTACATGAAGATATCAGCTCCCCAAGAGGCACTCTGAAAGAATACAAAACATAGCCGGACCAGTCGGCTTTCCCTGATAAAAGCACCTCCTTATGTAATAATATTTGCGCGTGTGTGCATGTGTGTTTGTAACGATATAGTTAGTATGGTAAATTTCCACGTAAGGGTATGAATAGGTAAAAGAGAATTTTCAAATTAGAATTCCAGTAAGGTTACGTATTCATGCAGTGACATCACAGAGATACGAAGCGGCCAGTCTTACGTGGCGAATGAGTAATAGGGTCTTTAATTTTGAACTGGACCAGCGAAATGAAGGAAAGAGAGAGGGAGAGAGAAAGAGAGAGAGAGAGAAAAAATAAGAAATAGAGAGAGTGGGAGATAGATCAGTGGAACTAATACCTGACTGTGTCTTTTATGCGTATACATGTATGCTGTGAAGAAACGATTAACTCCAAAAGAGACTTTTTGAACACAATTTCATTTGTCGATAATTCTTTAATTATTAGCGTTTATAAAAAAAACTTACTGAAAAGAAACAAACGACTACAGAAATTCGACCAGCTGGTTTTGTCGAGTGAAAGGACGCACTCAGGCGACCGGCAATAACCACCACAGAAGGAGGTAGTAATGCCTCGTAGGATCGAGCTGGACCATACCTAATCCTGATAAAGAAGAGTTTTATAGTTCAGTAAAGACACTCCGCTGCCAGTCTGATGTCAAGGCAAAACTCTCTTTGTATGACAACTGCCCAATGTTGGATACTCTTTCGTAGTTATTTTTTTACAATTCTCTGACCCCTTATCATTCCCGTTATCGTTTTGGGCGTTTCGCTCTCTTTCGTCAAAATTTATTGATAACAACAACAAAGATGAGGAGACAGGTCCTAAAATTGTAAGTAATAACGAGAATCTCATATTCCAGAAATACAGAGCGATATTATCCTTCATGATTGCCTAGTGGCTTTAACTGAACTCCACGTGTGGCAAAGATCTGATTCCTCATAGGTGGAGTTTGTCTTGTGGAGAATGGAAGAAAACTACCGCACTGAGTATAAGAAATTGTGTAAGAAATTGCGAAAACATGGGATTACCTGGCAAACGGTCTCGGTGCGCGCTTTGCAGGGCAAGATGGCGTCGGTGGCTTAATATTACCAGGTGATCACGTGAAATCTCGTGTTCTCTCGCGCACAGGAGAGCCCGGTTTGAAATAAAAGCGGGTCGCTGGAGGCAAGAGGGGGAGGAAAAACGTAGTCAACGGAAGACGACGGCGACGCTTTTAAAGAAGAAGAAGACGTGGAAGAAGAAGACGTGGAAGAAGAAGACGTGGAAGAAGAAGACGTTGGGGAAGAAGGCGGTGTGCACTAATCCAGAGTCCCTTGCGAGTGTTGTTCCAGTGTCTACTAAAAAGAGTTTCTTGGGCGTTTTCGACCGTCGTTGAGATTTTTCTGCTACAAACACTGGCATCTAAACGTACGACAGGGAAAATAACTTTTCCTGCTACAATAACACCAAAAAATCTATCTTTTAACGCAATTTAATTTCACCGGCCGGGCACTTTGTATTATATATATTCCTAGGATCTTTCCAGTGTAATGCTCTTTATAGAGGTTGACCATGTGGAGAATCTCTTGAGCCGACCTTATGCTACAACCGCCCCTCATAAACTAACTACGAAACAAACTACACACCTCTTTTTAATATACACCTCTCTCCTAACACGTGGTATTTTAAAAACAATCACAACTTTTGGTATGCCCTAGTTACTTTCTTATCTAGCAGCTTTGATAGATTTTTAGTCAACCTGTAGTTTACTAGAAAAACTGATGTTATTTATTTCTGTACTCTATATATCTCTTTTGCTTTCTTTCTCTATATATCTCTTTCTCACTCTCTCTCTCTCTCTCCTCTCTCTTTCTCACTCTCTCTCTCCTCTCTCTTTCTTGATTTCCCTCTCAAACTACGGGGTAGATAGTATCACTACCCTTTTCTCCTTGTCTATTTGTGTCAGTATAGAAAGAGAGGGGGTTAAGTAAACGGCGACGGAGTGAAAGTTATTATATCTGACTATTAATAAATACAGACAAAATAGAGAAGAAGAGGGCATGAAGGAGCGACATAAAAGAGAGTGATAGACAGCGTATGAAATAAGAGCGGTCTCAAACATAATACTTTAAGAAAAAGCGAAAATTATAGCCAGAACTGAGTAAGAGGTGGATCACTTGGTGAGTTTATTTAAAATTACGGCTTATTATAACAATTAAAATGAACGTTTTTTGTCAAATAATAACTCAATATCTAAACTGAGGAATATTTCAGCATGTATTTTGTTTTAAAAAAATATAGGAAAAAGCTCTTGGAGCAACAAAGGTTGAGTAACTCAGCTTTAGTATAATAATAAATTTACGCTCGTATTCATTACGCTCGTATTCATACACTACCCGAAACGTGATATATTTTGAAATAGATACTATTTTTACGTCTTCAAGCAATACTATACTGAGATCAATATAATAAACGGGACGTACGTATACATGAATGCGTGGTGTCGGTATATATCTTAACGTTCGTCAAAATTTGTTTTATTTGTTCTGAGAACCTTTGAGAGAATCTCCCATTTAGTCAACCATCTGTACGTGTCTGTGTATATATAACGTAAAAATCTTAGATCAACTTTGGAAGTAAATTATTTATATTTCTACACTAGAAAAGCTTTCGTAATTTCTCTATATGCTGATTTTACGTCATTGAGTCGACAAAGTACACATTCTTTTAACTAACATATACACATAAAAAAAAACAATTCATTGTGGAATGTTAAGAACTCACTCCAACAAGACAAGATTATTAGAATACAACGTAAAAGGCATATTCGAGAAATTAAAGTTAGCTACCCGACATTTTTCTCTTCTACAGGAAAATTACACTAAGAAGAGTATTAAGATAAAATCAAAATATAAACAAGGCATGCGTTACTTCCCCGTGCGATCACGGCTACTTGACTGGTGTAAACAACCATTAATCACACATTTAGTGAGATTTTGAGCAAACACTAATGAGTATAGGGATGAGATATTTATGAAAAACTGCAACTATTGTCAATTGTAGAAGAAATGTTTAATTCCTTTAAGGGGGAAACCCAAAGCGCCCCTGGGATCACCAGTAATTGTTCCATTTAAAGAGCCACTTATCTGGACTTTTGTAAGATAATGACGAGTGGCGAAAATGAATCGTGGACGAGTTCATTGTGGGTGGGACGTCGGGAAAGAAAGAAATCGACATGATAACTGTTAAAAAGGAGAAAGTTCCACAGTGCAAGCGAGACTTGAAAGGCGGCGGTTTCAGAAACGCGAAGAGCCGGAGCGCTTGGTGATCGGAGTATCGAAGTACTTTGTTGAGTCTCTATTTACTCCCCCCACCAGGGTAGAATAAGTCGCACGGTCGGTTTTTTATGTGGGGAAAATCCAGTTCCCCAAAAGAAGCACTCTGTATTGGTACAAAAATAAAATTTGCCTCATTCTAGAAGGATTACTTGGTCACTGACTGAGGACATAACATACACTACACTTTGATCCTTTTCCAAGAGTGTTCTACTAAATCACATATCGTACATCTAATGATTTAAATTCACATACGTGCTTGATCTGCAACAACGTATTTAAACAAACCTGAAGAGTGAAGAGTCACTTTCGTGCGCGCAATCTCTCCTGTGCGTGCAGGTAGTTGTGTTTCAGGCAGAACGCTTTTCCTGACATGACATTGTTTAAACACAGTGACAATTTGATTTACTATTGATAATAAAAAGTTAGGAATTTCATATTACACTTTGTTTTCTTTTAATCAAACTCCTCTCTCTCATCTCTATTTCTCTCTCTTCCTCTCTCTGCATATATATATATATATATATATATATATATATATATATATATATATATATATATATACATTAAATTTTGAGACGATATCATGTGTACTATTGTTTTTCTTCACCGCAAAGTAACTTCGAGAATTACATACTTAATTTTTGATTTCCATGTAATTTTATTCTTATATTAATACGAATTATCAAAGGAATAGCATAAAATCAAACAAGATTTTACAAATCTTATTTAAAAGTATACATTACTTAAGAAACTCAATCCACCAGAATGCATTTTAGTTCCGTCAGCTCTTCCGCATCTTCGCTCTACACCAGACGTACAGTCAGTTTCCCCCTTCTTGTATTTGTTACATAACTCACCACCCAGTCTCTCTACGATCCCGCCTGCTGATATTGTAAGGAACTTAGTTTTAGCTCAATCGATCTTTTCTTCGAATCAGTTTGATTACTTTGTGAGAATTTAACGATTTTCCGCGGTTAGTTGTACCTCTTGACTAAGTCCGATGTTTAACGCTAATATAACCTAATACTTTGTATTAAGGGTTCCAGTATTATATACTTTTAAAATTAAGCTTATGAAAGAAAGATAACTCTTCGGATGCACATGCGGTAAATACGAATGAATAAGAAACACACATAAAAATACCTCGTGCCTTGTCTTATGACATTGATCTTCTATATATTCAATAATTCAGATATGGTGTGAACTCTCTTTACGATAAAGAGGTGAACATATGAGTAACTTTGAATTAGTAATCAGACACCTACAAAAACTATTAATAATATATCGTGTTTGTTTTTACTGCCATAACTACTATTTATAAAGGGAAAATCAGTAAAGTTTTGTTTTCATCAGAACCTGTTGAAACACGTTTGTGGTTGTCTATTAAAACAAGCTAAAGGTCCTGTAAAAATGCAATCGGTGTTAAACATAAGTGGAGATGAATGTTTGTCAATACTAATTTTCTATAAATATAACGCCTTTTTTTAAATACAATTTAAATCGGATTTGAATTGAAGAATCATGTTCATCTTGAGTCTTTTAAATGTTCTCCGGTAAAACAATCATTTTTTTCTTATGTGTACACGAAAAAGCGTAAAACAACGCTGAAATAGAGAGATACTAACATATTCTTTGAGGTTATACGAATAAAATTATAAGCCATATTGTTTTGTCAGATTCTCTGCACAGTCGGATATTTCCTATGTTATTAATTAATTTTTACAAAGGGAAGTTTCTTTTCCCGAAATATTAAATAAATGATTTTTAATAATCATCCGGACATCACATAAACAGCTAACACCACACTTGCTGTTATGTAAGATTAAAAAAAAAAATAGTAAGTCACATTTCGTATTCGATTTATTATTTTTGTTCCTTCCAGCTTACATCTTACACGGAATTTGCATTGCCCACAGCCTTTTAAAAACATACTACTACTAATACGATTTCATTTGGCGATTATTTCAAAAAGTATAATTATTTTATCAGGAATAATATGAAATATGATTTTAAGCTTATATTAGTTTTATATGAAAATTACATATATTCGAGATTTCAAAATATATATATATATATATATATATATATATATATATAAGCAAAGTGCGAATTTTTTATTTAAACAATTTTATTTACTGTTTTAAACTAAAAGCAAGGACTCATTCTGTTAGTATATTTTGAGCTCAATTATTTTAATTACAATCGAGCTTTTAACCCACTTTCTGTGTGATCATACCGAATTCAAATAGTATGTATATATACATACGCACATACATACCTACATACATACCTCTCTCTCAATATATATATATATATATATATATATATATATATATATATATTAATGGTTCATATATGTTTATTTATACGTAGATTTTTGTTTCATGATTTACTTTAACAGTGCTCAACACATAGGCACAGCTTAGTAGTTGTATACAAAACAGTTCTAACAAATGTTTCATTCCGTAATGAAAGCATGAGGTTAAACACATTTAGTCTAATGGTTTCGTCCTAGAATCAACACCATGACATTCTATGTAGCTAAGTTGCAATAAGTATATTTTTTACTAATATAGATATGTACGATGTTTCACCAATCTCAGACACAATGACTGAAAATCGTCTGCATTGGTATGGACAGATACTGCGCAGAAACGAAGCTACCGTCATGAAATGCAATTCAAGATAAAGGTCCCTTGAACAGGACAGAGAAGATGACTAAATCACAGAAAGAATGGAACGCTACTCCAGGATCTCAACATAGCCGGACTTCACATCTAACCGTGTCCGAAGGTGAGGAAAATCCAATGGGTAAAATAATTCGCGATGGAATACATTACAATGGCATTTAGATATAAGGAACAAGATTTAATTATCTTTAAATATTGTAGATTTATTTTTTTATGAAAATCTTATCCTCTTCTTAATTATTTTTTCTCTGTTTTTTTTTAAAGCGATATTCCGGAAATTCCACGTTGATTACACACATGATTACTTTGAAAGAGTAGAAAAATGACGACCATGCAGGGTTAGATTGAACGTCTTACCTTTAACATTTTCCAAAATTTTGGGACTGATGCTTTCGTCTGGGATTGGGGAGGGTGTCCTCTCAGTGCTCATTTCGCTTTCTCCACTGGATACGCTTTCCTGGATAAACAGAAAACAAAGAATTTAATTAAAACGATAACGTCAGGCATGTATATTGCATTCCTCAGTTCGTTTCTCTTATTATAAAGTAATAGTATTTCGTTTAAATCTGGGGTATTTAGTTTTTACCAGGGTTGCAGAGTTAAAGTCGGAGAGAGTCAGAGGGTTTGGGAGGAGTCGTAGTCTGACTTGTAATGATGTTAGGACTCGGCGCCTGAGAATCAACAGACACCGTGAATATTGGAAGACTTAGAGCAAGGAGACCGGAGTTGAAGTCGGACATTTTGAAATTCTAGAAGTCGGAGTTAGAATTTTATTGCATCGTCGGAGTCAAAGTCAGAGTCGGACATTATACCTACCAACTCCACAACCCTAGTATTTACGTGCAGAACAAATGATGTATTCACAATTTCGAAATAAAATAGATTAGTACAGGGTACTTTAAAGAGGTATATAGCTAATTTCAAGGGGCGCTTCATCTCTTTAAGGGGATACATGGTTGTTTGCAAGGTTACCAGATTTATGCCTTTGTAAATTTTTTCTTTGGGAATATGTTTTAAAGTTTGAGGAGGTGAAAGAAAGAACAGGGAGGGAAATTTACGTAATTACACTTCAGATGATGCGGACAGCACGCAATAACTCAAGCAGGCGACTTTCGCTGTTGGCTAATAACAAGGTTATGGTCTTATGAGACTTATACTATATGTAACAGACGGAAAATGAAATAACTTATCAACATTTATGTTGGAAATTATACATATTGTCACTGTTTATTCTTGTTGGCCAGAGTGGAAGCTGTTCTCTTGATACTTTTCTGCAGTACCAACACGCAAACGGTTATTCAAGAGAAGGCTGATAATTTATACTGCAAATATACGTCATTCGTTTTAACTACTGAAGCACCGTTCCTAACGTAAGATGTGTTACTGGCGAGACCATATTTCGGGCAAGGGTCACAGTGTAGTATCTGTTTTGTCCTCGATCCGAGGTGGAAAAATCCTTATAGACTGTGGCCATTTTTAATCTTCTCCTGTTCAGAGTGCACTAATGTTGGCAGTTGAATATCACTCGCATTAAAAACCAACCTTGTGTCTAACTTAGCACTCGTTTTGAAAGGTAAGCAAATAGGGACCGCCCCATATATAGGCCTAGTGCCCCTAATTCTTGTCACGTTACATTATGTATTTATCGACTAAAATGTAGACTGCGCCGGGAGAAATTCAATTTCAAATTCCCCCTACATCATACGATCAAACTAACTACTCCCTCACCTAATTTACACACGGAAAAAAGTAACCAAAATCTGGAGGTAAATATTGAATATATTATAATAAACAAAGACGGCCTGTTCGCCGGCTGTTTCCATACCAGCCGGTGATAGGTCCTTGGCATCATCCTGATAAGTAGGGAGCGCTTGTTTTATTAGAATGTGGTATGATTCGGTTCGGTCTTGTGGGGGGGGGGGGGGGCTAGAGATAGCCTAAGCCGGCTCTATCAAGGCTGCTGACGGCCCCGTTTTCGACTACTTTTGCACCTCTCGATTTTCCCACCTGCAGCTTTGTTCCACTTTTCCCTGCAGTGAGAAGCAATTAAACCACATCTACTTTTCATATGACATGACAGACGTCCCAAAGGTCAACACCTGTAAATTACACCCAACAACCCCACTAATAGTATCAACACCTAATTTTGAAAGCATCTTACTATTAATGTATATGTAACACTAATTCTTATAAGCAAGAGCGCACGTTCTATATATGATTTTTTTTCTTATGAAATTAACCAGTTCAAAAAGAAGAACCCCTTTCAAACGTTTAATCAGTAAGATTAGTGGAGCATAGCAGATCGATAGAAAGGTGGCTAGGGTATTCATCATTTGAGATCGATGAAAGTCAATCAATCTAGGTATATTTCTGATGGAAAGATGAATAGGAATAAGGCCCAAGTATTGAAAACTGCGGTATAATGGTTGGGCATATAAGCTTAAAAATTGAATTTGTTTTGTGCAGGTTGAGTGCGCTTACAATTTCAGCCATGGCGGAGGGCAACGTCAATGTCATATCCTGCATTAATTTTTAAATATCTAATTTTTTGGTTTCCTGCTAGCTAATCAATTATATTTTCTCGGGTTCATTCTAAACGCAGACCCAACAATATCATAATACTCAGATCGCTTAATGTTAAAAGCTCTCCAGGACGAATACAAGTAACGAAACGTTTGCGGTGTTT
>OY744521.1:187357844-187362844 GCA_963556195.1 Sepiola atlantica | reverse complement strand
CAGATCTGAGAGGGAGAAGATAAATAAATACCAAGATCGTATGTAGAACATAAAAGTAAACTGAAATCTTAGGAAGATCTCTATTATTTCAGTAATTATAGGAGTAATCGGGCTCATTAAAAAGAATTTTAAAAAACATTTGACGAATATACCCAGTGAACTAAGTGCAAATAAGATCCAAATAATTGCGCAGAAAAGGACGGTTAAAATCATAAATAAGATCTTTTGGTTAGAGTCTCTGAAATAACAGGTATATGTCTGGCATCCAGTAAGATGCCCATCTCCAGCAAAACACAGAAAGATCCAAAAATTGAAAAAATATGCATATATATAGAGAGAGTTTTAATGCCTAGTAGACACTATCGTCGAGTGTTTTCGGTCTCTCTGTACAGGGACTTGTCGACATGATGACACTTCCGTTATAACTAAACCCTGAACAAATATTCAAAATAACATAGTATTCGAAACGCTGATAAGATTCCCTCGGCAGTGCTACACACTGGTTCCTATGAAGAATGGTTCCCCTACTCTTACACATGTTACCTTAAGTAACAACACCAAGTTGAATACTCAATCAGAACAGATGAATTCTGGTATTGAGATCCAATAAAACCAAGCAAAGCCCACAATAAAAAAATAAACTATGACATAGTTGAGTGGTCCTTTAAGGAGAGGAGAAATTATTGTTCTTCATTGTTTTGCTTACTAAATATTTTAGAAGTACAGATGAACTTTAAATAAACATTCAGATATTTATGTATCTCATAAAGCAATCAAGTGTTAGCCCCGGCGAAGGGCTAACACTTGATTTATGACAACCTACCGAAGTAAAATAAAGAAGAAAAAAAGAAAAATATATACACTCTATCAATTATATCCCCCTAATTTATCTAAATACAGGGTGTTTCAAAAGTCTTGGGAACATTACAAGTTATTAAAAATCGTTATGTTCCTAAGACTTTTGAAACACCCTGTATATCAACTGATACAACTTTATAAGACTGTTTAAGCCGCCTCCCATCACAGCTATTGGTCAAATAGCAATTTGTGTTCAATTAATTGTCGGTAATAAACTATTTAAATTATTTGAATTTGTTTCGGAATAAAATAATCAACTCTAAAATGTCGATACGCCGTAAAACAGATAACAACCCAAATGATGTCTTTCAATTATTGAAAGTTCAGAGCGCGTCTCATTATAACTAACCACTAGTACTACGGATATCCTAGATAGTAAATACATAATAACAAATGTGTAGTTATTCTGTACACGTGGTTGAAAATAGTACGTTTATCTACACTGGTTCACCCGTGCGTGTGCGTGTGCGTTCTATCTGCTTTACACATAACCCGGCATTGTAAAGTACTAATGCACCGACGAGAACATTGTTTCATCGCCAAATAATGCAGCCTAGAATCAGGGGTAATTGCGGTTCTTCTGCGGGGGGTGGGGGAGAATAAACAAGGGTCTGTGCTAAGTTACTCTTCTTCAGATGCCATCCTACACCTACTTTTGGGAGTAATCATGCCCCCACCTCACCCTTCTTAACCACTGTGCAACAAACCCTTCTAGGAGATTAAAAAGAGAGAGAGAGAGATCCAGGAAGTGAACAATCCTTCTGACTATCTAATGCATAATCCCATTGATGCATCACGATCATGTCGGTAATTCTAAATATAACATCCTTATTTTGTTAGTAACAAATTCCTTAATTCCTGACCATAGATACCGACCCCACTCGCACACACACCCATCCCCGGCAATCTCACTAGATTCTCTGGTTGTTAGAACATGATCGTATCACGAAATGAAACACGCTCAGACAGATAAAAAGTCAATATATATATTATTACATTATTAGTAGATATTTTCCAAACTTGCAGTGCAAGGAAACCTTCTAATAGAGCTTTATTAAGTCCTATATTTTGTTAGAAATTGATATTGTTTAAACTATATTTCCTACCCAGCGTTGTTCGGGAGTATTTTACTTTCACTTTCGTTTCACTTTTTTCCAACTATCCCGATTTTTTTTTTATTTACCTAATATTTTTTTTTTAAATAGGATATTGAAAATTAAATATAATCATTACAGTACTGTTTGATATTTAATTAATTTAACCACATTTAAATAGAAAACTATAACTTATTTTTTAAAGTTTTTTTATGACATTTACAAAATAAAGAAAAAATAATTAAAAGAAGAGTGTATGTGTTTGTCGATTATTTCAGAATTATTATTTACTTTTAAATAGGATTTTGAAAATTAAATTAATTCATAAATGAGAACATATTTATAAAAATTGAAAATGAAATTTATACTTAATTAGAGTGTGGAATATTAGTTGTTATCTGGAAAACTACCCGACTATTTATTATGGTCTATGTATTGGTCCGTTTTACCATATAATGCTGTGATTAAAGATCCTCAAAAACCTATGCTTACTTATGAAAATAAAAATAGATTTGAACCATGAATTTCTTAGGATAACATTGGTACATTGTATATTTATATATAGATAGATAAGCCCACAGTACGAACGTTTTAAACAACTAACAACATCAGTAGACAAAGAAGATCCCGGGTGAAGTTGTGACGACGCATCCAATCAAAAGCCTATTTAAAATGTCCTCATTTGCTCTCCTCTCCACAAGGGTAAAGTTAGACACAGATAGGTTTTTTTTATGTGAGAACATTCTGCTCACTAAGGAGGGGCAGTCGAATTCAATCTAGAAGGACAGGACAAATGAAATGTAATATCAGAACAGACACTACGATGTGCTCCTAGTCAAAAGGCCAAGAGGCATGCGTTTCTTATTAACTTACATCATTAAATTATTTGGGGTACCATAGCTTCCCCTCTACTTTCATCTTCTCACCATTTCTTGCCTCATCAACTTTCCTCCTACTATAACATTAGTTGTGCAAACAAGCAAGCAAGAAAGGTTACCAGAGTGTTAGTATTATATTGAGTATGCATGTTTTGCTAATGTAAGTTTCTTCAGATATTAAAATGATTCATACACTGATTTAAAGAAGTAGGTTGTCTGTGCTTAGCATACACGATATCAATCAATTATATTGCCCAAAATAACAAAGTGCAGCAAGCCATTGAAAACGATAGATGATATTGGATGTATATACTGTATGAATGTTAGTCCAAGCCGACTTTAAAACTAGATATCGTAGGCCTCATCACGACCGCATGAGGTAAGCTATTCCAGGGAGCAGAAACACGGACAGAGAATTGTGCCTTTCTTCTGTTGAGATGAAAACTAAATTGTGCCGAGTGACGCAGTGACCGCGACTAGTATAGAGTGAAAACTTCTTCTATAGAATTACGTTCCCTTGCATCCTTCACTGCTTATGTGAGGACAGACTCAGTCTTTGAAGTTGTTTTTGTGTAGGTAAACTTAGAGAATGCCGTCACAATGCTGGTTGCCAACGCGCTCCAGAAATACGATAACTTATTTGAAGATAGGGATTTGTTACTTGGATGACATACTGAAGAATCGGCCGTACCAGGATTATGTATAGGGATCGAAAGCTGACTATGGAGTTGGTACACCTGCTGTGTTTAATTGTGATCTAATAACGTTGGGAAATTGATTAACCCCACTAAAATGTAATTTATAATATGTTACCATTGTGTAAAATATATCAATAGACGAGTAGTACAAACATTATATATGTCACATGAAGCGTTGTTAAACACTCAATTATTGAACTCACTCAATATTTTACTTATATATACAAAGAATGTTCCACTAAGCTTATAGTGTCGGAATAACCAGAATAACACCTACCGTTGAAACAGTTATATATTAAACAGTTTAAATTAAACAAAATATTCTCCGTTAGAAATATCTAGGTAGTACTATTACCGAATCATTCTTTAAAAGTACTATACTAACGCATTACGTAAACGTTTATACCTCACGAAAATATTAGGTATGTCAACTAGCAGAGCAGGTTATTCTTCAGTATCTGTGTTTGCCATGGATATATGCCTATATACAAATAAAGCGTTGGATATTTATTGCTTGTTTCTTTGTAATCTTGCTTGTTTGTCAACGTGCACATTCGATGACGTAACAACATCCACCGTGGACGTAAATGAACAGGTATTGATATGGTGTGGGAGGCGAATGGGGTAAATAATTGAAAGAGACAGATCGAGAAACACGAGAGAGGATAGAGAACAGATAGATGAGAGTGGGGGGGGAGAGAAAAGGGTAACAGAGGTATTAAATAATACGGCAGGCTAGTTTCTCCCGGCATTGTTTCTAGTCGCCGTGAACTTCAAATAGTGCTTACAGGTGTTTCCTGAGGCCGAAAAGTGTCATTTGTCAGGGTGGGCAAAAATAAGGGTCGTATTTTTAAAAATTCATAACTTTTTTATTTATTGATTTTTTTAAATTTTTTTTTTAGAATATGTAAAGGACCCCTTCCGAAGCAAGCATGGGCCGTATTAGCCCTAAGGAACGTACCCTCATTTAGAAAACATTATTTTTGCTTAAAAAACTCAAAACAGTGTAAAAAACAATACTTTAGTTTTTGTAAGTTTTAAGAAGTGTTTTTCGGCTAAAATTTGTTTTGTTTATTTCAAAAAATCTCGGAAGGGTCAGTCTACACACACATAAAGTTTGGTGAGTTTAACTTTTATTTTGTGGAAGTTATTCAAATTCAAGTTATTCAAATTTAAAGATAGGACCCTTATTTTGGCCCACCATTTGTATAATCTCATAGGTCCACCACTACCAAGCTGACGTAATGGCATACTTTTATATTATTATTTAAGTAATATAGCTAGATAGATAGCGTGTTAGATCACTAGTGAAGCATATTATTCCGTCATTTGTGGCGAGATGTGTTATACATTTATATAATACAAATACATATTCATCTATATTTATGTGTTCTACACACGAACACAATGTTGAATTCTAGAGATATCGAAAGATGAATTGAAAAACTTCACCAGCATGTCAAACGAAACTA
>OY744521.1:187347844-187355344 GCA_963556195.1 Sepiola atlantica | reverse complement strand
TACACACACATATATATATATATATGAAGTAAGCTGTTTACCCATCTTACTTGGACTATAGTAAGGCAGTAGCCACATGCATCATAGGCTAAAACTCACCACGTCATTCACCTATTTCACCTGATCGTGTTTCAATGAACTTTCATTTACTCGTAATAAATTCTTCAAACATTAAATATTATAATCAAACCTCTATGTCTGACTCTACCCAAAACGTAATACAAACAGAGGGTAGCATACTCATTTTCCCTTGCAACGTAAAATTTACAGACAGTAGATAATATTAATTAAGGAATTAATATTCGAAAAATAGATTATTATTTCAATTTCATACACTGAATAAGAATTTCTACCTTCACAAAAGGGTCACAACTAACAAAAATACCGATTTTGCGCTTAACGATTTCTTACTTTTTCACCTAAATCCATTCACATTCTGAAATTTCAGAATCAATGAACAAATGCTTCAACATTAACCAAACTCGATTCAAAATTCCGTCCTCCATCCAGTTCGATGTAATTTTACTTTCAATTCATCTATCTTTTCAAATTATAAATTATTATCATAATCTACCATTTCGTACATACAACCTTCCGTACTCACATTAATGCCATTTTAAAAGATTCAACATCACTTTCGAACACATAATCGCTTCAAAGCCCCGCAGCCTTCGATTCCATTGTTTATAATACTTGTACGGTAGCCCGTAAAGTCACTTTCATTATGACGCAGTCAGCAACAGTTAATATCTAAGCATTATTCCGAATATGTAAGCCTATGCGTTCACTTTCTTGAAGAGATTGCCCGCTAGTAGTCGCAAATTAGCATTACTGTTAGTATTAACTCTTCACGATTTCTCAGTACTTTTTACGCTAAATAAATAACACCTTCGTATAAAAATATTAATTAAATTGTTTAACCAAATCGATGTCTTCTTCTCTAGGGACAGCGGTTATCTTCTAACACTAATATAATACTCCAAGAGGTTTTAATCGTTGGGGTACGAACTAAATCCGCATATTGCATACTTAGAACTTGTATATACAGAAGTTCACTCTATAAACTAACGGGACTCTGTGTATGAAGTAAAGCGAAAGGAGAATAAGCGGACGGTGTTATCATCTGACATGAAATCGTTGTAGTATACAATTGTAATGCATTTTTGTAAAAAAAATGTTTGTTAATTTTCCTCTTTAAGTTGTCTAGCTATGAGCAGTGACAAACAAACGATAGAGCACCGAGGAATGAATGAAAATAACATTGCCGTACTGGAATAACTTCCTTATTTACCTGATCTTGGTTCGTATGATTTTTCACAATCGTGAGGATCATAAAGGGGACACCCGTTTTCAAGGCGTTGACGATGTTAAGAGAACCCTAACAATGGAGCCGAGGGGTATAGCAGAATAACACTTCCCCAGTGCATAGAAGCGTGACAGAGAAGCATTGGAATGTGCATACAAACTCAAACGGATGACTTCGAAAGGAAACCACGTCGTTTGTTATTTGGTATTAAAATCAAATTGCTCGTGACCTCAGCCTCGTCACTATTTTGACACACTTCCTATATGTGTATATATAAAAAGAGAGATAATGTAAAAAGAAAAAGAAGGGCTGCAATTAACAGATTAAATCGAAGAATGGTTTGAGAAAAATAGAGTGAGAGACGAACCGATGGGCAGTTTGTGTTTGAGTTCAACGTGATTGGGTCGAGAAGAAATTTGATGCCTTCGGTAGATAAACAGACAGGAAGATACACTGATGTGGTTAAATGGGTGACGCGGACATACAGACACAAAGTGAGAGAAAATGAGACGTACACAAATGAGCGGGGGTGATAGACCGACTCACTCACGCTTGTTAGATTTATACAGAATGTTGTGGTTGTGCAAGGACTGGTAATAGGAAATAGGAAAGTGTTAATGAAATTAAACAAATGAAACACATGTGTGTGAGAGAGAGGGGGATGAGAAGAGGGAGAGGAGTGACAGAATATAAGAAAAACGTGTATTACATTCACAACATTTCGACCAATGTAACCCTAGCCTTGTTCAGTACATATCTTCGAACTTAGGAACCTTCTATTCGAACTTGGGAACTGTTTCATAGAACTCGGAAAACTGTACGAAAATTCGAACCGAAACTTTTATTTAATCTGAACGGTTAGATTGTTCTCATCTGTTAGCAAAAACCCGGTTAATGTTATGTTATTCTTAGTTATTATCCCTTGTATTAAGAATTGAATCCTCAACCGGCAATAGACAGTCACTTAGAACTGATTATTAACTAAAGTTCTTGCCTGATAAATAATCAATGCTCATCTCGAAAAAAAATCCGAAATAAACCGAAAACAATTGAATAATTATAGCGTTGAATAATTCAAGCGTGCATATGAAGGAAACTTCCTTCATATGCACGCTTGTACTTTTGTTGAGCACGGTTCTGAAGAAGAAAAGAGTTCTCGAAATATTAAAAATATTATATCATACGGAGTTTCCACCAGACCATCTTGATACAGGTATTACATAACATTGTAACATTGTGTAGATAAACAGATATATGTATATTTGTGAAAAAAAAAATATATATATGTGTATGTATACATTGTATTAAGGGTGAAACTATTTAATTTGTTCCACCATTATATGTCTTATTTGTTTCAACTTGTGTTTATCCGTCGCACCTCTGCATTGTATTGCCTTCTAAGTATCACATTTATATATATATATATATATATATATATATATATATATATATATATATATAAATATATGTATATATATATATAAATATATATATAAATATATATATATATATATATATATATATATATATAAATGGATGACGTGCATATCATGTCACTTTATTAAAACAAATATGGTTAATGGCTGAAAGGTGTTAGTGTTTTTATCTTTGTGAAGAAAGAGACTGCTAAATTATACGACATCTTTTGATAGGAATAACATCCATCCTGAAAAACTCGAGAGAGATGCGCGCAAGAAATTCGGCATCATTCTATCAGAATGTGTGACGAGGCGAGGCTCAAACTAATCTGACCTGTAATGAATACCGGACGTAAAAGTCACCAGTAAAGTCACAAATGCATGGATGCTTTTGGCTATGGTTTGAGTGATGTTTCTATGCGCAGAGTATGTGGAAAGCAGTGCATCTCGGTCGGAGACGTCAAACGTCATATAAACGTCATCTGGAGCAATGAAGCAGTGGCTTTTGCATACTTGGCATATTTGTACTAGTGATTGGGTGCTATTAGTAGGGCGTAAGTTCCCATTCATAAATTTGATCCCAAATAGCAGACGGTGGAAATCTTGAAGTTATTGATGATGCCACGATTATATATATATATATATATATATATATATATATATGTGTGTGTGTGTGTGTGTGTGTGTGTGTGTGTGTGTGTGTGAAAGAGAAAAGAAGAAAGAGAGCGAGAGAGAAAGAGAGCGAGAGAGAAAGAGAGGTGTAGAGAGGGAGAAAGAGCGAGGAGCTTATGGGGTTTCTGCATGGTATTTTTTTTTTTACAGATGAATCATATGTCGTTTCGGAGTTATTTTCATACGTAATTATCATATTTTGTGGCAAGGGTTCTGAACAAGAGAGCTAGATAAGCGACGACCGCCAAAAATGGCAATACAAACGTTTTCGGCTAACCGGTAATTTTGGTTTTCTCTAGCGAAAAAATAATGATTTACATATTGACGAATCCACATCAGATATGCACAGATGATTTGTTTCGTGGATATTTTGAACGGTCTTACATCGGAATGTTGAATGCTATCTATGTTTGAACAGTTTTAAAGCAAACTTACATTGCTGGACAATTTTGTACATAATGACACCATCATTCTCAATAGTGATGACGTCATCATATCAAATCATTCTTACACGTGAACACGTGTAAAACAATTTTCTTTTTTGTTTTAAATTCTTTTAAAGACAATATGTGTTAACTTTGTAATAAATTGTCTCATACCTTTCAGCATACTATATGCCGATGAAGGTCTCATTGACCGAAGCGTCTTTTCCATGAACTAATGAAGGACTTTTAAAAAGTCGCATGTATACATCTTTAGATCGAAATCAACACAAACTGAGACGGTGTAACTTCTTTTTTATTTATTCGGACCCAACTCTGTAAATCATTAGACGTCGAATAAAGAGCGCCCCCTTGCTACTAAATCAATCCGTACATGTACGAATCGATCTACGCTTTGATCCGATGTAACGCTTAACACTTCCTCATTTTGAAGCTTGATATTGAACCCTTTATATGTATGAAGACTGCTATCCTTATTCCGCACAGTTTCGGAATTCATATATGAAAAAATCATTTCCGAAAAGTTGATTTGCATATATATATATATATATATATATATATATATATATATATATATATATATATATATATAAACTTTATTTGTTCTGTAGAATTTAAAAGAAGGATTTTTTCAGACGATTGTTTGGTCTTAAATTCAGGTTCCCGTGTTTAGATTGCTAACTGATTAATACAATATGTATAAGCACTCACCAGGGCAGTGTCATTAATAATTTATGTAATATTTTTTTTAATCTCCGTATCTCCGTTGATTGGATGAAGCGGGAATAGACTGACTATTATCATCTTTTATATAAAAAGAAATTATATATATATATATATATATATATATATATATTTCATGATATTTTGGGGAGTAAAACATTTTATTATCGCAAGCATGAAAGGAAAACGAGTTTTATCGTCCATGATTAAAAGGAAATCAAGAGAAAAGAAAGACAAAAAATAGCCAGCCGACCGGTTTCGCCCTCTCTTAACAAAGTTATAAAAAAACGAGGGATTTATAAAGGTGTTAAAATGAGAGAATAAAGAAAAAAATAGCGTTATGGTATATGTACAATATATATATATATATATATATATATATATATATATATAGCTGTGTATGTAATGTTATGTTTTTAGTATAGGATAAATGAGTGCTTAATTACATATGTAAGAGAATAATGTATATCACAAAAAAAACACTATACATTAGTTTGGTCGTCCATTGATTCCTTCGGTTTCACGATAACAACGTTAAAGTTATTAAATGTACCCATTCATCAGGCGATGTGATTTAATTCATAGTAACTGAAGAGATCGAAGGTATGCCTAAAGAGAGTGAATCTACTTATATATTGGATGTGTTTCGATAGATTTAAAAACGAAACGATAGAAAAAAAAAGAGTTTAAACGATATACGGCGAGATAAAGAGAAATAAGGATGGGTAGAGATGAGGTTTGAGCGGGAGAGAGAGGGACAATAGAGAGGAAGAATGTGAATAGGTCGCTAGGGAAGATGGCGGGGGGCGACTACTAGGAACATTAAATGTGTGATTCTTTTTCTGATCTGTGGAGAGATTGCTGCTCTGTCGGCTTTTTCATGGTGGTGGGCGAGTGCCCGATTATGGAGTAATAGAAATGGGTAATCTGAGGTAGAGTGGGATTTTCAAAGGCGCATTTTAACTATTCTGAGAATAATTTTGCATATGAATACGGCGTCTCTGAATAAGGCAGTGCGTCCACCGCCTGGACATAAAATACGTCCCTCGACAACACCAAAGAGATCGAAGAATGTCCGACATTTGGCTCGACCTATATTCAATCATCATCCTTCTCTTAGTCTTAATATCTTTAATCCTTTTAAGTTGAGAATAGTAAAGACCTTATTTTATAAGAATATATATATATATATATATATATATATATATACATACATATAAATATATACAAACATATATATATATGCATACATATATATATACATATACATACATATATATATATGCATACATATATATATACATATACATACATATATATATATATGCATACATATATATATACATATACATACATATATATATATATATGCATACATATATATATACATATACATACATATATATATGCATACATATATATATACATATACATACATATATATACATATATACATACATATATATATATACATATATACATATACATACATATATACATATACATATATACATATACATACATATATACATATACATACATATATAAATATATATACATACATATATACACACGTATATATATACATACATATATACACATACATATATACACATACATATATACACATACATATATACATATATAAAGTAGAGAACTAAAAGCGAACATTTAGGAAAGGTAAAACCTATTGTAAAAAGTATACCGCTCAATATACCGGATAGAGCAGATAGATAGCATATGAGTATTTGCCATTTTTCAGACGGTCCTGTTTATCAACGGGCAATTGGGAACTTGGCCTAACTTTTAAATATTAATTCGCTGTCTCTTCGTACTTTTTAATATGGCTAATATGTCCCACCTTCATAACGTAAGAAACCTGCTGGTTATAGTTCATATGGCATTGGACAGATTGAATATCTTACGGCCTCGTATTCCATCTCGGTTCTCGCCATCAGCCTTTTCGTTTTTTAACTACTTGTTATTTGTTAATTATTCATGCCATAATATTAATAAATTGTTTTATTCCGAGCAACGCCGGGTACAGATGAACGTTTATGTGGCGCTTACTTTTCATATATATATATATATATATATATATATATATATATATATATATATATATATATATATATATTTCATTTTTAATATGAGATAATATGTAATTATTTCCACAATAAGACAATGACGCAGCACACACAAAGTAGGAAGTCCAACGACCGGAAGTCACAAATTCAAGTTTCGCCCCCTAAAGTCGCAGAGTACTAACCTCGTATGCAAGTGACCTGGGTTTCGAATCCGAATAAGTTTTACTGATGAGCCGAAGAAGAGCGAAACTCGAGTAGGAATTCCGGTCTGTGGTTTTCATGGTTTATATAAATATATATATATATATATATATATATATATTTATATATATATATAAATATATATATATGTGTGTGTGTGTGTGTGTGTGTGTGTGTGTGTAAGTATGTGTGTATGTATGTGCGTGTGACGCCTAAGCGGAGTATACATTGTCAACAATACTTATTCAAAATGGGCGATCCATTTAAATCAAAGTTATACAGTTTTCCATTTCTTTCATCCGCTTTTGAAAATTCGAAGACATCTTTTCAAAATCTCTTCGGTTCAAGTGATTTAGTTTTTCTGTTGCTTTTTTTTTAATATCCGTGTGTAAAAATGTTCTCTAAATATATCTGCTGCTTGTGAATTTCAGTTTTACTTTGAATATTTTCATCTGAAATTTTCCATAGACATGCACACAGACATATATATATATATATATATATATATATATTTGCAGAATCTTCTTGTATTTGCAAAGACGCCGTCACCATTCCTTTTTATTTAATTCAGATCTTGTTTAAGGTGGCCGTAATTCGAAGCCAGATTGAAACTCGTAAGCGAATAAGACATTAAAAAGGGTTAGATCCGA